>JAODLC010000028.1:9836782-9850687 GCA_026781145.1 Hippopotamyrus pictus | reverse complement strand
GGGGGTGGGATGAGCAGCTTGAAGGTAAGTCATCCATTTCTCCTCTGGTGACACTTCCCGTGCCGTGGGACCCCATTAGTAAGACGGTGCGGCACAGTGCGTCTGGCCATTCCACTCTGCTCTACCCCCACCCCCCCAACCTCCTGAAAAGGAGAGGTGGGATTACCGAGCTGCTCCCACGACGGACGAGCCCCCGTCTAACCAGACACTGGCGACGGCCATAAATCTGAAAATGCCTTAATGTGGCGGGGGCCGGCCCAGATGTTCATCTCCTCCCATTGGACCGTTCCCATTGCACTTTCCAGTAAACTCTGCACCCCCCTCCACCTCTGTCTCGACCCCCACACCCTATCCCTAAGCACTCAACCCCGGTCAACCTTCAGCAGCCCGAGACTCACCTAATCGAGAGCTATCGGCCAGAAGGAGGCACAGCGATTTAAGCCCATAGACGCCTTTCAGAGCATCTGCAGGACCCACCTGCCTTTCTGCGTCTCACGGGCAAGACCTAAAGCACCCACTGAAAGTGTCAGACGTTAGGGGTGAAACATGGGTGGGCAAGGGTATCAGCTTCACCTCGACAGGCAGAGTCGCCCGGTACCCTCCACATTCGGTGTGCGTCTGCAGAGCAGTGTGGTGTAAGCGTGTATGTCTCGAGATTGCTTTCGAGAGAGCGCGTGTGTGTTTGTGTGCCTAAGGAGGGGCTACAGAAGGAGTTTTGATATTCTAAATTGACTGGGAGCAAAATTTATTACCCTGTTGCTTTTCAAGACAATTCACAAATTTAATAAAGAAAGACAAACAGATACCAGGGAGAGGATGCACTGATTAAATTGGGCCATTTGTCAGAGCAGAACTCCTCTTGCCGTGGACCAAAAGCAAACGTGCAGAGGCAGGTTGGCTTGAGGAGTGCCCGTGTGCCCTTTAACTCAATGTCTACTGAGCGATAAACTCTGACCTTCACTAAAAAGACAACGTTTGAGATTCCTCCCCTCCCCCGTGCTAACAGGGCACCAGGTCCAATCCGTTAAACTCGGGCCGGTCATGGCAGAGCTACCAGAGGTCGCTAACCTACTTCGAAGCACAGAAGTGATCCACATACAGTAGAGACGCGTTTTGGAGAAACTAGCATTTAACGGCAAATACAATCCTGGGCGTGCAAGTGGATGCCGCCCTGTGCTCGAGCTAAAGCGGGGCGGGTCTTTGTGCAGGGTCCGTTCCCAGTTCCATTCCTGGGCACCGACGTCTTTCTCCCCGGGGCTCACTCAAGCACGACTAAGCCCGAGGCGAGGCGCAGCGGGAACATTTTGTGGTAATCGTCTCTTTTCACACTCTGTGATGGTCTTAAAAGGTGCAGGGAGCGCAAACCTTCCCGTACGCCTTGTGCAAGGGACACCCAGGGTCACTACTCAGCGAGAGGACGTCACCAGTGCGGAAGGATGCCCACGCGGGACACAGGGGCTCTGGCACAAGCGGAACGCCAACCGTCACGCTGCATCGCTGGCATCGACCGCAGCCTACGGCCAACTCTGTGTTACTTTTCCGTAACACTGCCACAGACTGTAGAGGGAACTATTTGTGGGAATTATTTTACGAAAGAATTTTACCAGACGTTATTGCGCAGACGAACACGAAAATTACCTTTAGCTACAAGAGGTTAATTGAGAGTGAAATCACTGAAAAAAATGTAAAACGGCAATAAATTCCAAGCACCCCTTCACAGGTGAGATAATTACTTGATAAAAATATACACCATGAGATTTCATAAATACATACCGGGAATTAATACAGCAACACATTTTCTTAATAAAGTATTTCCCTTCCTGTGGTGGATGACTGATGGAAAGAATCACTTATCTACATTAAGGTTGAAGTACGTGAAGGCTAGATCAGTCTGCCTGGGTTATCATGTACAAAGTCAGTTTTACATAATCTGGGTGCAGTGACTGCGATCACACTCCGTTGATCCAATTAGAGGAAGGCTGCTCTGCAATCAGGCGGCAAGCGAGGCTGCTAACACGTAGCTAGGCGGCGACATCAATTCCTTAAGTGCTTTTAGAGGATTACGAGTGCGAGGTGCTGTCTCGGGACAGGGACAGAGGAAGCCTCGCTGTGCACTGCATTACAATAATTGGCTGTTTGAATTAACATCTGCTCGGGGCGGATTTTTTGACTGTCGGTTGGAATTTTTCGATGCGAAAACGATTCAGAACTTGGTAACCCCTCCAAAGTCTCTTAAGCGAGGACGGCTCGGAATGACTCGTCATGTTTGTCCCGTGTCATTTAGAGGCTAGATCACAGTTTCTGACTGGGATGCCGAACCGAGCGGTCAAACCCTCTGGTGGACCTTTAATCAGCATGTTAATCCAGACATATATACAGGCATGTCCTTTTCATTCAGAACTCCTCACCTGGTTCTGGATACTTGAGTCACTTTCCCGCCAAAAGACTAGAAGCTACGTTACACGATTTTACCAGTTTTCACTCTCACAGTGCCTTATCACAACAGGGATTTAAATGCTTCAAGAACTATTTATTTTAGTTTAAATACCAAGTCATTTAAAAACCAACTTCCTGTGATGGGTTGGTGAAGCATCCTGGGTTATTCCCTTAGGCTCCAGACTCCTATGACCCTGCATAGGACAAGCGGGTGAGGAAAACGGATGAATGAATGAATAATTCAGTGACATCAGAAAGGCGTAAATTACTGGAATCTAATTAAATGCTTGACATTTTTTTTTCTTTCCACCAAAATATCAGATCCTAAAGGTTATAGCAAATGATCTAAACACAAAATAAAGTCTCGAAAAAGCAGAGACTGGGTAGTAGGAATCCATGGTAGGAATCACACAAGAAAACCATATTTCGCACCTAAACCGAAAATCTATTAACTCTAAAATTCGGAGAGAGGCCATGCTGCTCGTCAATCAAGTGCAAAATGTAATTGTTACTCCACTGTCTACTATTTTTCAGTCAGCGCTGTAATGTAAAGACAGCCCTGAGAGTTAAGGCTGGGGAGTTATTTGAATAAATACTGTGTAAATAATGGAAATTTCCAGGCGTGTGTGTGCTGTTCTCAGAGGTCTGTAGTGCTGCGTTCTAAGAGCAGTACTAAACATGACATGGCACCAATCTCTTCCTTAATCGCTTTATTTTCTGATAGCGGCCAGACACCTGACTCCTTGGGGACAGCCTTATCAAAAGCCTTATCAAAGCATAACGGCCAAACATTAACCGCAAAGGGGACCACAACCACAGGCAGAACATCGCTACCTACAAGTATTTAAATATTGGAGTGAAGAAACGCTCTGTTAGCAATTGAAATTGTAATTGTTCTCATTTTCATTTACGTGTGAGCCTACCTTGCTCTCCACATCTCACTAGATCACCATGCCAACCCATTCTAAGACAGAAATCTTTTTTTCATTATTATGACTAAATTATACTGTGACCAAAATTTTCTCATTCGCCTATTTTTTTTTTACTGTGTACCAATTATTTAGAATTATTTTGAAATAGCAGTATATGAAATTAAGGTTACACAAAAAGAACACTTAACACTTGTAAGAAAAATTAGAATTAAAAATGTTTGTTATTGCACTATTGTACTAATAATGAAAAACTGGGTCACTCTTAATAGCAGCATCAAGCAAGCTAGGCAGGCATTTAAACAAAATTATAATAAGGAGGAAAGATAATTACAGTTTCATAGTAAATTAAATTAGCATGTCTACAGAAATAGTTAGCGAAGTTACATAGCTGCTGATTTCTTAAACAATTATTATTGTAAGTTCGGCAGCTGCGCAGTCTGTAGAATGTATACAGAAGTATTTAGTAACTGACTTGTCAATTGCACAAACTGCAACAATATAATGAAGCAAATGAGGACCGTAAAGCCATACTTGTTAATGATACTATTGCTATGTAAAGTACTAATTCTGACAAAGTTAGAATTAAGTATTAAATAACTTCCTCAAAGCATTAGTGATATTCACGCGAAATACTTAACTGGAATTTCATATAATCTCTTTTTTATTATGCTATATTGAAATTTCTCAACAGCGGAGTTATGTTATACTGATTATGTACAAGTGTGGCATTATGTCTGTATCTGTATTATGTCTGCAGAATAATTCACAGCTATGGCGAAATTATAGCAAGACGAGAAACTGACCGTAGCATCCAGAGAGGTGTAAACCTGCGGTATGTCCTTTGGATGCATCATGATATTCAAAACCCAGAGCTGAAAACAAATCAAGGCCACAAAAAAAAGTCCAAAAAACGCTGAATAAGGCAGTTCTGGGCTTTCTCAAAGCAAAATAAGAACAACAAGAAAAATAATAATAAATGAAATGAATCTTCTGGAAATCCTCTCCAGGGGACAGCCGCAATACCCCGCCCTGCTATTACTGTATAAGATTATTTTTATTTTTTTTAAACCAACGCAGTTATTGACGAGAGCTGTATTACTTCAGTTTTCTGTGATTGGGGATGGCGGTGGTGCTGCAGGGCTGGGGGGGGGACCAAACCTCCAGGGATTTCAGCAGCTGTCAGGTTCTTTTACGGCGGCAATGAGGTAGTTTACAGCGAGGTGTTTGTTGGTCTCCCAAGACCCAGTTAAGAAGCCTTTTTAAACTGCCTCAGAAAGCACACTCATACATTAATCAACTCCAGCCTTGCTCATACTTGCTGCAATACATCAATTACCACGCTTTTTAAACAAAGTCTGCCTGTCGACAGACACCTTATTAAGATTGGGATTGGGGGGGGGGTAACCATACAGTAAGTAAAAGTCTATTAATATAGTATAGCTGGCATTATTGTCTCTGCGTAGGGGTGTGCGAACATATTCGGTCAGCATTACAATTAACAGAGAAGGACTGCTGGTGGTTCGGGGGGGGGGGTGGGGCATTCTTCTAACGACTTCCAGCTCGCTAATTTCACAAGCTAATAATAAAAAAGGACATTGCTATGCAGGAGCTGGTGTCCCGTTTCCCGGCTCAAAACGCACACCAGAGGGCCGCTGCCATTGTTCACATGAAAGACAATTAGACCCAGGAACATCAAACCCGAAAATGACAATCTGCTAACCAGCCATGGGTATTCTGCGCTTTCTGCTCTCCATTTTCTGGACTGATAGACAACAATCCTCCAAAGGCCCTTTTTCTGAAAGAGAAGAAAAGCAAAGCCAGGGAAAAAAAAGAAAAAAAGAGAGAGAAAGGAAAGGCCCCGCTCACTGATTTATGCATCTCTATTCAGAATTTATTAACCTGGCCGGTACCAATGGAAGCTCTGCTACTCTGATAGCCCCCAGCTCGACATTCCTGACACGTTCGGAGAAATGCAGCGATACTGGCCATGAGGAAGTACAGCGTGACAGGAGTGTGGGCACCGCACGACGCAACAAGTCCTCAGGAAGTCCCAGACGGCTCATTCTGGTTTCCTGACGAGGGCTGGGTCACGTGACCTTAATGACGAGGGCTGGGTCACGTGACCTTAATGACGAGGGCTGGGTCACGTGACCTTAATGACGAGGATTTCTCCAAAGTCTCTGCAGCGGAGAACATGCAAGCTACATATTTTTACATTAAATTTTTTTCTTTTTGATGGGTGAATTCCTTTGTAATGCTAATCCAAGTTATCAAAATACCGATATTATTTCCAGGGCCGGCTTTACCTTTTCTGGTGTCCTAGGCAAAGATTTATTTGGGAGCCCCCCCACCAAGAAAACTGATCACTTCCTCCACAATGCAGTAAATTGGGGGCCCTAAGCAGCTGCCTCATATGACAATAGCTATGGTTGACTGTGGTCATACCGATACACATACCAATCGACTATTCAAAAACCCTTTCAAAAAAAAAAAAAAAAAAAACTGTAGAAGCAAGCAGAGGTGTATTATGCTGCGGCAAAATAAATTCCCGCCGCTATTAATCCACGATCCACTCATCGGTGCCCCACACACAAGGCACGACCCAAACGTCGACTCACTACAGAAACTACAAACGGAGTCTGGGTCCTGCGACTTGACTGTTACCTAAGAAATTCACCCAAAGATCACGAGAGAGGATCGGGAGGCCAGGAATAGAGCAGATCGATACATCTGACTGAGAAAGTTGCGCATTCTCCCGGCCGGGGAGCATCGTGTTACCGAGTGGCGGTGAGACCTGATCCTTGGCTGCCTTGAATGGGCTGGAAACTGGATGCCAACGTAGGGAGCTGCAGGCGCTAAGCTAATGTGGTGAGGTAATGCAGGAAAGAATAGAAATTTGGAGGGGATGCAACAATGCGCCCAGGAATCTTAAAATACATTCCCCGCATTTTGTGCCAAAAAAATTCTGCACGGAAAATGCAACGAGCACAATTTCAACACGCACAGACGGAACCGTGCAGATATACCGATACCTACAAACAAGAATAACATTTAATTTATTTTGAATTGTTATTTTTAAACACATTAATGTAGCTATAGTTAGACCTGGAGTTTTTTCTTCCTTCACGATCTAAGAAGCAATCAAAAACAATTCAATAAAGGGGTGTAAACATAAACTGCAGGGCTGCCTACGGCTGTATGTGAACTGCCACAAGTCCCAGTGGCTGCAAACGTATCCATTTACTTCCGGGGCTTCTCCTACAATTCATTGGTGCGATTGGCTTTCAAGCCCCAACCAGGGACCGGATAGAAATTAAGTATTGATCAGCAAGGCAGTCAATGCATATCAGGAAACAAAGCAGGCCATTAGAGTGCTAGTCAATGGCGGAGCCTCGCTGGATAACTATAGCGGAGCCTCAGAGATACATTGACGAGAATATAATCCCCTTCTAAGTGCTGTGATGATGCCGCGATGCACTCTCTCAAACAGTTCCCATACCATGAAGTCAGATTTTTTTTTATATATACAACCACAAGAGCTGGGAAGTAATAGGCCTCAAAATTAAGATCGAAATTAAGGTTCTATATTAATACGTCACCATCTACTGTCTTACATAACCTAACTTAAAGATGACTATTAAAATTATCACCAAATGTTTTATGTTAATTTGCTAATGTTGTGTGCTGTAAAATAAACAGATACTTTGCTATTTTAATGCATCACCAATATTACAGCTAATCTTAGTTCTGTAAAACCAGGCCTGTCATCTTATGGCTCTCAGTTGTGGAAATGTTACGTCTTGTCTAGGCCAGGTATAAGATATATATAAAAGAAACAAAAATAAGCAAATGGATTCCAATCACCATCACCATAAGAAAGTGACTTGTTCTCAGTTATTGATCTTATTGTTCTTAAAATATATAATTTTATTTGAATAGTACTAGAAATTTATTTGATGACTTTTTCACTGTATAAAACAAAATACATGCAATAGCCAGGTGTACAATTCCTCCGCCTCCCCCCACCCACATCATTTTTGGGTAATCATATCCGCTTTGCTGTGGAGCTGCGCACAGACACACGGACTGGTCTGAACTGGACGAACGTGCGCTGGTCATCCGGTCCAGAACGGTGCAAATGCTAATTAGTGCTGAACTGAGGAATGAGCCTGCATTAGTGCCGCGACTAATCAATGGGAAATTCACTGAGCAAACTGCGATATTAGCTGTTTATTTTTAGTTGCGCGTAACCTCCATTTGCAACTCTCATTAGTGTTTTTCGTCTGGGTGGACTCAACAAAGGCTCTTCGCAAACATATTAAGTCCTATTAAGATTCAAGGCAAAAAACTACTCTAGGCCATGCTATACAAAGATAAATATTTTACCAGGGGCTTACTTATGAAACTCAACATTTATACTGTGAATATAGTTAAAGAGAATTTTAAAACAAGTAAAATTCTACAACTATTTACCCATCCATCTTCCAACTCCTTAACCTGGTCAGGATCACTGGGGGCAGTATAGCGTACAACCTAGACAACTCATAAGCACTCACCAGTTAACCAAACCGCACATGATTCGACTGTAGGAGGAAACCAGATTACCTAAAGAAAACATACGGAACACTAAGAGTACATGCAAGCTTGATACTCAAAGCGCTGTAGGTATCAAACCCACACCCCTAGCACTGCAAGACAGTTTTGCAGCCACTATGCCAGCGTATCCCAACCCGGTCCTCGGGGATCCCCCCAGGCAGTTCACATCTTTTTGCTTCCTTGGGGTCGGAGCAAAAATGTGGACTTTCTTGGAGGGAGCAAAAACCTGGATTGTCTGGGGGTCCCCAAGGACCGGGTTGGCAAACCTAGCACTATGTCATCTGACATAAACTCACAGGGAGAAATATTTATCAAACTCTTAATATATTCTGTGGTTCTGTTCACCTCCACACCAACTGCTTTAGATTCATCGTGTATCAGTCACTAATGTGCCTGTTCATGTAAATGCACACAGGCATGTGTGCTAGTCTCATTTACTTGAGCTTATATTGCTATGTTAATACTTCTATATTTGACACGGGGTGAACTTTATCACCTTCTGAGTATCTGAGGACATGTTTGGCTCTATGTCTTTACATGATGGCTGTCTTCTATACGAGACTAAAGGTTTAAATGTGAGTGTCTTCGTTTTGTATCAACTTCTAAGTCTCTCTCTCGCTCTCTCTCTCTCGCCTTCTGTCTTATCTCTTCCCCTGTTGGGAATTGGGGGAGATTAACAAAGTAAACTTGGATTTACTTATCATTTTACGCGCAGGGGTCCCTAAAAGGAATGGCGGATGAAATAAGTCGGACGCTAATGCTGAACTCGAAGCCCAGATGCAGCGGAGCTTCCGAATCCTCGCCGGGGCCCCGGGCGGCACGTCGTCAGAGTTTTAGCTCCTTGCCGGAAGTCTCGGCGGATCGCAGGACACCCGAGGCGGAGGAGAGAGATCGGAACAGCACATTGAGATTTTATTTACGGCCTTGCTGTTCCTTTCCTTCCCGATTCTAGGGAAAGGACACGCGCACCTAATCCCACCTATGGAGGCTGGAGCTTCAGCAAGTGCCACGAGGCACGAGGCAGCATTGCATCCGGAGATGCCGTTTCGGATACGGAATCCAGGGAACGATCAACACAGAACCAAGGACTAACACTGCTACGCACAAGAAAAGGAGGAACAATGATAAAAATAAACAGAAACATTCTATTAATTTCCTTTGTCTAGAATGTATCTTGAGTATGTAAATAATTACATAATAATTGTTATAATTATTATGCAGAATTCTCCTAAGGGTTCTATGCCATGAGATTCTAAAAATACATTATATTATTGTCTTTTCTAAAGTGGGATCTACTCTAAACTCAAACATGAAATAAAGTGTTGGTTTAAAATGTACGACTGTCAGTGCTGTAAATAAAAAAGAGCATGACACACCAAACGGAAACCCAAAAGTCTGATCCAGGGTGGCGGCAGAAAAAGAGCTGGATCTGGCACAGGGAATTACACAATACAATAAACAATACTGGGAACTCAGCCCTGTATCCGCAGCCGAAAGCTTCATCTAATAATGGCCTATGGGCAGCTGTCATGGCGCATGTCTTACCGATGGCCGACGGCATCGTTCTCACTTGGCTGCTGCCGGTTAAACACCGGCATGACGGGTTTAGAGACAGAGCAGCCGTTCCTTTGTTAAAGGAAATCCATCCGCAGTGTTTGGAGCCTCATAAGCCACGACATGGTGCTTCTCAGGCATCTTCTGGCTCCCCCGTGGAGGAATCGCATCACAGACAGGAAGTGGTACAGTCAGGATTGAACCCAGTTAACCCCAGACTGGGGGGCCCGGATTCCTCTCAGTGTGCTGCCCCTTTCCCTCATGCCACTGGGATGCGTTTGTTTATCACTGATTTATAGACACTGCATTTATTTTCATCTGTGCGCTTTCGATCTAATTAGGCAGCTCCGTACTTAAGATCCAGCTAAATGAATCAAATTAACCAGCGTAATGATACGTTTCCCTAATTTGTTTCTGTTTGTAATCATATTTGAATACAAAAAAATACAATTCAGTTAAGCAATTCTCTCTTACCTACATTTTTACCACACCAGGAGTTCACTTCCTTCTGTCAATCCGAGGCAGTCTGTGTCTAATTTATACAATGTCATTAGCTGGGTACCTATGATGGACAAAGTCCTTGTCATTAATTCCTCTCTCTTCCTTGACATATTAAAATAAAGAGCTCATAATGCAGCTTGTCTTATTAATGTAAAGGATTAAGAAGTCCCACTCCTTCACGCCACAAAATCCCATGCAGAACTGCACGAGAGGCAGATGAGGAGGCTCCGTTGCCAAGAGTGTGTCGTTTGACCCCGCGACTCCAGAACAGACGTGCAGTGACGCCAAAATGAGCCAATGTGTATTGATGATGGACAAACGTGCAAATAATAGAGGCAGATGCAGAACAAAATTTAAGGGAAAACAAAAGGGGAATTGAGCTTGTGCACGTGCATGTGTGTGTGTGTGTGTGTGTGTGTGTGTGTGTGTAGGAGCGTAGGGTGGGTAGGACCGAGAAAAGAAAGACAACCCCCCCGCCCAGACTTCAGCACATGGCCCCCGTGTCGGTGATTAATCAGCCAGCACGCAGCCTGATGCACATTAACCAGATAATTAATAATTTCTTAGGGGATGCCAGCTTGGCGAGTGTTTTATCAACCTGCACAGGGAAGGGGAGGGGAGAGGGGCGAAGCACTCCCAACCCAGGAAAGCTGAACCGGCTGACAGGGTCGGGTGGGAGGGGGGTTGAGGGGAAGGAACACCCCCATGACTGAAGAAGGTGCTGGAAAGCCCTAGAATTACCATTATCTTCCATGAGTATCTTTTTGGACTTGAACCCGCCATCTTTTGCCGATGACCCTACATTGTGAATGGAAAGAGGGCCGTCAAGCTCTCAGCTTAATCCTTTTTACTTAATCATGTAATTACTGGAGAATATTATGTATGCTGCTCTGGACCTTATCTGGAACAGCCATGGTCACTAATGGCACATTTAGCACTGCCAGGTACCATCGTATTGAGCTCTGCAAATGTTCATCCATCCATCCATCCATCCGTCCGTCCATCCATCCATCCGTCCATTCATCTTCTATGCCTGCTTGTCCTATGTGGGGCCACGTGAGCCTATCCCGGGAGCAACAACCTCAAGGCAGAGAATGCATGAGTGTTGATTTTGGTCTAAATCCTCTACTTAACTGTTTTCTGGTTGGTATTACATTCAACACACAAAAGGTTAATTAGGAAAGATCTGCATGAGCTTGCGCCGCAGACCATCAAAGCACCTGTTTGGATGGCAGGAGCTTAAAATGCGATTCGGGGCGCTCTCCACAGCGCAGGCAATGCACGCAGCTGTCTGCATGACTGCAGTCATCACTGCTCACAGCTAACCTTAGAAGAAAAACATCAAACGCGTCTCAAGGAAATGGAGGGGGACAGCGCCTTCATTTGTATTCACCGTGACAATACAGATCTAAACTGTAGTTGTAAAAGACCTTATTTATTTTTTTATTGTTTGTCACGAGAAGCTGGCTGTTCTTCGCTTTCAGATCCCAGTTTTGAGACCCCTTGTCTTCCTAACTCTGCAGGATCATCCTCAGCTGCGTCGCTTTGCAAACCCAAAGTCTGCCGGTCTGGGACTCGTTTGGTTTTTTGGCTTTAAGAGTATCGACGGCATGCTTGCGGCGCTCAGAATAGCTTGAAAAAGCAAATCTGAGGATCTGCTCTCTCCCAAGTCATCGAATCAAGCAGATTATAATTCCATAACGAAAAAAAAAACATCTTAGGGTAGAGTCTTGATTAATCAATAAAACCCATTATGAACCAGCAGTTTCAGTATCTTCCTGAGTTAAAGATGAGTCTCCATCCAAAGAATCCCTGCATAAGTTTAGCTCAATATTAAGGACAGAGAACCCCCGCCCTACACGTCCCCCCCCGCCGAACAGCTCCGAGCCCTCCATCTCTGGAAGTCATTTTTCCCAGCATGCACCTGAAGATGTTACGCTAAATCAACTCTCTAAGTGCCATGATTTTTCTTAGTTATTTTAATTTTCTGAGCTAAAACAAAAATAGTGTTGATTTTGCCAAAATGAATCAAAATTTGGCAAACCCCAAATTAAACATTACATCAATTCTACTTAGCTATTTAGGAACAAGTAACAGCACTTTCTGGTGAAAGACTGGTAGACTCAGCAATTATTTCGTTCAGTATTTTAAATGTGCGAATGTTCCAAAAATAATTTTTCTAACAAGATGTATATATATATTCCAAAAAGAAACAACATAATGAAAATGCTGGAGAAACCCAGGTGAGCAAAGGCAGCGTGAATCATAGCTGTGCTTCAGTGGCTCCACAATTATAACTGAGCAGGTTTTTCCGGAAATAAAAGGCACAGCATTTTTGCAAAATGAATAATAGAAACGTAAGAAATGTACTGTTAAAAACCGGAGCCTAACACTAATTAATGGTGTTGTGCTTTATACCGACTACCCCGATGAGGGTTCGGGAAAAACTGTGATCTAATGTGTCCCTGTGAACGCAAGCGACAGGCCCCGTCTCACTCACCCAGCCTCATCGCCCAAACCGGCTGCCCTGCATCCCTTCTGCTCTTCAAAAGCACTGATGTCTGGGTCTCTGTACGGGCATCGTGCCTAACAGGGTTATGACTACGGCGCACACAAAACCCACGCCTTTGAAGTCCAACCCAACATTATATAGGGTGTCACTGTTTATTACAGATAACTAATGCTCTAAGTCTTTATTTACTTCTCTTTATTGGCATTTTATTGAGGAAGTCACCAGAGAGAGGCTGGTCGGCTTGTCTGCCTGGTTCTTTAATCACCGTTAGTAGGTAAAATTGTCTGTGACAACTAATCCAAAAAGCAGATTATATTTATTTTGGCTACAGTGGCTGGTAATTCGTTAAAATCAACAAAGCCTTTTCATTAGCCCCCTGCTGTTGTCCTCAAAACAGACATTCTGTTGGTCCCAAAGCACAGAGCAACGCACATGTGCTGCTGAACATGAGTGGCGGGGCGGGGGGAGGGGGGGGGCTGCGGGGAAGGGAAAGGAAAGGGGGGGGGGGGGAGGGGGAAGAAGCAAGGGGACGGGGGGGGGGAGCATTCAGCACAGAGAGTGGGAGAGAGAGAAATGGGGAGGGGGGGTGTGGGTTTCCATAGCCAAGAGAGCATTGCCCCCCCAGCGTATTCCTCTGAGCATCCCAGCAGCCCCTGCTGGCTGTCGAACCCCCCGCCCCGCACAGGCCGGCCTCCCCGGTCTCCCCCAGCTCCCGCGCCGTTGGGCTGTAATCCCAGTCCCTCTCGCTGGCCCCTCCCATGCGCATGCGCCAGTTTGCCGAGACTCCCCATCATGCCATTAAAGGCCCATTAACGACCGGCCCGCTTTCACAGCTCCTCTTTTCCCCCCCGAGTGCGGCGAAACGAGCAAAACTCCGGTGCTTATGATGAAAACGCACCGCGGAGTGACCCCCGTGTGGATCAGAGCGTGCGGCCCGATTCCAGATTTCCATGCCTCTGTTTCGGCTGGGACGTCTTCATGGCAATTCACTGCTAGCCCCCCCCCCCGCCCCGGCACGCTTACTCCGATTTCGCAGTCACACGGATGTATAAAAGCAGAATAAAGTGGTGCCGTGATGAAACGTCTCCTTCTGTCTAAGAAGAGAACCGTAAGAGCGTGTACGGGCGGAAATCTGAAGTGCTTACATCCATTTATATCTGAGGGTCTTGAACTGAAAGCTTTTGCGGGTCTGTAATCAATCCATACCTTCTCATCATGTCTGGGAAACTAAATTTAGCATCTATTGAGACACATGCACGCACACACACACACACACACACACACACACACACACACGCACACGCATGCACACACACACACACACACACACACACACACACACACACACACACACACACACACACACACACACAC
>JAODLC010000028.1:9803685-9818312 GCA_026781145.1 Hippopotamyrus pictus | reverse complement strand
TGTGCAAACCAAATGTGTGGTATAAGTGGGTTAGCTAAATAAAAAAATAATGGAAAGAAAAAACGACAAGATGAGACTGATGCTGTTGTCAGTAGAAAGCTAGATAAATATCTTTAATGCTGTTTCCTCCATGCTGGCATCTCCCATTGTCTCCTTCATGGGAAATGAAAAGGTGTGTGGGGTCGTTTTTTTTTTTCTTTGTGCAACTGCGGGATGCACGCAGTCGAACCCGAGCGACCAGGGATGGGCCGCTCGATTCCATTAACTGAGAGAAAAGTGACGGAGACATCCGTAATTTTACATTCTCGACCGCAAAAGATTTACTGTTTTTGCCTGTTATAGAATTGTTGCGCTTGAGATAAGGTCGCGGGTGGTCATTGTTTGTTTACTTTTTTTTCACCCTGTCCTGGACTTTCTGGTCATTTAGTCTCAAAAGTTAACATGAGCATAGTAAGTAAGAATCTGTGTGAAGGGGAAAGTGAGTCAGAGAGGTGCAGAAGGAAGTTGATGAGATGAAAAGGGACAGCAGAGAAGAGGCAGGTGCCTTTTTGGGAAATAAGGAGCACAGAGTTCTGACACAACATCGAGGCACGCCCCCCCCCTTCTGTGCAGCCCGTTCCCGTTGCTGCCCCAGGGCCGACAGCAGCGTAGAGTGTCCCCTGACGTCAGCACGCCCGGCCCCCTGCACTCAGCACTTTGTCCTCCGCCTCGCAGGCCGGGGCTGTGCTGGAAGCTCATGCATCTCGCAGAACAACATGATTCATGAAAATGTCACGCTGACGGGACTCAAACTGAGAGAGAGACCGGCCCGTGTTCCCAAAATACCTCCACTGACTAATGCCACTGTGGGAGATGCACGCGCGCGCGCACACACACACACACACACACACACACACACACACACACACACACTCGCCCGCACCGGGATGGGACGGTGCGCTTCTCACACATACACCTTGCTCATGAAGCCGTATGCATGTCTAAATGCACGCTAAAATTATACACGCATCCCGAGTATGGTACAGTGAGGTTGACACATGGATGCAGCTCGAGGAGCCCACTGCATGTAAGAACCCACTGGATGTAAGAACCCACTGGATGTAAGAACCCCCTGAATGCAGGAACCCACTGAATGCAGGAACCCCCTGACGCTTCAAGAATAATGTCCTCAAATGGACTGAAAGTTTCAAAATCTGTCCTGAAGGTCTGTTGTGACTTATCGCATATATTTTTCTATTCGAACATAAACTACCTATACAGTGAAAAAATGCACATGGTATTTTGCAGTAGCTTTTGAGCACTATAACAGCAGCAGTGGACATGCACACAAGCCCATACAGTCACACAGAAAAACTGGCTTTAAAATAAAACCACAGGAACATTATTTTAGCTAAAGATAAATGCATCCTTAGCACTAATAAATGACTTTATATGTTATGATAAACATGTATGTAAAAAATGTGTTTTTTCACTCATGGCAAGTTTTATAAATTGAGGGGAAAAAACAAAAAAAAAGTGTTTTATTGGGCCAATTGTTTGACACGAGACATGAATTTAAAATGCAAGGTGGCAGCACTGGCAGCAATATTGTTTAAATATCACTTTTTTGGTGCCACAGGAGAAGCTGAGGAACAATTTGGAGAAGTCTGTCAATGGTTATGCCAGGTGCATTAGGAGGAAATAGTCAGATCTCTCCTGCAAAATAAAATCTAAGAGTATCTTAATTTTGTTATTTAATTAGATTAATAAGGCAGGGGCTTTCTGAACCAGGAACGTGCGAAGTAAATACATCAGAGGTAGGACCCCCCCCCCCATCACTAATGCGTGATCACATTAGTAAATAAAAACTAAGGACCAGGGGACTTAGTCTCTACTGTGTCCACAGGCACGTGGGGGAGGGGGGGCTGCCTGAATATTTTTCACTTTTGCAGTTGCAGGAGGTGTGGCATCAGTTATACCGACATTTCGTCAATCTATGAAAGCTCTCTGCAGACCCCTTGCAACTGTTATGGGGGGAGGGGTCGCAGAGCCCAGGGTGAGAGCCCTGGAATTAAGGGATTACAAAGGAGGAATGATGGCAGCCATGTCAAACACATGCCTTCCAGAGTAAAAAACATGTATATATCTCAAACATTTTTTTGTAAACTTTTTTTGGAACGCATATAATACGTTTGTATGCATGCATTCATTTAAAAGAGACATCTCCAAAGAATAATGCAGTTAAAGGCAAATGAGCATCAGAGCACAAGAGATTAGTAGGAAATTGCACATTCATTTCTCGATTTTGGCCAACACAATATGCAATAATACATTAGTTTATAGGGCAGAAAAGTGGATTTTTACTGCGTCTAATTTAGCTTCCATAGCAGTCATTTAATTTAAAACCATTTTCATAGAAACCTTCTGTTTATATGTCATAACATTTCCATTTGGGTAATTCAATAAACGTGTTTTGAATAACCTCCAATAGTGATGAATTTAGGTGTAGCGGCATTTGTGAAGCCACGACAAGCATGTTTGACAACTTCATTTTTATCAAATCGGTTTTAGTTGCAGTCCCTAGTCACAAGGTTTTTTTTTTTTTTTTTTTAAGGAATACGTCACATGATTTGTCATACTGAATTAATGAAGCAAAAAAGTATGAAAAGATGATGCCTGCAAGTCCATACGGTAAACTATTTTGAAGCTTATGGTATACAAATACATACATTAGCAAATAACTTGAATTTGTTTTTGCAGAAACCATCCATCCATCCATCCATCCATCCATCTTCCTATTTATCCAGGACAGGATTGTGGGGGGGGCCTGTAACCTGTCCCAGGCAGCAAGGAGTACATGGAAAGGGACACCCTGTAAAGGATTCAACACCAAGAATGGCCATACCTTTTTAAGCTGGACTTACTGTTCACAAGGAGAAATTTGTCAAAACTTTCTCATCATTTAAACAATAATAAGACTGCAGATTTATGACTAAGTCAAGGACGATCAGAAATTACAGATCAAAGAAGTTTTGCTTACTTGCTATCAGTACTCATACAGAAAGCAGATACATTCAAAGCCAATCATTTTGCAAAATCACATGGTTTCTAGGTCTGCAGTGGACATTGTGAATAATTTCTATAGATCATCATATATTTGTTTGTGTATAACTATCAAAGAGCTTAACAGTTTGCATGCAGAACTACAGTAAGCAGATGAATAAGAAATGTTAGCTGTTTAACAAGTCAATTATTCGAGCCTTTCAGTGATACAATATTTTACACTTGCCTTGGAGGCCAGTAAATATATTAGTTTTCATCACTGATACTTCAAGGCATATTTCAGGACTTGGTATCATTTTCAGTTCAAGTGTTAAAAAGAAAGTATACTTCTTATTGTATAATTCCATTTCTGATATTTTCCCTTTCAATTTTTCCAATTGTTTATTGATAATGATTATTTTCAACAACAAACTGCAATCTTCATTTTGGCCTCATTTTTCTAAAGTCTTTATTACTCTTTGTACCAAGTTAAAAACATATAAGTTTAACTTACACCTTGAGCTTTACCCGATTTGAAATTGACTATTAATTCAGCCAACAGCTTAATCAAGGCAAATTAATTAAGAGCTCAGCAGGAAGGAAGGCCAGCATACCCTCCGGCCCAGGAGGCCGGGAATTGCCCACTGCAGGTATAAGCCAATCTTCAACACGACTTAGAACAAGCTGCGCCTCAATTTGAGTTTTTGTTTAACCAACTATATAACTGGAAACGAGGCCTGGAAAATGAGTGAACCAAGAATATTAGCTTCCTGCAATGTTCCTTGTAATTTGTCCTGGATATATGTAGCTAAAGACAACAAAATGTGTATAAACAAACAACAACACAGTGTCACGGTTATATTTCAGGGCTTAATTATTATCCATCTGAGTTAGCCAGGCTGCAACTAACTTTTAAATGGCCTGACATTTCCCACAAAGGCCAGTTATTAAACTGACACATTATAACCAGTAAACAGCAGGTTTTCACATTAACACATAGTACTGTTGATGTTTACACATGAATGAAAATGTCAATACTAACTGTCCCACAGAAGTTATCTCCATGTAAAAGAAAATTTAAAAACCACAACTTAGTCATTAATAAACTTGGTAACATGCAACACTGGGGTCATGAGGTGGCTAAGTGGGGGGTGAGTCAGTATCTGCAGTGTTGAGGGACTGAACCTTCCTCCTGCTTGGAGAGTGTGTGGATTCTCCATGCTCTCCTTGCGTAGTGTGGGTGTCCATTGGGTTCTCTGCCTTCCTCAATCCAAAGACAACCAGTTAGGCTATTTGGTGACTCTAAATTGCCCACAGAGTATGACTGAGTTTGTGCGTGTTTGAGCACTGTGATGGGCCGGCATCCTGTCCGTGCTGAAATCTGGCCCCAGCCCTATCCTGCCTGGGACAGGCTCCAAGACCCCCTTCGACCCAGAGCAGGATAAGCGGTCGGAAGATGGATGGGTATTTGTACATTAAATGTCGGTAATTCAAAAGTTAGTTTAATGCTCATCTAACACCTGGACATGGTGAATAGTCGTTTGGGTTCCCTGCTTATATCCTGAACTTTTCCAGTTAAAACCATGAAAAACATCCAGCTACAAAAGGCTAAAACTGCAAGTTACTTTAGAAAGAAACAACAGGAAAGCAACTAAATTTCACTGAATTTTTTGCTATAGTCCATGCTACTCTGTGTTAGTAATAAAATAAGAGGTGCGGATGGTTTATGTTGGCCTTAGTCTGCCAGAAAACAGAAAACAGAATGTGCTCAAGGAATGATACCACAATGCAAGGTAAAGCTGAGCGTGGCATTGCTCCTGTATAAACGGCATCCCGTCTAGGGTCCCCCCCCCCCCACCCAGTGCCTCCTGGGACAGGCTCCAGGCTCTCCATGATCCTGCACTGGGTAAGTGCTTATGGAAGACTGTTTTCTGTATATATCCGTCCATCACACAGCCATCCAACACATCTAAATATGAAGAAAAATGGAAGAGGAGAACAGCACTGTGGAAAATTGGAAGTTGACCCCCACCCAGCCATTTTGTTTCCCACCTGTTCCACTTTGTACCCCCAGCAGTTTGTGCCTTCAAACCAACTGCGAGGGGCCCTTTGCTGCGGGGGGGGGGGGGGGCACTGAGACGGCAGCGGCCGGTGAGCCTGCCGGTGCCTTTGTTGGGGGGTGATCCACTTTGCTATAAATATGTTTGCCCTTTCCTGCTCAGCCAGCCTGAAGGATTAGCAACTCTCCACTTTGGAAAAAGAAAGACAGAGGAAAAAGGGTCCGGTCCGAGCCTTTCACAGCACGTTCCTCTCCCCGTGGGGGCGAGGGAGCAGGGCAGGGGAATGGCATGTATGTTGAGGATGGGGTATCAATGGGTCACATACTGTAGCTATCAGTCTGAATCACATGATCTCCCACCCTCACCCCCCACAGTCACATGCCCTGGAAGGATCTTTAATCTGCTAACGAATGGGAGCATGCCACATCAGAGGGAAGCCCTCCCTTCCGTACGACCGTCTGCCGTAACCTAACGCGTTAAAAATCAGCTCGTTTCTGTAGCAGACGATTATCCATGGTCATGGTCTCCTCACTGTCTGTCTTCTCAAACGCCCTCATGATACATCACGTAAAACAGTGACTCATTTACATCAAAATTGATGTGGGTGGTTATTAAACTGCTTATTATTGTTACCACCATAAAATGTATACATTATATATATGTTCTGGGTCTCAAAGCAGCTACATAATGGCTTGAACCCCCATCAATCTTCGTTCTACTACTTAAATGACTAGAAGTTGGTGCAAAGAACCTCCTAGTCCATGGACATTTTGCTATGATATAGAATTTAGTTAATTATAGCTAATTTAGCACAGTAATTAAACACGTTTTCACCACATAATGGCTATGATTAATGTGTTGCAAATGGGACACCTGAACAAGTGAACAATACCAGTTGTTATACAGTGAACCGAAAACACACAAAATAACTTCTAAATATCTTTTTTGTTTACATAAGGTGCATCATCAATGGCTGTGGGCCAAAATAATAGCAGAATGCAGTCATAACTATTTTGTTTGCTCTCCAGTTCATGCCTATAAATGTATCAAAGTTATCACAAATTGCTTTTTCATAAGATACACTGTCACATCTTTGAAACGCTTGACAAGTTGGTTAAAAAGACTAACCTTTGTCTGAACAGAGTATGGACTAAATTTTGCATTCATGGATTACAAATTTTGAAATATTCAACTGACTATTTCAACTATTCTACCATGCATTTGGTAACAAAAAGTCCAACAGAGATGGGGGCTTTGTAAAAATTTAAATACTGACAGTCCCATTGTAAAAATTGAATTTCAGATATTTTTACATAATTGCATGAAATTAACTGGATTAAACTCATGGAAACTGTGATCTGTCTATACTCAATAAGTTTTTATACAATTTCTCAGAAGGATTTATTAGACACTCCAATTCAAATCATGCAGTCCCCATAAATCTATCAACAGTATACTAAACACTATGCATGCTAAGACTGTCACAACAATAAGTCATTTCATAGTAATGTGTCATTTTTTTCTTTGTTTACACACTTATATAGAGAGCAAATGCTCCATCTGCAACAAAATCTAATGAGTACTTAGGCAAAATAAATATTTTTAGCAGATTCTTATGCATTATATAAAAATCCATTTCGCTTATATTTTTACAATTTTATAATATATGTAATATAGTCATAATACAGTGAATACTTCCTATTGTATTAATCTTCAAATTCATATTGGAAATCCATGATAATTTCAGACTGAACCAGATTGACAGAGTTCTGCATGTGCTAAACTTCGTGCCACTTAACTGTTTGACAAGTGCTATACAAACAATTAATATAAGCACCAAAGCAAGGATTCAAATAGCCCATTTATACATTTATGCAAAGAAAAACTTTGCAAGCAGTATCTGCTTACTCATTTTGTTAACTTTAAGCAACAGCTAAAGATAAGTAATGTTTTATGCCCTGGATTTGTTAAGATTAGCTTTTTTTAAGAGTGAATTGGGAGGAATATTAGTTTAGCAATTAAACATGAGCTTCACCCAAGGCCAAGATAATTCTGAAATTTGGGTCAGTTAGATGACAAGCACAGCTATCGACTGGTACTACAGATGCAGTTTCGGAAAAGATCAGTGATGTAAAAATGGTAGGATTAGCCATTCCGGTCACGTCTAGATCAGCACCAATCATCTCATGACTTGCGCTGCTACATAGCACAGTGTATTTCTACTTTTCCATTGGCCCTAAATTCTTTATGAATAATAACACTGGGCCTCAGGGAATGAGGTTAAAAAAGTGTGAGCGGTATCCCTAACACTCTTGGGTGTTTCTTGACAATCTGGAATGCGTATGAGCTTTGATGTGCGGCAAAGCCCTTCCCGTTTCCGCCGAAACGACTCGAATGTGTTGTGATGCGCTGCGGAGGCTGGAGCCAAGAGCAGTCAACCTTGGGCCGGCGACCGTCTTCCACCGCCGCGCAGTGCCAGCAGAAGAAAATGTGTGACACAGCGTAGCTGGGTCACTTATTGAATTAATGGCGGAATGTCTTATCACCACGACGTGAATAAAAATAGAGCCTCCAGCTGAAATCAGATGCCCAGGGAACGGGGCAGCGAGACAGCTATCTGTCATATTTTTAGCTAGGTGAAACGAGGACCTTGGAAGGAGGATCAAACACATTGGAGAGTTGCACATGGAAAGGATGAAAGGAGATGCAAAATTCAGTGTGGCTCTAAAGCGGCTGTGAGATTATCTGCAACCAGCAAACAAATTCAGATTCAAATTCTATTTGTCACATGCATCATCATACATAGTATAACCTGCAGTGAAAAACACATTACAGTACCACGTCATGAGCTGGATCTGTAGACAAAGGGCTGACACGGAGGGCGAGGGAGGTGCACCTTCAACCTTGAAGATCCTAACACTTCATAAGCACCCCAACGTGTCTCCTGAACTTAAGCAAACCAGATGTCTTACAAGCTCTAGTAAGTCATTGTCATTCTTTTCTACACCAGTGATCACACCCCCCCCCCCAAAGGAAACCATGGGGATTTTATGTCACGGAAATCCAACTTCAAGACGATTTAAATTACCCATGAGTTTATACTGATTATGACTATTAACACAAAAACTCATACATTACATCCTACCCACAACTACAACACATCAAAACAACTACAACACATCAAAACAACTACAAATAAGTGGTTAGAAGATAAATGGATGGATGAGTTGATGGATGGATAGATGGATGGATGGATGGAAAGTACCCATTCTTAAACTCATAAAGTAATATCCAAAATAGAAGAATAAAAGTTGTCACCCATCCATCCATCCCTAAATGTTTAGCAGGGTTATGGTGAGTTTGGGGACACGCTGGAAGGGATGCTGGTCCTTCACAGACATGCACTCACACAATCACACATTAAGTGTAACCTACCGCTACATCTACAGCTACAAAGTAACATAAACTGCACGTGTCTGGAGCACCAAAGGAAACCCAGGCGAACATTGGGAGAACATGTGAGACCCAAACCCAGAGCCAGAGCGGGAACTGAACACGCAAACATGGTGGTGTTAGGCCACAGCAGTACCCACTGAGAATGTATATTATTACAATGTCAGAAATAGATTAATAGAATTCATAACATATTTTTTGATCAATACACCCTTTATTCTTCCAATCTTGTTCTGAAGTATCAGTGGTTCAATAGTCCTATGGACCTGCCTTACCTGTATAAATAGTAAGAACTCATTTACCAGCAAGAAAGCGCTGAGGGGCAAAAAAAAATAAATCTCAAGATGGGGCCCTCGGAGGTTCCAGTGAGATGTATCACTTTCCCTCATTCCTCCTCATACCGAAAAAACACAGCATTCCATGTTAACTCCCTCCCAAGCCCCTCCCAAGTCTCCCACGACACTTTCAAAAGCGCTGCGCTAAGTGACAAGATATTACTCATATCAAAAAACAAGCAAGGGAAGTGGGAAAAGAAGCGGTAATGAAAAAGCAGAAGGACAGATACAGGCTCTTGGAACGCGGGACCGAGATTCCGGCTTTCGCCTTCAAAGGACACAAGAGTGCCGTGCGGCAAAGAAAACACACAGCAGGAGCGATCCGAAGGAGGAACACAAAGGCCGGCTCTCCTATGGTGCCAATTCATTTCTCCTTATGAAACTATTTAAGTCGGAGGGTTTTCTCTGCAAGCCCCTCAGCCAGAAGAGCTCACCGCTTTATTAATATCATCCCTTTACCTTTTTCAACCCTGGGACCTATGACCTGCCTTACCTGTATAAATAGTAAGAACTCATTTACCAGCAAGAAAGCGCTGAGGGGCAAACATGTCCTGGGTAATGAAGTGTTCAGCATGTGCATGATTAACCAGCTGGTGGGGGTGGGGCAGGAACCACGGGCCATGAAATAAGGGAGAAAATTGATTAGCAATTTTCATTTACACAACTAAACAAAATCTATTTTGCATATCGAGTTGGTAAGTTAGTGGGAGCGTCACGTGATCAACAGCCAAAAACGCGATGGCTTTTGTTCTAAACGGAAACATTTTCATTACAAAGTTCCATTATGGGGGGTCTGGAGTCTGGAGCCATCTGACATTCACCAGAAATGGAACCTGGGGAGCAAATCACGTCTCAGCCTTTCACAATGTGACCGTACTGCGAAGACTCACGATCCAACGATCATTCGGTGGTACATAAAACATACCCCCAACAACAGCTATGAGTTTCAGCTGAATCTGAATTTGTATCTGTAAACTTTATGACAATAACAGATGCAAGAAATTCTAGTATTTAGAAGCCACTGTAATATTTTAGATCATACACCCTTTACATCGATATTTAATATCGAAAACTGAAGCTAAATAACATGTATGCATACACATATATACATACACACATTATACACATATATACATACACGCACAGTATGACATTTAATATTCATGATATTAACAACTTTTTAGTTACTTATGGTTTATGTCCTACCTTATTTTTATTTCATACACCTACATACACCTACATACACCCACCCAAGCCGGGAGCCTGAGGAGTTTCGCCGTGTGGGGAGTGTGGCGACATGCTGCATCAGCGCATGCCCCTCAACCTGACCTGACCCCATATAACTACTGTATTCCGCTAGGCATCAGTGCAAACTATCAACGCCCTAAATGTGATAACCACGGGTCATTTTTTTTTCCCCCTCAACAAGGTTGTTCTAGAACTACTCAACCTTTGAGTTACATTTTACTTACCACTGGATTTTTCATACATTTTAAAATCCTCCCACAATAAGTGCTGAAGGATTCGTAACCATGTTTGCTACATCTGGTCATGCTATTCCTGGGCTTTTCTGTGTTCACACCGATATTCCGCATATTCTGACACTGGACAGAAAGACTAATTATAAGATAAGCTGATGGATGCCAATGTATAGCAAGGGTGAAAAAAAATCATCAAGGCATCTTTCCATCCACTTCAAAGAGACACTCCTCCAACAGAGGGTGAGATCGTTGCCCCCCCCGTAATATATCAAAATAGGAACGTGGGTTAACAGTTAAAAAAAGAAACAGCAAGTGAAAAAAGGTCCGAAGTCGATTTGCAATACTGTGTCAGGAGAGGCCTGCTCAGCCACTTAGAATGACGGAAGAAAACATCTCACCAAGACAGTGCTTTATTAGGCCAGTTTACATAATGCACCTTAAACGAAGCGGAGTGAAATCAGATCAAATACCGTCAAAACAATATGAGGTCACACTTGCTCTAAGTTCATGTTTGAATAGGAATGAGCATAATTCACAACACTTAAATGAGGCAAGACTCTTTAGTGGTTGAAACACATGAATGCATGATGGAAACCAGGCAGAAAGCAAAGAAAACTGGAAAGACAATAAATAAATAAATTGACTGATTTTAAAAATGAAAAAATAGAAATGGCAAATGTCATCAAAACAAGCGGAGACTGACTAGAAACCAAAAGTTACCAATAAGAAACAGAATTTAAAGTCCATAAAGTATTCCACTGGAATAAATTCTCAGGGAAGTCAAAACCAGCAACCATCACTCTCTCATCTCATGGAAACAACTTAGTTCTTAGAAACTCTACTCCATTCCACAGTGTCACAACTTTCAATGTATTGAAAGTCAAAACTGTCTTCCTGCAGGGCGTGTACTACACATTTATCCCCATTGCTGACTTGATAGGAGACCAAGATACCATCCCTTTAATCAAATACTCGCATTCTTTAGCTACAAGTTGGGTGGGTGGAGCAACGTCTTTTTATTCATTTTATTCGATGAGCTTAACTCAATCATTCATGTTCTGTGCAGCTTATTGCATTTGGTTAATATGCTTAACAAATTTGACTATCAGGGGTGTAGCTTGGTTTGCTGCTTGGTCTTAATTTGAAATTCAGCATCTTTTTCCTGCTTTAGCAGACCGGCATAGAATTGCACAATGTTTCCCTCCTTATTAGCTGCCTTCAGATTTTCCTGGAGATTAGGTGATAGCATTGTTTGTCTATTATACACTCCATGCATTGGCACAAACTGGGACCTTTTGGTACTGCTGTGTAATGACAGACTGCTTCACAAGTACCAATGTACAATTAAATGGGTAATCTCGATTTTTGGCTGTATATATTTAGAAAAAAAATGGATGGACCTTGTACTGCATCAAGCCTTTGTCCAAGCAGTAAAGAACAGCGAGATAAGCAAGATGAACGTCTGTCTCAGGTTATTTACTTATTTAGTTTGCCAACATTTACATGATTTCAAATGAGATTCCCAGCAGACTTTAACTAATTGTTCTACCAATGTCTTTTAACTTGTCTTGTTACCTGTTCCTATGACCTTGTGTAAATTATTATTTTAAGTCTGAGTAATAGATGCTTTCATTTTGAAGTGAAATGAGAAAGGCTGATACCTCATTAGGAAAGGATGTTATTGTAATAATGTAGCTAGTAAAATTATAGTACAGTATAATGTATGTGCTGTTTATTTTACAGTAGTAATAAACTGAAGAATTGCTCATAAGTTTCCATCTATCCATCACTGTACTCTCTATAACAACTTATTCAACACAGGGACAAGACAAGCCTGGAGGAGATCCCAGGACACACTGAGCGAGAGACAGGGTGCACCCAGCAAAATATTGTACAAAAGCAGAACAGCAAAATTGTTTCAGACATGGGTATAGCACCTTCTGGCTAGATGCACACTGCAGAAATCCAAAAAGCATATGTATACACACAATGCAAATGTTAGGCCATCATGCCACATCACTTTATACTGACAAGTTATCATTCATGGTTTTGCAAAGGATGAGTGTGAAAACCCTATAATTATATATCTTAGTTACGTAAATGAATAAAATTTCATTACTTTCTGACTATATAAGCCTTTGAGATAAAATCAGCCACAGGCTGAGGTCCAACCCTATTTTATTTCAAGTGCTAGGCTGGCATAAGCAGTACAGGATATTGTTTGCATGCAAATTCTTCGCAAAGTAGTCCAATGACCTGACAAAATCAAACTGAGCTGTGTTTCGACAATGCCGAGGTGCTATTAATTATTTAACAAAGCTTTTCATAAAGATGAGAAGTCAAAGACAGGGGATCAAAATGTCTGAGCAGTACCCACTAAACATCAAAGATCAGACACGCTGATCAGAACTTCGTTTCTAAACCCTTGAAGGACTGAAGGTATCTTGCCCAGCATTTCAGAATACCAGTTGTTACACTGAGCCTATGGATGCTATGGATGATGAATAATGCTGTAAATTTCTTATATTCATGTTTACTAGTTTGTTTTCCAAGCTTACAGTAAAGCTGCTTCATTTCTACAGTAAGTACATGAAGGTAAGCATCTCATTTAGAGATCTGCAATGCCAGTGACCAACACCTGGCATTTTTATTTATAAATGTCTCCTGAGTCAATGTCAGATGCATCAAAACTCCATAAATCAAGCAAGCCAGATAAGTTCACGTTCACCCCCTCCCTCCTTGCCTGGACTGCCCATGGACACAGCTCTCCCCCCCATACTCTTGCCAGTACCATTGGCTTCAAATCTGGGCCCATGGTCACGTGCGCAACAAGACTCTACGTTGAGGCCGAGAAACAAGACATTTCAGCCAGAAAAAAGTCAGAGGATAATCTACAAGAAACTGGCAACTAGGGAGAGCAGTGCCAACCAAACTTACCATTATACACTGTACACAGCTTCAAATTTAATTTCCTGCAAGATTACACACGATAATTACTAGCGTTATAAATGGCATAACTAATGCATTCCAATTAAAAGATCTATAGGCATCGATCTTGCAACAACAAGACCCGGTATTGCAGTCAGTCTAATGTTATGAAGACGAAGCTCCATATAAGAAACTTAAAATATGTACGGAAAAGAATGAAACTACTTCAGTGTCATTCTGAAATCACTGAAGGCTAAAACCACCCCGATGAAATGTCTCCCCTGCTTAATGTTAGAGAAAATTGTTAAAACAATGAACTAAAAATTTCAAAGGAACCCCAAAAATCCAGTGATCAGCTGATATATAATTAAAGAAGTAATAGTTGCATTAAAATTTGAGATATCATACATGGACTTAGTTACTTGTAGAAGTGAAGCACAATTGTTAAAACCGAAACCCACTCAATCAGTTCATGTCACATTATAATGCGTCGGAAATGAATGGAAGCAAAGATCAAAAATGTAACATACACTCATAGAAACAGCGCTGTTGTTTACACTACTATATATATATATATATATATATATGTGTGTGTGTGTGTGTGTCTGTGTGTCTGTGTGTTTAATGTATATAAAATTATGTAACTATGTTCATCCCAAAACAAATAAGCCGATCTCTGCTAGGGGTGTGTCTACAGATCGCCTGCTTACCATTGGCTTAGCTATCGACCTATCAACAAGTTTCACAGTTGCCTGGGGCTCGGGAGTATATCGAATTTTCACGGTATATCGATATAATGTGATACTGGGTAAGACGATAACGTTTATACCGATATATCTTTTATTGTGTGTTAAAACCAATATTATTCCTTACTGGTCAAACAACACGAGAGCTTCGATCGTGACATTGCACACACCCCCAGAATTCACAACTAAAATGAATCCATTCAGTAAGTGTCTGACTGGGTAGCTGGTGGAGGTGAAGAAGAGGCACTTGTTTGAATTTGTTTTAAAACACGGCAGAGCGGTTCACACGTTTAAAATATCATACTTTGCAATATTTGTTCTATTTTGTTGAAGGAACCAGTTCAACTTATTTTCAGTTATTTTCAATTTTTTTTGCCAAAGAGTTTTAATGGACCTTTAACAGTTTCTAAAGAAAAGGTTTAAAAAAAGACCATAAATTAGTTCATTTGAAAGACTGTGATGAAGTTTCACTTTATCAACTAATGCATGATATATGTATGAAGGCTTAAGGCAGGGGTGGCCAATTTTATCCGCAAAGGGCCGCTGTGTATGCGGGTTTTTGCTGCAACTCCCTAATTAGATTACTAATTAGAGGACTGATTG
>JAODLC010000028.1:9790369-9803585 GCA_026781145.1 Hippopotamyrus pictus | reverse complement strand
TGAAGAGTCCTCACACCTGGGTTTGAACAGCTGACCTACAGGTTACCCCAAAAACCTGCATACACACCAGCCCTTTGCGGGTAGGATTGGCCACCCCTGGCTTAAGGGCTAAATAAAAGCCAAAACAGTTAGAACTGTCTCCTGCTTCTCTCACACATACAGATGGTGTTCTGTACACGTACAAGATAACTACACATTTCTCTATGGGACAGCAGAAGTATGCTTTTTATTTTACTCATGTTGGCACAAGGCAGTAATTACTGTATGCATTTTAATCTGGGTGAATTTCACATTTAAAAACAGAAACTTTATGCATCATTTATTACTTATAAAAAGTGCCCCCAAAATTTTGCCCCTACTTTTTAGACAGTGTGGGGCAAAAGTTGTAAATTTCCTACACTGCATCACCCTTATCTTTACTGTGACAGAAATATACTCCCATCAACAATTATTTTTCATGCTCAATCAAAAGATTCCTGTAATCTTCACAAATTTGGTTTCCTTTTTTCAGCGCCAAACATTTAAATCCCTCTCTCTCTATATATGCACAAGAATAAAATGTTTTAACATGTCATATCCCCACAGCGGCCGAACACAAGTGATAGGCATCGCTTAAGCTTTGTTAAGGTGCATGTAATGCAATATTGTTGATTTATCTGAAACTGTTTCTCGAAATGAATATACATTGCGGTGGATTTCTTTATATGTGAGCAGTGCTACAACCTACACAGAATATCTGAATATTAGTTTGAGTACAGGATAGGGGTTTAGTCATTAACACATACCATCAATCCAAGAAGCGTCATCCTTTGGTCATGTTCAAAAACAAATGTCAGAGGATTAAGAAAAGATTACATTTTTGACCAGGGCTCTGTGGAACTATACCTAGACCATACTAAAACAAAAATGATAAATGTGAAAACACCACATTGTTTTCATGTTAATAATTCAATAAGGCCTTCCTGCCAGTTGTACTTCATCCAGGTAGCCACGGTTAGTTTTTTCAATAGCATTCAGGACGTTAGCAAAATGCAAAGAAATAATGCACCACACAACTGGCAAAATGTCACACATTGTTTTTCAGTAACAGAGAAAAACTGAAGTTCTAAATATATTTAACTCAACAAATAAACATTTCAACTTAATTACATTTTTTAAAAAACTGTTGGAAGACAAATTAAAATGGCCTATTTCAAGGCCTATTCAATGTTAAATAATCCTGCGGATTATATCCCCAAATACATTTTTCTCTAGGCCAATTAATCCATGTACATGTGAATGAATCTCTAAAAGTATTTTCATTGCACAAGTCATTAAAGTACAGAACTTCATGTGGACCGGACATTTGATCAGAAATTAAATCTTATGGTCCTTGAGTAACTACATGAGGAACTCCCGCTGAAGGAATATGCATGTACAGTAACGCAGGTTAGATTATGCGAAACAGAAAAACATCCGCCAAACTCAAAAGGCACAGTATGGCAGCAGAATACAAATCAGAAGATCAACTTTGCTCAAAGTCTATCGGATTTTGAAAGGCTTTTGGTCCAAAATACTAACCATGGATTAAGAGTAGATCGAGGCTTAAGTGAACAAAAAGATACACTGTACTGATTGATGATTTGAAGCAACCGGAAAGGTCCTAAGTCACATTTCCCATAAAATCCAATTAAAGTTATATCAGCATACTAAGCTGCTTTTGAAAAACTACACAGACTTCCGAATAAATGGAACGCCATATGTCCAAAATACTAAGACTACTAACATTTAGCATTTAATAGACCCCAAAAACATGCCCGTTCTACAATTAGCACAAGTCAATGTGCTGCACGTCACTCATTCTGTAAATGGATGCGAGGGAGAAAGCAAGATGAAAAATATGCAATGAACGCACAGCAAAGACCCACCACCTTCTTTTAGGTCAGAAGCGCTGGAGTCGGCCACTCTTGCTAGCCCGAGGTTAATACCAGCAAACACCCTGGTAATGCTAAAACTGTGCCAAATGACCGCTGAATATTTGAATAATTGAGCATGTGACCTCAATTGCCTAGCAGAATACACACTGCACATATTGGCTGTATCTCAATGGTAGAAATTATTTCAGTGCGGTTACAATACTCACAGGGAATTACTGGAAAATAATCATGTCTTCCACACACACACACACACACACACACACACATTTCTGCATGCTATTTATACAGCACATTTATTTTACATTATAATATGTATTTTGCTAAGGAGGGGCCAACATATGGGGCTCTGTTCAACATGTCAGAAAGCAGCATCCCTTGGTCTTTGAAATGCAGGAGTAGAGAATATTAATTAGCTTGTCAGGACAGTATCCAGTTTCAGGTGGTAACCTCCTTGGTACTGTTTGGTCATTAAGGCAGAGAGCTCCACTGCTTTTCGCTACTCACTAACAGAAGCACCATATGCACAGACCTACTTAAACATGTATAACCTTTAACAGGAGTGTCTAAGTTGGGCCAAAGTATGCTAGCATGCGTTATGGTGCTTAAAATGATGGAATGATGAAAACAACAATCAAAATAGCCCAAGGTACCAGGTATGTCATACTAGAAAAGGAATAAACTAAGTTTGTGCCAGGAGTGATACGCACAGCACGCTGCATTCTGAATAATCCCGTCAAAAGCATCACGCATACAAAAAATAATCACAAGATTTCAGGAAACACTGGTCCAGTTACAGCTTTTTTGGGCTTGGTGGGTCAGCGCCAAGAAGAGCTTTTTTTTTCTTTCTTTTTTGCCCACCCCACTGTCAAAATCCGTATAAGCGCACGTTTACTTACGCCGGTTCCTGGCTTCTTCAAAGAGTTTTGGTGCAGTTTCAAGGGCAAACGCTCGCCGGCTGCCTCCTCTCTTTTTTTCTCTCTCTCTTCTCTTTCCTCCCCCCTCTGATAGCGCGACGACACGAAACGAGCCGCGTCTCCCCCTTGCTCTTCTGATCAGGGGCGGTATAGCTCTCACAAAATCATTAAGCGGGACCGATTTTGGCGAGCTGCTGAAGGAAGGAGGGAGAGGGGGAGAAAAGGGCTGCTTGATGTTGCATTACAGGCCGGCTCCTTGCCTTGCTTTGCGCACCGGGACCATCGCCGCGCGAGCTCCTATTGCAGTCCTGCAGAAAAAGGCTGCTTTACTGAAAAGCGGCAGCATCGCATTTCAAGGCAAGTCGCAGCGAGGACCCAGGACTGAGGCTGACTTTGACGCGCTGGGTCTCTACTTAAGACTTTACTTTAGACCCCCCGACACTGTTAAAAATGCCCACTATTTACTGAACGGGGCTGCGAGGAAGAAGAACGGAATAAATGGGGGCTTGCGCGACGTTTTACTTCTCCCGTTTTCTGCTCAATATCTTCTCTGCAGCGCTGTATTTGCATTTCATCACAAACTAATGTAAAAGATCACCAGCACAAAATATAAAATCACAATCGTTTCATATTCGCTTAATTGCTGCAGTGCGCCGACATTATTATACAGGTTAAATATGCTGCTAGATAAAAATGAAACCGAAATAAAAAAATTTTAACTTTTTGAAAATAAAAAATACCTACGTTTCTATACAGGAAATACCAAACAACTAAAACGTGACATACTGTGTGTTCCTTTTCACGTTTTGATTTAAGCGAAACCCACCACGGCTGTCAAATCTATAAATTAATAGCAGTGATGATGGGGTCTTTATAAATAAGACAATTTACTTTTCCCCAGGGACAAGGTATCAATACAAACTGATGAGATATCAGATACCTACTTCTTTGACCTTTACTTTCGTTTCCTGCTGGGTTAAGGCATTGTTTTTGAAGAAAACTCAACGATACCCCGTATTATAAACGTCGGAATATTTTGGGGGCGAATCTTAACCACTTACTCAGCTATCGACTGACGGCGCGTCACGTGACCCCACTCCTTCACATATAACATTATATCATTCGTATTTATTCTTTTTTTTTTTTTTAAGTCAAAAACACTGTCAAAGTTTTTTTATTCCTCTCTAACTACATAAATAAGCGTAGCCATATTGTGGAGTGTTTGAGAACTTGGGGATACACAAATTGCGTTGCATCATTATACGAGATGAGGTGTCGTGTGTCTGGGCGTAGAATACGGGGGCGGAGTGGACATGTCCGCTTTCAGAAGGACATATTATCTTATTTATTTTGATGCACAGAATACTGTTAGATCGCACGCCACCCAGACGCCGCACGTAGCGCGCCTCCAATGCGGGTGTCCCGTACAGCTGACGCGCCCGGATCGCTGCTGCGGGATGCGACGCTGGAGCAGTTTGCGAAACGCAGCGCAAATAGCTAACAACACCGCAATAAATGTTTTAATTTCCGAGCGATAATGATAATTAGCTCTCAGACGCCGAACCGACCTAAGAATTTCAAGGACGAGTCCTTTGGTCGCTAAATGTCAGCCTCATTTTTTCGTCAGCAGACGTTTAAAAGTTAGCATAAAAAGAAATGGAGTCGGCCTGTGTGTTATCAATTCTAAAATGTCTTTAAATTTAACAAATATTGAGACATTAAAACAGACATAAAGATGTGTCTATCGTCAGTCACGGCAATGTGCATTTCGTCCTCGCGCATCTTGTCACTTCCTCGCTTGCAAACCGAAATGCCGGCGAAACGCATCATTATCTAATACACCTTAACACGAAGCTTACTTAGTTATGAAAAGCAATCTCGTAATTGCATGTGATGTAAGGGGAGAGGAAAGAATAAAAAGAACGCCTAAAAGGAAAGAGAAGAGCCCTGCGTACTTTCGATATAAAGCCTCAGTTACGGTACCTTGTAAGCCTGTGGCGAGTGTCCAGGTGAAACTGGTACTTAAAGAGGCAGAAGCTGATTTCCGCCTAATACCCTACCGGTGTAATTTATGCGAGTAGCCTCACAGTGCTGTGATGTTTAAACAGCATGCTTGCATTTCGTCGTGTCAGTGTTTTTGAAATGTTTTGGAGGTACAGCATAGTAGTAGAGTAACTAAGTTTGGGGCTTGGGACAAACAAAAAAAAAGAACTTCAATGGAAATGCAGTTTGTGGGAAAAGGTAAATTATTGATGATTAATGCATGTTTGTTGCATACCACTAAAGTGTCTTAAGGGTTTTAAAATATGCATATTCTATACTGGTCCCCATGGGATACGATTGTGCAATGCTGGTGATAGGTTCTGCCTCACAACCCTGTAGTGGGTAAAGAGTCGGTTAGACGGATGGATGGATGTTGTACATTATATATGGCCCAGTAACTATCATCATTGCTCCATGGTTGTACTGTACATTTACCATGTGTTTCTGTATGTGTGTGATTGGCAGGCACTCTACCCAGCCTGATAAAGTCTGCAAGCGCGGCATTAAATGTGTACAGGTGCAACAACGAAACAATCAAGACAATCATGTCACCCGAACATAAGGAATACTGGGTTGCATCATCACTTCATACAGATCAGGCTTCCTGTCTAGGGTCTGCCCTGCCTGGTGCTCCATACATCCTGCATAAGTAGCTTTCAAACCTGAATGGGTGGATAATTTATAATAAAGAAAATAAATATCTCTCTCTGCATGTTTGCAAGACTGTGCTAGGGTGACCAGACAATTCATGACAGTGACACTTTGAGCTACTTCAGGTTTTACAAACTACTTTAAAACTCAAAGGTTCTTGTGCTCAGCTAAATAGTTCAGCTCTTCTTGCACTTTGACTGGTTTGTTTCCTTGACTGAAAGGCTAATCCAGCTGTTTCACATGAACACCAGTGACACATGCATGATTACTGGAGACTGAGCGATCAGCACACAGCAAGAAATCAGTGCTTCAGTGAAATCCAGGTACTTTTAATTGGTAGCTCAAAGTGTCCTCCCCTGCTCTCCGTAGATCAGGGGTGGCCAATCTTATCTGCAAAGGGCCGGTGTGTATGCAAGTTTTTGCTGCAACTTCCTAATTAGGTCACTAATTAGAGGACTGATTGGCTGAAGAGTCCTCACACCTGGGTTTGAACAGCTGACCTACAGGTTACCCCAAAAACCTGCATACACACCGGCCCTTTGCGGATAAGATTGGCCACCCCTGCCCAAGATTGTGCACAATGCAACTTGTTTTTTTTCCTTTAATCGATCAATAAATGTTAATTACATACCAACAAGGATTGGCATCACACTGCCATTGCCAGACCTATGCTGTGGATCACAAGGGTTCTAGACCATTGACCTGGACTCCGTCATACAGAATGGCTTCTGAGGGGAGTAACCAAGCAAGGAATTTGGAGTACAGAAGAGAACACACATGACACAGAGGCCAGGAAACAGACTGATCATTTCCGTGTGTCAGACCTATAAGAAATTGTACCCCGTGCAAATTCTCCATAAAGGAAAACCCAGTCATGACATCAACATAGTGGAGACATTCAGGGAGAGAGTGTGTTGGTCAAACCCTCAGCGAAATAAGGGACTTAAACATTAGTCTCTGTATTTTGTGAGAATTTCTTCTCTAAAGATCAAGCAGAAAGCTACAAAACATTTGGAAAATGGACAGTTGACAGATTTGTCATCTTAAATAAATACTAAAAACTACTGACTATACGAATAAGTAAACATTTTGACTTTCATTTTTGAGTTTGAGTAGAGAGACCTGTTACTCTAGCAACCGCAGCTTGTCAGACTCCATCCCCCGGCTCTTCAGTTGAAAGGCCTGAATTAAGCTTGGCACTTCTGTGCTGCTATATCAGTCCTGCTGTTAGGTTGTTAAGATGCTGGGTTTATGCAACATTTTTCCAAAACAAAATGCCACATTGTACTTTTACAGGATATTGTTGCTTTTTAACTTATAAATATAAGTAAAATATATAATCACACTGCAATGAGGAATTAAATACTTAAATGACAAAGTTCTAATTATTTAGAAATGTCCAACTGGCACATAGATTAAAGTTTTTTGTTTCTATTTAGTAACTTAATACAATAACCTTTAATTTTCTTTAAATCGATTGTGGTCCAATACACTGTTACAATATTATATCATCTTTCATTATAAGTTACAACATAAACCTGACATTTGGTGTTCTTGAGTAAAGATATTTCATAAATGTATTCATACTAACAGCTGAATCATTCTGTAGCTTTATGGGAAGGCCTTGCTCTGTAAAATTACGTTGCCAATGCAGAAAAAACCCTGAGGTCAGGCATCTGTGCCCAACTCTGCTTCATTCTAAGTAACACAACGCAAGAACGACACGTGATTGTAGCATTAATTTGCAATATTATCAGTAAGCAGTCCTCTTCCAAACAACACTGTCCTCAAGGAAAACACATTTATTACTTTATAACAATCACTGGAAGTGATACAAAAGAGCGGACTACCCTGTGCGACCACAGGCAAGGCATCTGCTGACAAAGGACAAGAATTCCTCTCACTGCCAGATCATGTTCTATAACTTTCAAACGATGCACTTAGCAAAAAATCATTCTGAGGTTATGTTTAAGGTTATATGGGACGTTCCTTCTCACAATATCAAACGCCGGAGTGAGAAGTAATAAAGACAGATACTGTGTGACAATATTGCTGCCCTTGCGGGTGCAGTGTTTTTCAATACAATTAAAACACAATCACCAACTCTAGGCCATAATGCAGTAGGTAGAGGGGGAATGTAGTGCAGAGGCCCTGGACTGGGGTGAAATGAGGACGGGTGCCAAGGTTCCAAGTTTGTCCATCCTTCAAGTGTCTTTTCAGGATACCTCTCACAGGGGAAAATGGAAACCAAACTCTCCAAGTCCCCAAGGTTCACACACTCACCCTGCTCAAATCCTACGTTGTCCCATTCCACCTTGCCATTACTAAATATTTCAATGCTGCTCTTTTTATACAGAAAATGTATAACTTTCATGTGGTCTTAAAACATATTCCTATTATATGCAAGTAATACAATGCATGTAGATTCCTTGCACTTCCAGGAGCAATTGTATAGTCTAGTATAGCTATTGCATTGTAAGCAAAAAAACAAACAAACAAACAAAAAAAAACAGATAAATCCTTATGCTGATATAAAACTCAAATCAAAGTTGGAATTCAGCATGGAATTCTAATGTGTTATTCTATCGAAATAAAATATCATACATATAAAACAGTATCTACAACATAGAAATTTGAAAATTATATGTAGACCATATAAAAAGTAAAAAAAAAGAGAATTATAGCTGAAAGTCTAACTTTTCAAAGTGGTTAGAATATCACATCACCAACACAACAAAGGCAAAGGTCTGCATCTATCAGAATTCAGTGTATATATATATATATATATTAGATGGAAACACTACTGTACAAGATTTATATTCCATAGATTTATTACTAGTGCAGCTGCCAAATTTTAATAAAAATCTAATTTGTGTGGACAAGCCAAAAGATGCATAGTATGTATTCATAAGCCGTTCAACATGTATACCTTTCGTTGCTATAGACATAACACATAATTATACAATTCCCCATCACCCAACCCTCCACCATCACCTTCATTGGCTCCCCCAGCATTAAGCCCCCCCCACCCCCTCCTTTTAAAAAATACATTCGGTATCCACCTAGGTCTAATAACACTTGCCTTCTATTAGCTAGCTATTATCAAAATAAAGTTATGCACTTAAGACACTTTTCACAATACATGTAAATGTACGATCTAATAATTCGTGTTTTACAATTTCATTTACAATGGAATTTATGTTCACGATTGAAAGGCTTGGTTTCACACTGAGATACGTAACAGCAAGGCCTGAAATCTTTTCTTAAAATCACACTCATTTTTATTTCTCTTGAAGATATCTTGTTTTTGAAACCGATCTTTCTTAGCTTTCATATCAGCAGCATTTTTTATGCTTTAAAACCGTCAGCAGAGTTTATCCACACGGCAGCGCACGTCCCAACATTCTCCGATAAAATTGAAGCATAAAGTTTCTCTTTGCTGCCACCTAATGCAGACACACACAAACCCACTTTGTAGCGTTTGTAGTGAACTGTCAGGGCGGGTGGCTGTTACCAAGCCGTTGCAAAATATTGGGATTTTTCAGAAAACTAGGCATTTTGTGATATGCTAATTTAATCATTCCGTCTATCCTTCCACCTATCAATCTAATCACTTAATCAGTATTCGCAGGAAACAGAGTCGCGTGTACAAATACTACTGCAGTCTTTCATCCGGGGGCTTTACCCCATCTATTAATTTTTGTGATGGTTCACTTTAATTATTATGAAAATTAAATCAAAAGTAATCACCAGATTAAAGTCAGCTCTGATATAATTCAACAGCGCCAACATAAATCTTTAAATCTGTAAAACCACCCGGCACGCAAGGATATTGCACTGGCGATTAATGCGATTAACGTTCAAAGAAACTATTGTACCTGCTGGTCGCGTCCTTTTAATGACGGTAATGTTTTGTGCGGTAGGCCGGTAATACGCTGCAAATAAAAACAAAACTTGCATGCGTAAAAAAGCAATTAAAACAGACAGAATCAAAAACTACGCAATGAAACAAGGTTTATCGGTGGTTCCCTCTCTCTCCTTTGCTTTTCAGACCTGTTTGGTAGACGTGGGAAAGTTAGGTATATTGTTTGTGGTTGCGCTTCTCATCATTCAGTTGAATTCAGATCTCAATGAAATTGCACGAATAAGCGTGTACTAGTCTTGGTTGTGATGTATTATAAATACAGATACCAATGCCGGCATTGCCGTGCACCAATGCATGCATATTATATAGGCCTGCTGGTCAATTTCAACTTGTCTAGTTTGCCAGATTGTGCATGCACTCAAAACATCTGACATGCGATAACAAGGTATAACGGTAATAATGTTAGTATTTATGATATTGTGCATCTATCACCAGGTATATAAGCCCCTTTAAGGTGTCTTAATAACACACACCTGTCAAACTAACTTGTGACCACCTGGACACGTGCAGAAACGTTTCGTAATATCAAGTTTCCCCCCCAAGCGACTCCCCTCTACTGTATTCTGGGTGTAATCTCTTATATCGCCCTTTTTACAAATGCGACAAGTTGAAGGACACACAATGATAAGCTATGACCACCGGTTGTCTCATCATCCATATCCATAAACATAATTATCTAGGTACTCACATGGCCAGTGGATGTCGGGTCTGATAGATATTAATAGGCGACTGCGATCTCTCGTCTTCTGCTAGTAGCACGCTGAGCGATGGCTCCGGGACTCGGTAACGGCGCAGTTTCAGGATGGTTTAAGATGCCTCCAGGTTGTTGTGAAGAACGGCCTATAAATAGGTAACTTTTTGGTGGAAACGGTTAACAAATGAGAGAGTAAGGCGTAATCAAGCGCGGGAACATGCTCTCTCGGCAAGAACTGCCCCTTTATTCCTCGGAATCCAAAGTTTGGAGGTTTTCAAAGTAATAGGCTACCAGTAAATTATTAATAAATTACAAGTGGGTTAATAAGCCTAACAAGGAAGGGAAAGAAAATTTGTTCCACCTTTATTATCCTGACACCTTTTGTTTGCTTCCTTGGTTTCAGAGTTGTGATTCTCACGAGAGCACGTGAAGTAAAAGGGAACCATACATGTGTATGCTTCGTTCTGTAACGGTCTTTTCATCTCGAATCAGAGGTTGTACTGTTATAAAAGCACCCAAAAATAAATACAATATCAATAAAGTTTAATGTGACACCCCGCAAAGATGCTGTCAGAAAATGACCAAAGACGCGCGTTTGTCGGAAAGATCTTTTTTGGGGCTGATTCAACGGCGCGCTGTACCCGTAGGATGAGGGACACGACAGCCGTCGGAACATAATGTCTAGAATTTCAGATGTCAGTCCATCCTTACATCATGCAGTGTTTTCAAAACACTCAATTACTTTTGCACCTAACTATATTTATCATAGAGGCTAAATTAAATCAAGAAAAATAATCAATAATTAGACCGCTTAATTAATGTGGTTAACTGCACTCGCGACAACTACTATTATGTTGATTTTAGCAAGATACATGATTCCAAATCAGTGCCCATAACTAATAAAATAACTGTTAATTACTGAATGTAATGATAGAGAGATATCTTATTTAAAAGCCGTATTTTACATAAATGCGCGACTGTTTGCAAACTAGTACGCACAATAACTATGTTGAAGTTTCCTAAAAAAGTGTATCTGTGACTGAATGGCAACATCTTTCAATGTCCATAATACAGCAGCCTACGTTTGAAATCTTGATCCGTGACGAATCGCATTGAGAAGAGAACTAAACAAGACGTGCCTTCATTGACCTGTGTATTATTCAAGACAAAATGTTGTTTTGACAGGTGTTTGTTGTTGGAAATATAAGGTGACAGGTATTCAGTTTATGTATAACAAATGTGTTTCCAAGCCACGACCCCTACCTGTCATTAGGGCCGGTATGACTGACAAGCAGCTACAATGAGCTATGTTACAGTGTTGCTTCAGAACGTAAATCCGTTTCCAAAATGTTTCATATTTTGCGAAAAGGGAGCAAAACTTTTATAGAACTGAATGGAAACTTGGTAATAGCCTATGTGTTAAAAATATAATTTGTCTAATATGAAAGAATCCGTTCTTATTCATTTAATTAACATTCAAATTAACATCTGCATGGTTTAAGAAACAGTAAATATATATATTATGAAATGAATAATTTGTAATAAGCTTTGATGTCCATATTTCTTTTTTTTCTTAATTGATCGAAAATGATCATTTCAATCAAGTTTTGCAAGTTGCAAGTTACAAATAAGTGTTTTTGCAATGTAAAAAAGCTAACCATTTTAATAAAGCACGCGTTTTGCTATAACAAAGTTTCAGTCGAATAAGCAATCGATTGTTCTGACGTTAAGTCTGATAGGCCTAAATACCCACAAAGGAATCTTTTAACTCAAAATTGTGCAAGTTAAACAGTGTATTTACTCAGTTAAAATGTTCAAGTGTCATGTTCATTTTCTGTGCTTCATAAATGCGTTCTTTCAAATGCACTTATTTTTGAAGCAACCATATATTTTAATCCAAACAAGAAAGGAAAAAATATTATATATTCATTTTTTTCATCGTTTCATTATTTATTATTACTTTTAAAATAAAATCGCCTAAACTTTTAAATCTCTCCTTTATGTGAGAAGCTTCACTTATTATTTCTGCGAGGAATTATTCCGGAGTTCTGGGATCTTTGATGTTCCCACAAGTTACCTTGTGATTAATGCCCACTTCACTTTTTCTCTGTTTCATATTCATATCTAATCTCATGGCCCATAAACTAATAACAAAAGGCAGGCAGGAATTATTTCATCCGATGGACCGCTTGGAAAAGCTACTGTTTGTAACAGACGCTTGATTTATGAAGGTAAAAAAAAGTTCTCATAGTCTTGGGCTCTGATTGAAATATTTTATTTCTTCCTTTAATGACTTTCCCCGTTGTTTAATATTCTCGAAAGGGCAAGTGCTAAAAGTAATCTCCTGGATCCGAGACGACCTGTATTGGGCTGCCGGATAAATAACAAAGATGTAAGTTGAGGGTTTCTTGTTTATTTGTTTACTTGAAAATGATTTGTGATATTTGCATGTACGTGTATAATACAACGCAGTGCCGTGTTATTTTTGGTATTGGTATTTTCTACACAAATACAAGGATTCATTTCAAAACAAAATAAGGCGGTCATTTATTATGAGAGAGATTGTTACAGCGTTTAATAACTGCCTTGTAGGCTATATTATTACAAATGTGCTATAAAGTTATAGGAGACTATAGGGCAAAACAAGATTGGGAAGGTGTAAGGTTTGGGGTTTGGGGGGGCGGCGGCAATCCTGTCAGATAGAAAAATAAGAAATGTATACCTTTACAAAATTCTAGTGTGCGTTGCAAAAAAGTGTTCTCATATTTTATGTGGCTCCCCTTTGCCGCGTGTCCCCTACTGTCTATTCTCAGCCGCAGCGCTAATAGCCGGCGCGCGGGGTTATTGATGATTAGAATGGGATAATAAAGTGCGTACAGATTGCCCTTGAAAGCGACGCTGCCCGGCAAGAACACCTTAGCCGTTTAATACTACAGAAAAAAAGAAGTAAATAAAGGCATTTAAAGCACATGGCATTCACATTTTAATTAAAATACCAGTAGTTGTATCTTCTTTTACAATAAGAAAATCGTGGTTTACTATATCATATATGTGTGCGTGTGTCCGTCTATAT
>JAODLC010000028.1:9772009-9784884 GCA_026781145.1 Hippopotamyrus pictus | reverse complement strand
GGGGGAGCACTGGACAAGACGGGACATCATTGCGAAACGAAATGCGACACAATGATCATTTTATCTCAGTTATTTTGTTTTCATAATTGTTGGAAGCCAAAATCGTAACTGAAATCAAATTTCAGTTAATCACCCACAGTTTTGATTAACTGTTTTTGTGTTTATATGTATGTACCGTGGACTGGACCAGCATCCAACCTGGGGTATACCCTTGCGTCCTGTGTTACAGAGGTGGAAAGTTCAGGTTCCGAAAGTACAAATCCAGACCAAAATTTTGTTTCAACCAACCAGTCGATTATAAAGAGTCACCTGACCTTTCCCCTTTTCCACCTCATAGGCTTTAAGGGTCCCCAATACAGTACCTAAAGCAGATGATTGGCAGATGGAGGGATAGATCTCAGATATATAGATATATAACAGTTTCATCCATTCATCCAGCCATCTTTTAATTGCTTACCAGTACAGGGTTACAGGTATAGCAAATTCAGATTTTGTTAATTAAGAAACTTGTTTAAAAAAATTCCTTGCCAGGGTTATTTTTGTTTTATAAGACCTTTTGTTTTGGACTGGTCCAGCGGGACAGTCATTGAGTGGACCCTATTACACCTTCTTTCCATTTCTCCACCGGCATCGTTAATCACAGGCAAATTTAATTCTACAGAGGAACAATCCACGTTATTTCCAGCTGCATGGCCTCCTCATGTTTATGTGTAATAGTGCCCTGCTTTGAAGGCGTATCACTTTTTGCCGTTTCAAGTATATGAAGGACGAGGCCTTTAAACTGCAAACAAGGGTAGCTGGTTTTGTAATTACCCGGGCGCCAAGCTGTGACTCAAATTATGATTTGCGGCAACAGATGTGCTCTGAGTCTCTGAATAAATGCATGAGTAATCTTCAACATTTACGAATGGATGTAAGGATAGGTTCTATTGGGTGCTGACTTCAGTTTTCATTCATCCGGTTTACCAATAAAACAGCCATAGACTGAGGATTTTTTCTTTATTTTTTTGTCTTCTAATGTATTTGTTTCCTTGGAATATTAATTTAATTTTAAGGCCAACATTTTATGATCACAAAATATGTGTTGCATACACTGATGTCTAATAAAAGTACACTATTATAGAACTCCATGACAGTGTAAAAACTGGCTCCGGACCTTTCCACCATGTAGTGATTCTCCAGAACCTCATGGAGTGTGCCTGTGCAGATCCGTAAAGGAGTTTTCGCTCCAAATTCCAGTTGACTAAGAGACGTGTAAGGCGTACACCCCCTTCTAAGACACGCCCACCCGTTGAAAAAGGGCCAAAGTCAGAAGCAAAAAAAAAAAAATTCCAGCAAAACAAAAAGGAGAAGAAGAAGAAAACCGATCCCCATAAGGGAAAAAAAAACAAATATTTATCACATCATGGGGACATTGTGTCTCCATAAGGATAGGTATACCCGTTCACACACACACACAAACACACACACACACACACACACACACACTATATGGACAAATGTATTGGGACACCTGGCCATTTCCCCCACAGAACTTTTATGACACCCCATTCTAAATCCATAGGCATCAATATGGAGTTGGTCCCCACTTTGCAGGTATAACAGCTGCCAATTTTCTAGGAAGGTTTTCCACAAGATTTTGGAGTGTGTCTGTGGGAATTACTGCCTAGAACACTTGTGAGGTCAGGCACTGATACTGGACATGAAGGCCTGGCTCACAGTCTCCATTCTAGTTCGTCCCAAAGATGTCTGATGGGGTTGAGGTCAGGGCATTGTGCAGGCCATGTCTTTATGGACCTTGCTTTGTGCACTGGGGCACAGTCATGCTGGAACAGAACAGGACCTTCCCCAAACTGTTCCCACAATGTTGGAAGCATCCCTCCAGTTGGCAGAGTGCAGTCGAGCAGGTAACGCTCTCCTGGCATCCGACAATCCCAGGCTCATCCATCAGACACATTTCCACTGCTCCAGAGCCCAGTGGCGGCATGCTTTACAATATTCCCCCCGACGCCTGCGATTGCGCTTGGTGATGTGAGACTCGCCTGCAGCTGCCCGGCCATGGAAGCCCATTCCATAACGCTCCCATCATGCAGCATCTGTGCTGGGCTTCATACTAGAGGAAGTGCGGAACTCTGCAGTAACTGAGTCAACGGAGCACTGGGAACCTGACTTATTGCAAAGGTGGCATCCTATGACAGTATCACGCTTGAATTCACTGAGCTCCTCAGAACGACCCATTCTTTCACAAATGTTTGTGAACCTGACTGCATGGTTAGGAGCTTAACTTTTTACACTTGTGGCAATGGGCCAGTGATTAAGGGATGTGTCCCAATACTTTTGTCCATATAGAGAAATAATACAGAGATAACTTTGCTGTCATGAATATGTCAGCATCAACAAGATACAAAAAAAAAATCTCGATTTATATTCACAATTAACAATGATGCTCATTAGCTACAGTATATTGCTATCAATGTTAAGTTGTTAAGCTGGGTGATATAAATGAATCCATACAGACTAGTTAAATACATGACTTCAAAAACCTTTTCGTTGCTGAATTTGATGTCAAATGTTACCAGTAACGAGAGAAGAATGGGCGTATTCCAGCTACAGTAAGAAGTCATAAAGTGCACATACGCAGTTTTCATCGGACAGCATTTCCCATACATTGGTATGCTGAGACACCTTTATTCTTCACCTGATCCAACTTATAAGCTTCAGTTATATAATTTCAAAGTGTGAAGAGTAAACAGCACAAATTAGATAAGGCTGGCCCTCTCCCACTTCACCTCCTCACCTGTCATATCCCCCTCATTCACGGAGCACTGCATGGCGTGTTTGAAACATGATGCACTCATTGAGTTTGAAATCTCCAGGGAGGTGGTCAGACAGACCAACTTGAGCTTCTCCTGAACACAGAAATGAAAATCAATAAACAATCTAAAGTTCTCCAAAAAAAATATATGTTTTTTTTCATGTTTAATGACTACACAAGCTTGGTTACAGCTTGATTTGAGGGTTGGGTTTGCAGAATAGATGTTTTCTCCAGAGTGACAGTTGGGTTTGTGGGACAGGAAGATAGCAGGTGTGTTTCGAAGTAGGTAATTTGATAAAATTTTAGACAAAAAGCCCCATGCAAGAGCTTAAACCACCTCCACAACCACTTCATCCACATTCATAAATGTTTATCAAAAAATTAGCAGATTGCTAAAAATAAATTAGCACAGATCATGCATATCACATGACCTTTATAACCTTATGAGCTGCAATGACCTACATAAAAGTTGCATGCTAAGCCATGCAAATCCTTTATGCGAAAATGAGATATTCGTTATCGCATAGTTTCAATGGATCATCCATTTTCGACATACAATTGAAACATGACTGTGATATCGGAGACTATCATGGGAAACGTGTGCTATAAGGCAGGATGCACCCTTGATGGGATACTGATTCACTGCAGGAAAGACCGACATGATCGCCGCAATTAAATGTGACCTCAGAAGCAGGTGTCTGGTGGGAGGAAACCTGAGTTACTCAGAGGAAACATTTAATGTTACACTCGCAGAACTTGGACGGAATTTCAGCCCATGACCTTGGAGATGTGAAGCGATAGTGTTGCCGACTGAGACCCCATGCCACCCACACGTAAAGAAATATTAACACTAATATGTGTTGTTTTTAACCACCGTAGATAAACCAAGTCGTGTTTAATGGTCTGGGAAGCTATTCACTCTGTTCAAAGTAACTTTCAAAATTCAAGCATTATCTCTTAAACTAAGCATTAAGCATTAAGCATGGAAGGTAATTGATTTTAAATCACTTTCTTGTTTATATTGTGGCACATTAGAATTACGAATGCATCATTCAGCCATTTTGGTTGGTGTAAATAAGAGGTTTAATTACAGTCTGTTATCAGTTCAATAAATAACATGCACAACACATCGGCGGAGCTAATTTCATGTCTTCTGTGTTTTATGTTCACTTCAGCATTTATACAGAATTCTACTGTGAATGTGTATTATAAAATGTAACTACGTCAAATGCTTCACACGCTAATTAAATATTTTCTATGTGATCTGTTATGGTTTATCACACCATGTGATGCTCGTACAAAAAAATAAAAGCATCCTGTAGTGTAGATGATGTAATTCTGAATACCTAATATTGGTTAGTGAATTGCATCTTTCCATTTTGTCTATTACAATGTTTTTTGGCCGTAAATATAGTTTCAGCTGAGTGTTTGTTTGGATGACAGACTGTCCCAGAGCAAAGGAGTGTTGAGTGACATACAGGGGGACCAATCAAGCCGCAAGCGGGAGATGACAGCATGAGACCATGTGATGGGAGCGGGGGTGGGGTGTGCCACAAAATTATCATGCTTTTTTTTGTGACAGCATGTGACAGTATGGCATCCGGGAATGTTTTGAGGGGGTCATTTTCAATTTTTATCTAACTTTTAAAGCTTTCTCGGGGTTAGGATGCTGTACCTCTGATCAGAAGGTTGCTAGTTTGAATCCCAGGGTTGGCAGAGTGATGTCATCGTTGGGCCCCTGAGCAAAGCCCATAACAGCCATTTGTTCCCGGGTCTTTTCCAAAGAAATGCATGTTGCTTTAGGTAAAAGCATCTGCTAAATAAATTTATCAAAAACTGTTTTTTTTGTTGTTTTGTCTTTATATTTGTTAGTTTTAATGCCTATATTTGCAACCCAGGGTTTAATAATGTTTCATCCATCCATCCATCTATCTATCTATCTATCTATCTATCTATCTATCTATCTATCTATCTATCTATCTATCTATAACCTCGATGAGTAAGTACCTCAGGGTGATCAGCATAGATTTTTCTTTTCAGCTCTTAGTGTTTTTAGTACTTAATAAAAGTGAGTCACCATAAAACGCTTGTTGAAAAACACTGTTTATGGAGATGCCAGGATAACACAGAGCTTATTCTTTATCTAGAAGCTTAATTCTAAGCAGGGAAAGGGTCTGCTTTGGAACCTCCCTGAGGGGTGGAGGGGCAGGGGAGGGGGGTGCATCTGTCTAAACCTCTTAACTATTCTTTCAGGGCCTGCTGTCCCCCTGAATTGCTTCTACTGTGGATTTCAGTGGCTTTCGGAGCAAAGGATCCAGTGTAAGAGTAGTTGTGCTGAAGGGGGAGATGGGGCTGGACGCTGAATGATGCACACGGACAGGAGCAGCGCGCTGCTGGTAAATATATGCATACAGGGGATGTCTCTCGGTGTCACCAGCGGCTTCCCGGGGACGCCTCATCCCTCCAGTGCAGCACGAGTGCAATTCGGCGCTAGGCAACTCTTTCATTTAGATCTGATAAAAACACTCGGACAGCTCAAAGGGCCAATGGTGACATCACAGTGAAAGAAGCAGAGCCCATGAATGAAACGAAGTGTCACTCTGGATAGAAAGTGATGGAATCTAAATTCCAAAAAGGATTCTTCTTGTCCTGCTCTGCCTTGCCAGGTTGCATCTCATACCTCGAAGTTGGTATGACAATACTTCAACTGGTTTGACGGCTGTATCACGATTTTGAAATTCCCTTGTCAAAGCTTTCTGTGGCTTCTCTATGACTGCAGCTGATCGCAGAGAAGCCGCCGGTTTTGTATCAATTGAAAGACCGATGTTACGCATTATATTCCACTGCTGAAACAAACCCAACTCACCTTCCTTATAGAAAGTTAGATGGAGAGATTCGGGTCCGACATGTTGATGTTACTAAGCTAATAGATGGGAGGATACAAAACGGCAAACCGTATAAACAGAACCGTATGCCTGGTGAATTCTGAAACAATGTCTTGACCTGCAGGTGAACAGGCATTTCTGCATTTGTCACATAGCCTGCTGGCGCTTGTATCCCTTCCAGGGGCAGCTAATCGATTTTATGTATTGGCTGCAAGCTACTTCATAAGGAACGAATTACAAAGTCAGAGGTCCGCGCTAAGTAATGGCTTGCATGGTCATGCCCTTTAGCTCGCTGTGTTCTGTCTGGCATTGCTTCCATTGCAGCTCAGCTAAATGCCTTGGACTGTGACGTGGCTGAGGGGACGACGTTCATAAAGTGGTAGCCTTAAGAAATAGCTATTTCGTTCCTGATTTATGAATACCGCGTCGCCGGAAGTCTATGACGACAAAGTGCTGTAGTTCTTCAAAGCTACCATTAATCTTCAATAAAAATCACAGGAAACACAAAATTGTTATTAAATTATGTTATGCTTGTCATGTTATTGATTTATTCTCAAAGGATATGCTGTGCTAGCATCAGAAACATACACGCTTCTGCTGAAGCAGGAAGGTATGTGGGTCTCTGGTACCATAGAGGAATGATTCAGAGCTGTAAATTATGGGGGAGGCTGATACAATACATACCCCTGGAACCACCTAAATGGGTGAAGACCCCCCCCCCCAGTGTTTAACCCAAAGTTAAGCCCTTGCTTGTATAGCACTGCTCCCCAATGTTTCTGATTGGTTCATGGTTGATGGATTATGTGCATATAAGGCAGGTATGGAAGATCCCCCCCCCTCTTGTCCTCTGGCATGGAGTCTTCGAGGTGGATCTCTGTTCTCCTGAGACCACCAAGATGAAGAGCACTCCTGGAGTGACAACAACGGCGGGGTTTTATATCACGGGATGTGATTGGAGCAGGAGGGAGTCCATGACCCTGTTTTGGATCTTATTTTGGGAATCACCTGAAGCTTCTTGACTTTGATCATGCCTTAAGGACAGAGCAGCCCATTGTTTACAAAAGCCAGAAGTTCACTTTACAGCTTCAATTTGCCTGTGACATGCTAGAGAAGAATGCAGGAGATCTCAAAATGTTCATAGAAATAATGAAATTCTGCTCCTTAAAAACCGCTCTTTCCAAAAGACATTGAATTATAATATCGAAGTTATTATTATGCTAACTATACATTAACTGGAGAACCTGAGCACTGATCTCACTGACACCTCACGTGGAATCCCTTGATTTGTCTTTGGATTATGTAGCACCAGAGTGATCTATCACGGAGCATTGATATTTAAAGCTATTATCACTTGTGACATTTTGTAAGGCTCCCCATTTAAGAATACAGAACTTCTACAAACCCCTCAAGCATTCATACCACAGAGTCTTTGCACTGTAGAGGAATAATTCAGTCATCCATCTTCCAACTGCTTGTCGGGTATAGGGTCGGGGGGGGGGGGGGGTACGCTTGGAGTAGTCTATCCCAGGCAGCACAAGGGCTACACCCAGGACAGGATGTCAGTCCATCACAAGGTACCCACAAATACACAATATAGCAATACAGAAAAAGCCATTTCCCTGGACTGCATGCCTTTGGACTGTCACCAGAGGATCCAGACACAATCTGTGCAACATGGAGAGAACATGCAAACTCAAACAGACACGGAACAGGGGCGGGATTCAAACCGCATGCTTGGAGATGTGAGGCAACAGTCACACAGGCGAACAGACAAATTCCTAAAGAGCCTCACAGCATATGGAATTCCATGGCCTTCAAGTTTATTTGGATCAACAAATCAAATTGAAATTCATATAAAATATATGTGCCCCAAGACACTCTACATTGCATGTTGTGATACATTACTACAACATAGTGGTGTACATTATATACTACATATATTAATGGTTTTATTCAATAATCTACTGGAACCTTGATTTTCAAATGCTTAGGTTAAAAGGTAATCTGAGTTTCGCCAGTTTGCGATTTCTCCTGAGTCTCTAGGTGTTGCACATCACCCCAAACTCACCTATAGTGACCTATTCAGTCAGGCCCTTTGCGTGTTCAAAGCACAAACCACAATAAATAAAGAAAAGCAGCACCTATCCATGACTGCATTGTTTCACAACAATTCTCTGTTTTAGATGAAAATGTGTGTTATTTTTTAGAGGATTACTGTGAGGACTTCTGAACCTCTACCTGCCTCAGAAACAGTGATTTAAAAACGGTCTCTATCTGCATATCAGTGCTACTGTGTTTTTATTTGCACAATCTGCTGTCTATATGCGCTGTCTACTCATTAAGCACTACTGTCTACTCATTAAGCACTACTGTCTATTCATTAGGCACTACTGTCTACTCATTAAGCACTACTGTCTACTCATTAAGTATTACTCTTAAAGACTACTGCACTACTCTTTTCCCTTACTGTGTCATTGTTGTCGTACTGTAGTGTCTTGTTTTTTTTTTTTTTTTTTTTTTAAATTTCCCCTCCCCACCACCAGTTTTTATTGTCATGTGCTTACTGTTCATCAGTTCTTTGTTTTAGCTACCTTAAGCTTGGAAGAATCGCAATTTCATTTCTTGCATGTGAAATGACCATAAAGTGACTTCACTTGACTATATTCCTTGCAGCAGTTTTTAAAATGGTGCACACATGCAAACACAACAAAGATCTGCTTACTTTCTGCATTTTAGGTACATGACGCTTTAAATCCATACTTTTGGAGAGAATATATTCTCCCCCTGCTTAGCTACATGTCTACCTGGATTATATTAATGTATTTTTTGTCAGGAGATTAAAGTTTCAACATGCACAGGGTGACTCAAAGTTGGCCACTATCTGATGACAGGCAGGACTGGTGGAGAGCCTTTCAAAAATCCATACTGGTCCCACCTCCATCCAGGCGCTATTGGCAGTTGTCAGTCTGGATGCGATATCACATAAACATTTTCCGATCGCTATCTCAGGTTTCCATAGCTGGGCGAAATCCTGTTAACTTCTGACACAATCATCTCTCAGACACCAATACCGCTCTGTCCATCCTGACTCCCAGAGATGACAGGCCTTTCCGCGCTGCCTGAAGCTGCCTGGGAGACACACACACACACACACACACACACACACACACACACACACACACACACACACACACACACACACACATTATATATCGGTTAAATGGAGGGCCCCCATTGCCGGCCAAGTAAAATGTACTCACGGCCCCTATTGAGATTTTCTACATTTGCATGCTACCCACGTAACATTTGCTAAAAATACACTCAATATTCTTTGCTAACAAATAAATGTACAGTATGTTCACCATTTCAGTACCTTTATTAACAAGAAAATGTCATACATGTAATTCATCAAAGTAACCTCCTGTAGCAGTTATAACAGCAGAGAAAATCGAGGCATTCTTTCTACAAGGGACATTAAATACTGCATTTTCATGGGATGAAACAGTTAACTAGTGCATTTAAAGCTGAAGGACTGCCTAGAATTTGACTACGCCATCACCAGACAACCAGTTAGTAGGATGTCAGACATGCACTGTTACATACTCTTCCCATGTTGTAAAGGAAACTTGTTCTATTTGACTTGTATTTGATTTTCATTTATTGTTGTTCATTGAACATAAATAAAAAATCTGTAGTTTATGAAATGAATGGAAAAACGGTAAAAACCTGTGGTGTGCACAAACTTTTCACTGGTAGTGTACAGCATTGGAAACCCAACCTCACTCAGTCCTCATGTTATCCAACAGAACTGTTGTGGCATTTTCTCAAAAATATATCTTGTGGATTGAGTGAGTTTCACAAAATTTCTCTTCGATTTTTAATAAAAAGGGAGATTCAGTGCAATGGAAAGTCCACCAGTGGCTGTCTGCTGACATGCTATTTTCCTGTGAAGTTCAGGATAAGGCGGTAAAGAAATGGCACTCGCCAGGCAGGCTTATCGTCTATCCGCAGCCTCGCTCAGCGGCTGTCAGCTGTGCGATTTCCCGTTGCACAACAGTATCAGCAGGAAAACAGCATTGCACCACTGGAAAGGCAGAAAAACGGCACATGTAAACACTTGTAAACATTTTACAAAAACAAATTATCCATATTCAGTGAAACATTGGCCCTTTTATCTACCACACTGCCTTTACCAATAACAAGGTGTCACGTAAAATACAAACAGATTAAAATACACACGCTAACATGGTGTCACTTAATATACACACATGTTCATAACTATGTAACTTTTAGACTAAGTATTTAAACTAATATAAATTTATTGTATACTGACATTTTATGGAATTTTTTTTTGTGAAAGGGAAGACCAGCCACCATATAGTGTCTTCAATATAACAAAATGAATCTCATCTTGATGCTGAAGTTCATATAAATTCAGTTTAGCTATTAGACATTAAATCTAAATGTAATCATTAAAATTGGTTGTGAATCTCACTTCTGAACAAAACACCCATGCTCCCATGCGGTGCTTAAAAAATACAATTTAGTGAAATAAAATGTAAAAAAAAAAAAAAAAATTATTAAAAAAATCCCAGTAAAAGCTGATTTGTAAAAGTCCATTGCAGGTGCCATTCTGTGGCCCTGTATCTCAGCAAAGAAAGCCTGCGAACATCATGTTTTAGCAAATTCACACTTAATAGCATCAGTGTCTGAATGGTGTGTTAATTATGTTCTTATTATGCTACTTTGGATCCCCAACAGGGTTATTATGATCCAGTTCCTGGTCAGTGACAGTGATGATGGTCCCCACCTGGTACAAGAAGCCATAAGGACACTTTAAGTGTCACAGCTCATCTGAGCGACATGGGCGGCGTTGACCGAAATTGGGTAACATCTGGCTGTTTAAACAGGACGTCGCCACTAGGGTCCGTTCCGCCTGCTTTGCAGGGTGTGTCATGACAGGCGAAGAGCCGCTTTAAAACAGGCCTCTGGGGAGGGGGGCAGGGGGGGCTCCCTCTGCCATAGAGCAGAGTTCTTTGAATTCAGAAACTCGACCCCTCGATCCTTCTGAGCCCTTTCCTACTCGGCTGAGTTTATCCTTGTACTCATGGGGCCCAGTTACACAAAGAGGTAATATAAGGTGAGGGACCAGGGTTCCAGGAGCCTGTGACACAGCAGCACCATTATCAGCAGTCTATATGTAAGTGCGGCTTTATAATGCCCCACCGACCGTTAGACATCGGGCAATTTGTACGCCACAAAGGAGGTCCGGCCAAGCGGTCGGTGGAAACGTCAGAGCCGTGCTGACACTGGGAGGCCAAGGTGCAAGTCGACAGGCAGTTCGTCTCACCCCAAGGGACGCAAGACACCTTTCACAACTGCTCGCTGGGTGAAGGACAGTTAGACTATTTTTTTCTGTCATTGCAGTGTTGGGCCACTTGGGTGTTGCTATCGGAACCGGAATGGCCCTGTGGCGGCCATTTTCCAGTATGGTTTGTGTTTGTTTGTGCCAGGCACATTTCAGTGTAACTCTCTGTGGATCCTGCTAAACTAATCTGAACAGAATTTCCATCATCTCAGGTTTGTCATATGGCGAACCGAAAGGTTTGCGGTTGTAAGCCGACGGCTCCGCGGAGACCGTGATGTTACGGCCGTTTGTATGCCGAAGGAGTTTCGGTCCTGCTGCCAAGTGGCAACTTTCCAACCCTGCAAGTGGATAAAGGCCGAAACCACATAAAAGGAGCCTAAACTTCAGCTATCAGGAAACAGGATGTCCTTCTTACAACAGGCCGCTTCCATTAGCGGAAAGTGTGCATTTATTAAATGGATTCGAATAAAGTCAACAGCCTGCGTAATACTGTGCTGGAGACGATAAGCTCTGCGGTGACAGAACTATGAAAAGCAAGCATAGACTGACAGGCAAACAGACAGCGATTTCTCAGACTGCACAGGTTCTAATGTCATCACTCGAGGACCCCAGCCTCCAGCCATCAGGAGGAAACGGTCAGGACTGGCCTTTAAACAAGCCTTCTTCAGTTGGGAGGTGCAGACGTCTGGGGCGTAAGAGGTGCGCAGCGGAGGAACACGATCAAGAGTCACGTTTGGGACCCGGTCCCCCAGGTTTTTCCTCTATGTCAACAAAGTGTGATTTGATGAAAATGCCTTATTTGGCATTTGTTTAAAAATGAGTACAGATGTATTGGAACGCTTCTTTTCACATATCCCATTTTACTCTCTTTTGAGATATATACACACACACACACACACACACACACACACACACACACACACACACACACACACACACACAGAGGTGGGAGTCAGGTGCTGGGCATGCTGTATATTCCAGTTAAGGGCCTTGCCCATGGACTGGCTCCCCTGGGTCACACACCGACCCAGGATATTGCTGTTAATGAGAGTCACAAACTAGGACCACTGATATGTCATAATCCAGACACCTACTACTGTGCATTCCAGAACTATTATATATTGACCTAAGTGAGCTCATTACATCATTTATAATCCATTTATTATAGACAATGTTACATAAACAAAATAACAGAGCCACACAGAAAGCATTTCATTAGCTTAAACTTGGATTCCTGTAACCGTGTCATCATTTACTTTTTAATTGTACGTACAATAACATTTCCTGTGAAAGAAAGCCCACAAAACAGAAGAACAGCTATAACTTCCTTCTGTGTGACAAAACAAAAATGAAACCTGCTTCACTGCGTGTGAGGTTTATTAACCAATTATAAACACTTCAATAATCATTATGTCACATTCACTCTTATTTTTGGAAAACAATTTATTCAGCACAATGGGGCTGATTCATCAAACAAATTTAAAGTTGTGTTTGCTCCACGGCTGCTGAAAGCCAGATTGCATGACCCTGATTGCAGACATGCCTGCCTCATTGGAAGTGTATATTTTCATACCACCATAGAATACAGTCAGTCATGAACCACAAATCCACAAGCCACAAGAAATGGAGGTTGCTATCTGGATGAGGTCACAATCAGTCTGCCTTTATAGATTTGTTTCTGTCCAAATGTATTTCTGCTTATTTAACAAAAATCAAAAACAATCCACCCTATGCCACACACACACACACACACACACACACACACACACACACACACACACACACACACACACACACACACACACAC
>JAODLC010000028.1:9749880-9765151 GCA_026781145.1 Hippopotamyrus pictus | reverse complement strand
GGGGGGGCACATGGGTAACTTTTGGAGCATCATTAAGAATGAAATGATGAATAATCAGAGAAAATTTGCTACAAATTACTTAGTGCTGACAGTAAAACTTTATTAATAACAGCATGAATTTTATCTGTTTTTTTTTTAAAGCAAAATTAATCACTCTACCAATCTTATTTCTAGAATGCATAGAAATGTTGCATCATTGGCAGCATGAGCCAAATCTTAATATTCCTGGGGAGGCAAAAAAGTATATCGTGAGGTGAGCAGGCATCAGCAATTGAAAAACAAAAATCAAGAGGAAGAACATTATATCTGAGTTTTTCGAAAGCAAACAGACATAACTTTAACGTGCCCCCCCAATCATGTGACCCTTTATTTACATGTGTTCCGCAGTCCGTGAGGGGTTTAGTAACATATTGCACGAATTTTAAACACTAGCTCAATGTACTCTGATAATCTGACAGGAGGGTGACATGTAATGTATGTGCGTCACATTTCTGAATTGCCAGAACTTTCCTGTTAAGAAAGGGTCCTTGTCCAAGTGTTGTTGAAAACTTAGTTTATGCTAATATTCCAGAGGAAGACTCATGCGATTACCCAAGACAACGTTAATTCATGAATAAAGACTTCCTTATGGGTTTCTGTTATTTATTTGTTTATTTTTTATTTAATTTTTTTTTTTACCATTGCCATTTTATTCAAAAGTACTAATAGTTCAGAGTTTACTAGATGTGAATTTTTGGATCTTGTACTCTTCTGTCATAATACCATCACAAATCTGATACTTAATGACTGAACACACTGAAGTTAATCTGCATATTATGCTTAAACAATAAAAGCACGTAGGCGATCTCAGCAAGGATGAAATAATATTAAGAAACTGAAAGAAAAATAAAGGAAACACAGATACCTCCACTTAATCACACCATGCATGACGCAGTACGCAATGTCACCTACATGAAAAGTTAGCAAACCGTCAACCACAAAACATTTGTTAAGAATCAGCTGAGGTTCCGTGGTGGCCGCCCGCGGGCCTCAAGCCACCGGCTCTCCGCTCTCCTCTCCGCCGTGGTTCTCGACATTAAATCATACGGCCGCGCTCCACGCCTGTCAGACACAACAACATTGCGGCCTGTGATTTGTGGGCCGGTTCTTACGCCACACAATGCGCTTCCAGGTCAACAGTGATTAAAAGAAGTCCAGGGTTCAAGGTGGAGAGGGAGGTGCTGTCTATTTTCGTTTTGCAGAGGCCGAGGATGGGAGGACGCACATGTGCACACGCTAGCATGTCCAGGGTAATTCACTGTAGCATCACTTGGGTGTTTCAGCCTATGAAGTATTTATAAAAAAAATATATATTTAAATATATAAAAAACAACTGCAAGGATAGCTGTCCTATTTGGGCAAACCTTCATCCATTCAGGGGTTTAGGAAATGAGGGAGACGTGTACCGTCTGATACTTAAGTTGGATTTCTTATTTATTAATAAATAGAGCTTTTATTCAAATTATTAAGTTGTCCCCCCCACACCACCAATATCAAACTCTTTCCTATGCTGTTGCATTTGTTATTAACAGTACTGTGCAAAAGTCATAGGCAGTCAAAGAAAATATTTAAAGATATTTATCAAGGTAGTGATTGTATGCTACCTTATAATAAATTATAATAAAAACACAATTTAATAATAGAATTTATTCAAATTCATAGTAACATGATAAAAACTAACAATAATTTCTTCTGTGCTTCCAAAAGTTGTCTTGTTTAATGAGTAGATGAAGACCACCTTAGGGGCACCCCAGCCCACCCCAGTGTGTTAAATTTCACCACCAGCTCAATTAATCAAGCAAAATTAAATTTTCCATAAGAGGTGTGTTAGCGGTCAAGTCAACAAACACAGTGGTGTATTGGATGGTCGCTGCAAATACTGGGGTGATTTTTGGAGAGGATTTGAAATGGTTAAGCTGACGCACTTTGGCAGAAATACTGTAATATCGTAGTTTTAAAGCGGTATGAAGATCATTTGAACATCATTTTCTTTGACTGCCTAAGACTTTTGCACGGTACTGTATGTTTGTAGAAATGGTGCTGGGTCAGGGTTAGGGTCAGGTGTGTGGGGTGGATCAAAATAATGGAAAATATCAACCATAGATTTCACAACAGACAATGGCAAATTCATAAAGAAAGTTTGTACCATTAGTTTGCAGTGTGACATGCTTGATCTGTACTGTGATATGCTTGATTTCTCAAGTCTCACCGTAAAGCCTAAAAGCGGAAACAACCTCAAATTAAATAATAAATGGTAAATAGCCATACTAAAAATGAAATTGGACTGGGACCCATATATTAAATATTCTTAAGAGACCAAGAAAAAGGTAATTCTTTTATAACTGTCTTTGTACCTTTTTACTGCCCTATTTTATTTTATTGGACAAATGAAATGCAATTAAGTATATAATGAAATATGAAATAAAATGAATAACAGTATAATCACTTTCACTGACATTATCTACATTCCATATTTTGCCTATGGCATATCATTTGATAATATTTTTACACATTTTTTTTTCTAAGTATGGCACATTTGCTTCAGAACTTCACTCCGTGGAGTCACACTGCAAAATGCTGCACTTTGGTAATTTTTTTGGGTAACACTTCAACTGATGGGGCATAAATAATAAAGTAATAACTCAATTACTACTGAAGCACAAATTATGAACAAATATAGTCCCTACTCGATAAAAGATCAGTCACGATTCATTAATGATGTACAAACATGATCAGTAATTCACCTGTGTTATTCAATACTTGTTCCTTCAGATACGGTAACAAATATAGTAACTATCGCATTTGATAAAAGATGCATCACAATTCACTGATTAATAAACATGAGATCAGTATGTTACTAAAGTGTGTTTAATTAATTTGTATGAACATATCTAACAGCATTGTACTATATTATTTGTGCCCCGTCAAGTAAAGTGTTGGCACTTTATTTCTTTAACTTTTTGTTCTCACGTGGCGTTAGGTAGGACAACACTACCAGGTAAATAACCTTGCTAGCTAATGAGAAAAAGAAATATTTGAAAAAAACACTATATTCTACAAAACTGCACGAAAATATAACAAATTCAAGATAAAATATATAAATAATTGTCCTTTAGATCCTATCCTAAACAAGAACTTTTTTCATAGCAAGAGTCATTTTTAATTTGTTGTTGGACATAAATGATTTAAAAATTTTTTTTTTTTACTAAGACTATTGGCCATTTTCAAATATTATGCTTGTTTCTGCTGCTTCTTCACATCTGTCTGCCATTTTCCCCTCATTGTACCAATAGCAAACGTATTCAGACAGGCACCCACACCTTAATCTTTCTCAATACTATCGTGCTGATTTTCTCCAGCTCAATGTCCCTGTTAAGGTGGTCCATTCCACTAGGGCTGTGTCTCAGGTTCTTCCTGCTCACTGGCTGAGATGAGCATCGCTGGCAATCACCCCGATTGGCTTTCTTCCTGCCCTGCTGATCCCTCCTACCAGGGCGCCTGGCGAAACTCCACCCCAGCCCCACGCACCCCCTCGGCGGGGGTCTCCCAATATCCGCCGTATCAGAACAAGAATGCTCTTGCTAACCCGGCGAGTTGCCGGGGGCACAGTGCCCAGATACCTACAATCTGCGATCAGAGCCTCTAACCATGTCTGGGACCTCTGCTCAGCGAGGTCTGGCCTTCTTCCTTCCCCTGCCCTCCATGGTAGGTCCTGCATGTCTCATTCCTGGCTCAGTCCTGGGAGCACGAGATCTCAGCTATAACAAGCAGTGCAGAATTGATCTTCAAGCGTAAACATAAATGCTCACCACCGAGTGCTGCTACTCCTTTGATTCGGTTTGCTTTTTCTTGTTATTTTGGTAAACATAACTAGTTTTATAAAAGTATTCTCAGAACACCACACTCTGTGTAATGCGCTTGTGTATTTTATGTAATTTGAGTGCTTCTTGGTAAAAGCTGTGAAATAAGATAATTAAAACCTGTGCTTTACAGAATATCAAAATTCAGATTTTTTTCTAAACCAGACTTGCTAGAAGAAATGACTCATATTATTCTCCCATTCAGACATATATAATAAAGACAATTAACAAATGGAAACCAGGATGCTAATATTTTAGCAACACTTTATTCTTAAAAATTAATGTAAGATTATTGAAGATTGTCAAAGCAGCTAAAATAATGAGGTTTTCAAGGGCTTGGAATTATTATAATTTTTGTTAATAAATAAAGAACAATTAAACAAAAAATACACCATATTCTACTTTTAGAGAGGTTGAGAATAGTTAGACATACTCATAATTTGTGTATTTTGTATATGGTAAAAATATATCCCATTAGCTAAGTTTTGTATTGTGAATAGTTAACTTGCACTGGAAAAGTTTTTAGCAAAAACTTAAATTGAGTTTATTGCCCATATTAACTATTGTCTACTAAGATATTATAAGGGTCCAGACATATCTTGGTCAACTGCAAGATTAGTCTTTGCAATTGATAATACAAATGGAAAAAAAATCCTTTTTTCCTTTACATTATCAACATTTTTTGTCAACACTGTTAATAAAATGAGAAAGTTAATACTGCTGGAAAAAGGCTATTGTTGGGGGAAAAGAAGTTTGTGTGGTTGAATGAATATTGCATTACCAACTTCAATGAAGTCAAATTCGAACATTGTCTAATATGATTCCATTTGCAACTGTTTAAGCATAAAATGAGCTCAACCCCAGAAATAGAGGGTTCCATTGAAATGCTTCTCATTTTCAATCTCTCTTAGCCTTAATCACTTTATCGTGCCGTGTTTGTAATTACAATCATACAATAAAGAGGCCAATGAGGATCAAGCGAAACTTTCAACTTCGATCTTTTATTAATATGACTGCACTTTTAAATGGAAAAACTCAAGAACCGTCTCCAGCGTTTTTGCAATATTTTACTGGGCTATGGCACAGACTTCCAGAACCACTGTATTCCAACATTGGTGCATGAATTCATATTAGGAAAATAAATTTACCTTGCATAAGTTGGGTGTTTCATCTTCAATAATCTTTAAAGTAAATGTTTAATGGTCGAATTGTTAGGAACACTGTATTTAGCTTTTATTTTATCTCAGATTCCCTGCCGACGCTGCCTTTGCATCTTGCCTGCCGCCGACCCGGTTACCCCTTTTGCAGGCAGAGAGGTGCAGCGGCCAGCATAAGTACTTAATAAATCTACGCAAACCCTATTCACCGACAAGATGACGGGAGCCCTTAGATTTCCATTTCCATATTTATTACCAAGGCAACGGGAGGCCTGCATCTGGACCGGGACTGAAACCCTCCTTCGGAGTCGCTGCTGTTTTCATGCGGCCTTACGGGGACATATCAGCTCCTCGACTACGGACAGACAGATACTCTTTTTATGCAGAAGTAAACCCTCGCTGTACGGATGCCGGAGTGCCGCGATGAATCAGAGAAACGCCAAAGTGACCAAATTCACTTGCTATCTATGATTTGTTAGGTCGCCATCTAGTTTAGAAAATGATAAGATGCTTGTTGGAAGGGTCCATTTGCAATTCGCCTCTTTCATTTCTACAAAACAGTTCAGGCCACAAAGGGAAGAGCAGTCTAGTATAGATAATGAACTAAAAAGACCACCTCTGTCGTCCACTTGCACCCCAGCCATGCAGACCCTTGGCTACTGTTCCTTCCTCTTTTCCATCCTTCCTCCCTCCAGAGCCATTAGAAAGGCGTTTACGGATGGGCTTCACAGTGAGCCCCGTTCCTTAAGTCTGTCTCACTGGAGCCCGAAATGCGCTCACGACATAAAACTGCTACATTAATATTTCTGTTCCCACAGCAGCTTTACTGCGTGTACGAAACCCGATAATCACCGAATGCGCACACTGTTAACATCTGCTGGAACTTTATTAGTCCCAGTGCTCTGCGATATAAAAAAAGAGCCGGCGGTGGGAGGGTTACGTGACACGTGGATTTTAGCGTTGGCGGCAGAGTTCGGGGACTGAAGTGTTACAGCTGTCATAAATCAGATTTTTTTGTGCATTATTATGTTTACTGAGATAGAAAACACAGCATGTGATTGTGCAGAATGCAGAAATAAATTTTTGGGGTAAATCTGAAAATATGGAAAATATCTATAAATAAACAAATAATAGATAAACCAAAAATTAGATGACATTGTTATCCTATGACATAAATTATATGCTAAATAAAGGAATTGACTGATTACAGCGCAACTTAATTATAAATGTATTTGGATGAAGTCTGAACCACTGACTGAATGCATAGCATAAATAATTTAAGTGAACCTTTATTTTGTTGTGCAATGTCCGTTTTTATGATTTAGCAAGGTTTCGATAAAGGTGACAGAATCTGTCACGGAAGACACAGGGTATCACGATGGACACGTGTGTGCACGCTTAGTGTACACGTGTGCCGGAGGGGGGCAGGAAGCTGACGGCGAGGTGGGGACCGTGGGGCGGGTGGGGGAGGGGCAGCGTAGCAGTGTAAGTGCCACCTCCAGACTAGAGACTGCAGGGGTGCGGAATGAAAATCTGGCAGCACATTTGTGACCGTGTCAGCGCCATCAGGAACACCTGGTCAGAGATGGGAGCATGCCAAGACAGAGGGGAGATGACAGATAGGGAGAGGGACGCTGATACCCCCCAGAGACCGTGGGACAAAGTCAAACCCCCCTCCTACCTTCAGAATCGCAGAATGGAACGACTCACACTTCACGCGCACCTAAGCACTTTGTCTTACCTGTGCGAGGTCTTAATTGCTGCACTGGCCAAATTCTCTTTCGATTTTGACGTCCTTATTTTCCTGATAAAGGCCATGACTTTTGTGCTCTGACACAAACAAGTGCACAGCTTTTTTGTTTTTGTTTTGTTTATTCTTTGTTTATCGATTAAGAATTCAATATGGAATCATTTTAGTCCCAAATGTTTATGATACATATTTGGCTATGCTATAAAGATTTATATAACTTTTAAATTCAAACTCAAGCTAAAATCCAACCTGACAAACAAATATAGAAGAAGCAATTTAAATAAAATTGATCTAAAATAATGTACATAGATGGACAAAAATAGCTGTTCAATCAGATGAAATCTGGAATTACTGAATCAAAACAGACCATATTTCCAGTACTGATGTTCACACATAACTCATTTGAACATCAGTTTTAATATTTTATCATTTTAATTTTTCCCCCAGAGTGTTTCTAATACTCCTTACCGTTTTACTGAATTCATTATAAATTTGATATTGATGATCTTGTGTCTGCTGGCTGCATTAAGACACCTGGTGCTGCCCTCTGTTCACATAACAGAACATCATGAGAAATGATTGCAAGGAAAATGCAACTTTTCCAGTAATATCAAAGGCAGATGGTATTCCCTGTTTCACGCATCACTTCCTAATTTAAAAACTTATTCAGCTGTTGACCAATGAACTCTTCTTGCCTTGATCTGTGACAATTAGTATGAGAGCTCTGATAGGCTGGTTGATTAGTCACTATGGAAACTCACTCAGCACGGTATAGTGTACGCATTCTTCATAATCAGTCACCAGTAACTGAAGTGAGCATTCTGGAAAAGAAACTGGAGAGATTTTGAAAGAACACAAACACTATATTACCAGGTCAGCAAACTCTAGCCAGCCAAAATCTCCACTGCCTTGTGTGCTTGCAGAATTGGTTAATTATGCACATACTATGAGTCGTTCCTGAAAATCTCAATGTGCCGGCCATCTTTGATCTGAAATAATTGGCTAGTAAACCTCCAGAAGAGGATTAATTGAATATCTCCAAACAACAAAACAAGAAGATATGGACGAAAAAAAAACTGGCTGTGAAGTTTAGGTCTGAAGTCTCACACGCTGAAAAAAGACAGGACCACAAAAACGTGGGCATGTCCCAGCTTGGACTTCCCCTTCCTCCTTTGGCATGGCCTACTTTCGCTCTCTTTGAACATGGAGGTTGGCCTCTCACATGTACTGGGAAGACTGGACTTTGGGGGTTTCTGAAGGAAGCAAGCTGGCCTAGTTCCCCACAATGTCCCCATGGTCTCCACCATATGGCAGGACAAAGATCCCACCAATGGCTTGGGGAGAAGGGGACACTCACCGTGACAACTACATCTCCAGCCTCGTCCCACCTCAGAAAACACGGGACGTGATGGTTTCGTCATTTCTTAGCACCTCGATCCTATCTGACTAAGATTCAGAACTTTACTTCAAAGGCTACGTGGTACCAGCTCACCTTCATATATGAGCAGCATTTGGCCAAAGCAAAGGAAATATGGGTGCAGCAGATTCCTGCCAAGCGTCATCCATGTTGCAGGCTGTTTCCTCAAAGTCTCCTTGTAACTGCACCGGGTTCTGGTCCAGCTATAGAACGGTTAGACTGCCATCATCTGTGCTGAAAGGTCATAATAGACCAGATGAGTGAATTTAAATAGCATGTGTGTAAGGAGGAGTGCATGGGGGGTTTATATAAGCCAAATGTCCTGTTTGTTTTCTTTTGTATTGGTTAATCTGACGTCAGAAATGACAGTACATTTACATTCCAGAGTTGGTGAACAAATTTTTAAAAGGATCTCTGTCTTGCTATTACACACACACACACACACACACATATCCCCTAAGGATGCCTAGTTTTGGCTACAGCCCTGTCATATAATGGAGACACTAGGGAACTCAAACGGGGTGTGTGCGTGTCCGTATATTGGGGGGGGGGGTCATATGTTTATGGGTTGATGGCAGCAACAGCTGTGGCATTCAAAACGGCACGTCTGGGGTGCGGCTGCCAGCTCGATGGGGTGCCCTCGTCTGCCAGGTAGGCACGCCTCTCACTACCGCTGCTCGCTATGATTAATGAAGAAGTGTCAGCAATGTAATTTTTTCTAATGTGCACCAGTGGAAAGGGCCCCCTTTTTACTTAAAGGCTCGGCGGTAGCTGCATTTGTGTGTCTGTGTGTGTGTGTGTGTGGGGGGGGGGGGTTCATCTGTTCACGCCTGAGAGGGATAGAGAACTGGCAGTGAAAGAAAAGGCATTTTTTCCCTTGTTGCGTCTCTTTTCACAATGCGGGTTGGGGCGAGGGGCACCGGACGCCCCCTAGCACTTATAAATACGGCACAGATGTTGACAGCGAAAATGCTTCCTTAATTACCATACAAACTGCTTCACTTGAGCGGATGGTTTAAAGCGGCGGCCGGCACACGTGCCCAAGCTCACTCAAGCAATCCGGCAGATTACGGCTAATGAACAATATTTCTGCGTTCCTATTTAGCGCTCATTAAAATGTAAAAGCCTTCCATTTCCAACAGCCGTGCCATAAATCGCATGGAGAGGGCTGAAGACGCGGCTAAAGGCATCGTGGCCGATTTATTACCCCCGCCTACCAGATGAATTATATGCTGTTTGTCTTTAAAAAATAATAATAAACAGATTCTTTCATGTTGTGCTTGAGAGTGGGAAAGCAGAGCAGAGGGGCTAGGCGAAAAGAGTTATCTAAAAATTTTCTAGACACTCTGCAATCTATATGCAACTAAAAGACGATCAATTACTGTTCAGACAGGGCTTTAGTTAAATGATTCTAAATCGCTAATTAAGCAAACAACACGTTGGCGTTTTAATTTATACAACATTGATATGTTGATACTACAAGTGTTCACTTCCAGTCAAATTAGGTTAATTAACAGTTTGAGATGATTGCATTTTTGGAGGATGCCGCTTCCTGTTTTTTTGACACTTATTTGAGTTTGTAAACACTGTGTGCTGATGATTATTCATGCTGATTCCACCCCCCCCCCCATTACTATCACAGCAAACTCTGGAGCTGAAAACAAAAATCCAGGGGGAGAGAGTCAACGCCTTTGCAGCCAACACAACAGCAATAACAACAGCATCACCAGTGCCACATGTTTGTGGTGCAAATAGGAAGCTGCAAAAGAAATACTCAATGAAGAAATACTCAATGAAGAAATACTCAATGAAGAAATACTCAATGCACGAATCGTGATGCTGATTTTTTCCCCCCATTTCACAATACAGGTGAATTTTATGGATTCTCATGAAGAACCAGTTTAGGACCGGGAATAGGAATTCCAATGGGGTCAAAGAATATTAGGTCTGAAAGCCACCTTACTGGCTGAGGTTTCCAGGCAAACATATCTTAAGTGTCCCTCTATTCATAGGTTCTTGTTGAACTGCTATTTAGGTACTGAGGACCATTGTGACATCACAGAGCCTCAGAAATACACATAGCTCTCTACGTCTTCTATTAGTATTTGAGAGCTACTGTGATCCAGAAAAAAGTATAAAGTTCATTGAAGGCCATTAATGTCATAACCTTTATTACGTTGTTGTAAATTATTTTTTTTTTATCACATGTACTACTTTGATTGACGCTGGTTGCTCAGTTGTTACCAATATAACCACTCCTTGCTTAGCGACCGAATTCCGTTCCAATGCCCTAGTCGTTAATCGAAATGGTAGCTAAGTGAAAATCACAGTAGCCTAGGTGTGACTGTGGCTGTGCTTATTTTCCATACTCAGTTTCTTTTATCCATCCTGAAGTGGAGCTTTTTACCAACATTTTGTACATTCTACTCCAGAGATCTCTCTCTCTCTAGTGTGCATTGTTGTCGGGCTTAAACAATTTGTTCATAGATGCGTGGATGGGTCAGAAAATGAGGTTTTTATTACCGTTTCATTTGCTTATGGTAGTGAACCGAGGTAGTCGCTAACTGAGGAGCTGTCATACTACAGACATGAAATATTGGCTAAAATTCTTTAATGGGGATTGATGCAATGAAATTTTTGATAGGAATTAGGGTGAAAATTATTAAAACCCACCCACGACATAGATTCAGGATGATAATTAGTAGATTACTCTAGTAAATAAATAAACAATATGCAAATATTTAAATATAAATCAGTCGCTGTTAAAATAGTTCATTATCATGATAAATGTTGGACAAATAAACTCTAGAATATATGCAATTATTAAATCAGGAGTAATTAGAGCTTTCATTTTAAATATATAGAGCTGCCTCTGATTTACGTTATTTTTAAATCAGTTCTTGGGGGGGCGGAGTGGTGTTTGCTGATTTGTTTGGTTCCAATGTCATCAGACATTGCACTGTCTGCAGAGAAGAGCCTTTTAAAATCACTTTGCCTCGTGTATGAGTCGGTGTTGAAGACAACCTGTCAGTGAATAATGATGATCCACAGAGAGGAGTATAGAGTAAATAGTCATTGTCTTAAATGGACCATAAGGAGTGCATATGGTTCAGGGTACTTCTCTGAAGATCTGCCCCTTGCATCTCTACACACAATTAAAGTGGGGTTCTAGTCAATCATGCTGCTGCAGTAGCTTGTAATGCTTTCAAAGTGCAAATAAAAAATAGCCAGGGAAACTATTTTCATAACACCTGCGGATTATTCATATTTGTTAGTTTTGCTTAAATAGCCTCCTTGTTCTGTGTGAGCAGAACAAAAAGTAAATCAGCTGGCAGCATTTTATTCCAAGGTAAAAAGTTACAATGATGTTGTTATTCAGCTGATAGCATTTTAGCTCCTTATTTTTACCTCATTGCAGATTTAAACATTTTTAAGAAGGCCTGCCTTCAGATGTCTGCTCTTGTTTGGGGGTTACATGTCTCGTTCCCCAGGACTAGGTGTTTGTGGAATTCTGCAGAGACTGTGCATTTAGGAGCCTGAGGCGCGTCGCTGCTCCATCGCGGAGTCCGGACTGCGTATGAACAGCAGACGTGCCGGCATGTGACAGTGTCACAGGCTGACAGCCAGGCTTCTAGCAGCTTGTCCACCATCGTTAAATCAGGCCCGTGTCACGTCCTGGACGACTTCCCACTCTGCCGTTCCATGGGCTGTTGGGGTTGCGGTAGGGTAGGGTTTTGTGATGGTATGTTAACAGCTGCTTTGGAAACAATTTTTTCTGATGAATCCTGTGGAAGGCAGTAGAGGTCATATGAACAAGTGTTGGGTAACACAACTGAGGTTGCTGCAGCCCCCCCTCCCCCTTCATTTAGTGTCTTGAGTAGACATAAAAAAAAAAAAAAAACGCATCAGCAAAGATGAGCCACTGGATGTCTTCCTTCTGTCATTTCTGCCATCCATACCACATCCATAACCAGCAACTTCATGCCCCCCTCATTCCAATGGACCTCTGGGTGGATTTCTGTCAGTAAGACAGAACTCAAAGAGGGAACAAAGGAAGTTGAGTTAATAAATGAATGAAATTGGAATACAGAGTCAACTGTGGAGGCTGAGAATTTCCCTCAAAGTGGCCTGATTCAAATATAATCAGATTCAACAAAGCAATTATATGCATTATTGTCGTCAAAACTTTACTTGATAGAATATGAGGGGAAATAATCCACATCTTCCAATTTGGAACATGGGGTTTAAAACTGAAAAGAGTTCCATTTTTACTTGTATAAAAAATTGTGTTATTTCACAATTCAAAAAATACTTTAAAATTGCTTTAATAAATCAGTGTTTCCCAGCCTGGTCCTTGGGGACCTGTAGACAGTCCACATTTTTGCTCCCTCTCAGCTTCCTAACAGACAGTCCACATTTCTGTGGGAGCTAGGAGGGAGCAATAACGTGTAATAAATAATTAACACTGTAATAAATACATTGATACACAAAATAGAATCAGCCTGAAGGCTTTCACAATGATAACCATATTGAGCAGCAGCAAAGTTCATAAGTCAAAAATATCCTTCCATCCATCCATCCATCCATCCATCCATCCATCCATCCATCCATCCATAATGCAAATGCTTTTCAAGTATTTTGATACAAATTTGAGTTTTATTTCTCTGGCTGACCATCCCGGACTTGAAACATCTTAATTTTTTGATTAGATACGTGTAACATTTTGAGTTATATGGGTTTTTCATATATTCCATGCAAGTGGTAAAATCATTACATTGTGTACCTTTATAACATATTGTGCAGTAAATTGCAAAAGACAAAACTGCTATAGAGACCCTACACTCATCAGCACATATCAGTCCTACTATTCCCTCAAAGATGGATGTCACGTATAGCAATATCAGAATAACATACATCCAGATGCCCTAGAGGAGACAGCCATCCATCGCAGGGCACAAGGCAGGGGGACGCCCAAGAGGAGAACCTATCCTAGGAAGCATAGGGCACAAGGCAGGGGGACGCCCTAGAGGAGACAGCCATCCATCACAGGGCACATACACTATTGCACATCATTGGCAATTGAGACATGCCAATTCAACTAATTGCATGTTGTTGCACTGCAGGAGGAAGCTATGGAAGCCAGAGGGAAAAGTCATAAATATGGGAAAATCGTGCTCCACACAACAGAGGCAAGATTTCAAGCATGTGCCCTGTAGGCGTGAGGCTGTGCTGATACCCAGTAAGTCACCATTCCATTACTGGCAAGCTCAGAAGACGTGGTCTATCTTTTCACATCATACAACAGTCAAAGGTGGTATGGCAGGGGGAGACATGACCAAGACTTGCGGCGTATGCTTCAGTCAAAGTGATCTCTTCTATTGTATTACAATGCTATAATGTTACAATGCCATTGTGACCATGTACTGGATATGCAGTTATGGAAGATGTATGGACAGATGGATGTTATAAGGTTCAGTGTAGGGTTGCCACTTTCAATCTGAAGAAATACGTGTCATGATCTGGGTTGGTCAAGGACGATCCCAGTGCAGTTTACTGACACAAAGGGAATTTTATTACAAATTGAACTCAAAGGTAATCAGAAACAAAAGGGACCATGAGGGGACAAACGAAGGCAAACTGACAAATCCAAAACTAACAAGATTAGAACTACAGTATATGTATATGCAGGGGAAAATACAAAGGATAGAAACAACTAACTACATACAGGGAATAATCAAGAACAAACACAGACTAACATCCACAATGACCAATGAAGGAATAGGGCAGGGGCAGACAGATATATACACTGATAATAAGGACATGATGAGGGACAGGTGTGCGTCACTAAACACTAGTAATCACATGTAACACGCCACAAAAGGGAAAGAGGTGCAAGTACTTGACACATTGGGTTGGAAAACATTAGGAACGTACAGGATGGCCAGCGACATCTGTTGGTCAAATGGGAATATGACGGGACCACCAGGGACAGATCCTGACAATGCGGGTTCTTTTATCCCCCCCCCCTTCCCGGGAAAGTATAATTTGTATAGTGGGGGGATAAAAGTGCACGTAAATATGGGACAATTTTAACATTGGTACATGTGGAACCACAGTTTAGTAATGCTCAGCGGTCCTCGAGCTGTAAGGACTGCAGTGCGTGAACCAAAAGTGTTGCAGCTCTAGCAGCATTTTCTAGGCAAATGAATGACATGCTGCACTGTTTAATAAGAAAGAGTATGAGAGTAAGAAACCCTCCCTAATGTTTCGCATCCTGTCAAGGTCAAGACACACAGATATGAGACCCTCCCCATGGCCCCCCTAGTCCCAATGCCAGTATATTGTCTTCAACTGCTGAGTGCTGCACTGCTAATTAGTAATTTTAATCTCAGGTCTAATTATGAAATTATTTATGCACGTAATGTCATCTCTGTAAAGAGTTAGAGTACATGGCTTCAGTAGTGGTAGTGTAATGAATGTGGTAATTCATTAAAAACACACTTTACGGTGGTCTCGTAAAAGGAAGTTGCATTATTTATTGTCTTTTCTCTTACATCAAGTCTCCAAGGTACATTTTTGTAACGCTCAGTTAGAATCTATACATGTTCCTAGTTAACAGCCTCATGAGAAATATCTGGAAATAAATAATAATAATAATAATAATAATAATAATAATAATTATAATAATAATAAAGTAACAAACAGGGCTCTGTGAGTAGCACTGAGACCTCACACTTTTGGAGGTGTGAGTTTGATTCTGGTCTTTGGCTGTGAGTGTTTTGGATTCCCCATGTAGGTTCTTCTAGTACGCTCACAGTCCGAAGACATGCAGTTTTGTGCACCAGTACCTGAAAATTTCCACTAATGTCTGATCATGCGTATGTATGTGTGTGTGCGTGTGTCTGTGTGTGTGTGCGTGTTTGTGTGTGTTTGTGTGTGCGTGTGTGTGTGCGTGTTTGTGTGTGCGTGTGTGTGTGCATGTGTGTGTGTGTGTGTGCGTGCGTGTTTGTGTGTGCGTGTGTGTGTGTGTGTGTGTGCGTGCCCTATG
>JAODLC010000028.1:9708681-9721827 GCA_026781145.1 Hippopotamyrus pictus | reverse complement strand
TTATTTGGAATCGTGGAAGTTGGACACAAGGGGCCTCAGGACAAGTCCCCAAACTTCGACCCAAAGGTGCTTTCGTCGATCTCCTTCCTATGAGACCCTCAAAGCCGTCAGTGGCCCCAAACGACGCTCCACGAGCTGCAGAGAGCTGCCGCATGTGTCTTAATTACCGTGATCATTTTGTCCCCCTTTCCTTACAGTTTCAAAGCGATGCGATATATTGATTTGCCATTTGCTTCCTCTGTGTGGAATAATAAATTAATATGGAGGTTAGAGATTTCATTCTTTGGGAGAGTAATGACAGTCAAAGGGATTATGCTGATTTCATTACACTTCCTTAGTGAATTCAGCTTGGAAATCCCAGGCTTATGGAGCTGGTGACACAGTCCCCATTTTTTCCCTCAAGTGGATAATTCCAGGCTGCTCTTTTTATGTGAATCTAGTATGCAGACTGAAGGCTGTACCCAGCTTGACTGGGGATGGCAGCTTGATAAACTTGTGAATATGTTCATTTTTAAAGCTGATATTATTTAGTCTGATAAATTAATCACGCATTTTAAATGAATTAGTACATGTCATAATTTTTTTAAATAGCCTTATATACAACAAATAAACACATAATAAATATAAAAATATAGTTTTATATATAAGGTGGAGTATGCAATGTATAGAGATGTTAATGTCTAATATAATGTTAAATATTGTGGCAGTGGGTTGTAATGCGGCTCAGAGGAATTGAACAATAGGAATTGAGAACCTAAAAATAATGCTGAAATAAAATGAGAGAGATGCTGAAAAAACACTACAGCTTGAAGAAAGGGGATAATGAGTTTGCTGAGTTGCCTCAGTGTTGCACAATCCAGTTTGACCTCCAGCAAATAGGCAATGACAGGTATCCTGCACATTAAAAATTTGATCTACTTTTTATTTTTTTTTTGTCCCCCCCTCTCCACTCCACATATGACAGATCACAGTGCTCGTACTCATAAGCGATTCACAATAGCATGATATGTTGGGGGAAAAAAACCAATGCACACACACACAGAGTAATACAGTTTTTTCAACAAGCAAGCATGCTGTTCCCCAGGGGAATTCAGACGTCCCAAAATGCAGTGCTGAAAACACAGTCTGTTTTTGCTCCTTCTATATTTACTATATCGGCCTTTTGGCTCTCTCCTATAATCCACAAGCATCACATTTATCATCACCCAATCAATTGTCCAGACTCCAGTTAATATTTTTTCATGGATAAATCATTTATCTGATTTTACGACTACATGATAGATGATATTCCTTTCTCTATCTGGCTGAGAATGTTTCAAGAGCCACTATAAACTATTTAATAAACAAATGATGCATATTAATAGATTTGGATTGTTTTTTTAATTGAGATGCACAAAAGAGAACATTTTAATGAAGGATTATCCTATCGGAAACACAGTTTTTGTCGTGTCATATTTATATTCTGTTCATTTGTCCAGTTAACCAATATTAATTCTCTCTAGCATGACATTTTTAGTCAAGGCCTTTCTCTTCTTTTAGGCGAAGTGTAAGAAAGGTTTTTGCTGGGGAAAAAAAACATGCGTTTTCCATCATCAGGACTCGTTCACCGGCAGCAGGAAAACGGTCGTGGTCTGATGTGCATCCCCATGCAGGATCTGCGGAAGCGTGCGTCTGATCCTGCTTAACGGAATGCTGTGAGTGGCCTCTACTGGCTGACCGAGGGCAACATGAGTCACAGAATAGCAGCTGTGGAGCGGTGCTGTCGTGGCACCAGAGTGCACAGCGTTGCCCGTGATAACGATAGGGACAGTGTGGAGGCCACATGGGGGGCGTGGGGGTGTGGCTGCCAGGTAGCTGAAACCGGCAACAACAAGCTAGCGTGGTGGTGCCAGAAAACAAAGCCATCAGCCCTCTTCCAGACGCTCATGGGAGTTTTAATTACACAAAAATGTTCAGAGGGCAGAAAGAAAAATGAGAGAGGTAACCAATCAGATTGTAGAGGGGGTGGGCCCAAGCAGCTACAGGAGACAGGACCAACCAATCAGATGTCTTGGTCCCCCCCCCGCTCTAAGTTGCTTGGACCCACCTCCTCTACAATCTTATTGGTACAGAGAGATAATTTTTCCTTCTGCCCTCAGAAGATTTTTCTGTAAGTAAAACTCCCACAAGCCTTGCAGACTCCTAAGCCAAAGTGGTGCCCTGGACAAGCTTCACTACCCAATAGTAGACTAAATTTCCAAAACTGTCCATTTTCTTGTAGTGTTTGCGATCAGACTATCAAAGATCTAAAATCAGGCTTCCTCATCATATGTTACAGTATCTGCAATTAAAACACACTCAGTCCTCATGTAATCCAGCGAAGAACCAAAAAATTTCTGGAAACCTCTCTTTCGTTTCACTTTGTCTCAGATCCTATACATGCTCGTCACGTGTGTGGGGAGCAATGGCGATAAAGTCTGCTTGGGTGATGCTGTCTGTTTGTTAAATTGGTGCCCCTTTGTTTGCTAATTCGGTACTCCTTCTGAAGATGATGCCCAATGAGTTTTCCGGCCTCGCTCCCATGTTTAGCTAGCAGATCCAGCTGTGTGTCGCTCCTCCATCGTCAAAGTTACGAGCGTGGCTTTCCCAAGGCAGCTCCTGATATTGATCCGCTCGCATCCGTAGCCAAACACTCCACGATCGATCCACCATTCTCTTCAGTTTTACATTATCCTTATAACCTACACGCCATTAGGGTTTCTGCTGTGGATTTAATGCGAAACGTACATTTTAATGCTAATGCGGGTCGTCGGAAGTGCGGCGAGCGATGCAGCGTGCTCCTGCGAGGGCCGTCGCTTCTGAGTGGGCAAGTGCAAATGTCACGCGGATTTATCGAAGGCTCAGAAGGATGATAAAGATGTCCAGGTCCCCCTCTGCAGGAATTAATCAACAAAACAATGACATGGGACAGATTTATCAGGAGGCTTCGCACTGGAGAGAAGTTTGCGCTGTATTTTCAGAAGAATAGCATGTTTACCAGCCCAGCCCAGCCCCAAATGGCATGGCCATGTGGTCCGTTACGGATTGTTCTGACTAAGTTTGCATCTCCTTGTGCAGTACTTATTCTCCATTCATGAATAAGATGGACGTCAACTTTTTGTAAGTATTCTACCATGATAATCGACCTATGTATAAATACCGTTACTTTGATACAGTATGTTGCGTAAATGATTAATAATACACTATTATTTATTAATAGTTATCATAGATTTTGTATATATAGTGGCACTGGCTGAGTGAAGCAGCTACTGCAGACGCTGAGCATTTAGGTTTACCCATGATTCTCCGTCAGAACAGCAGACTCCGCCTCTTCCTCACTGTAAATGCCTTCACGTGGGGGAACTATTACGCATTTGCATAAAAGTAGTGCTGCCTCACCCCATAGGTACTGGGAAAGCAGTTCTGGTGCTACACATCCCCCCCACAAACCCCCTCCCAATTATGCCATACAGCACGCAGTTCCTGAGCCTGCCTGGGGGGGGGGGGTCGTGTATGCCGACAGGAGGTGCCGGGTTCCTGGAAGTGTCTCAGAGTCCCCAGTTGAGGCTGTGGAGGAACCAAGCGCTCCTGGTGGAGCCCTGCAATCCAGTACCTGGTGATCACCATATTCTACCAGAACTCGAAGTCAAAATTCATTCACCGGTAAGTGGGGGCCCTGACTGCCCAGGATGAGGACCATGTCCCCCCCTGAGAATCTGCTGCTTTGCTGATGTAGCTGTCCACCTTTTGGATGAAGCCAGTACTGGGCAACAGCCTTGATCGGACCATGGAGATGGTTCCACACTGGTGGTTCCAGTGTTATATAAGGTCTTCCCATAATAGTACAAGCACAAGGTCTCCAGGTAGCCCACCAGGTACACAGCCCCAATTGGTGGCAGGTACTGGACCCCCGTGCACCGCCCCTCCAGGCAGTGCGGGGCAGCATGGACCTTCTTCTGCTACCTCCAGTACACCAGGGGTCGCTGTCTCCACAGTGTCTCGCCAACACACCGCACTTCCTCGGCTGCATCCTCCCTGCCCGCTGACGCCTCCCACAGGCATGCGACTGGCACCCGCCGCTCAGCACGCCGCTGTAGACCCACTGCTGTTGACTCTCTGGCTTAAATCCCCTTTGGAAGGCTTGCAGCTCTAGGTTGTCCTGTACCACTTCCAGGATAGTCGAGATACATCTGGTGAGCCCTGGTGTGCATTTTGATCACTAGCGCCCCCCAGTGTCTCCCCCTTGTCTGTTCAGCTGCTATGTATTCTTTCGATACTGTATAATTTTCTCATGCAATTCACTCTTTTATTCCATGCTATCTATCTATCTATCTATCTATCTATCTATCTATCTATCTATCTATCTATCTATCTATCTATCTATCTATCTTGTCTGTCTTTCTGCTTTTCTTCTAACAGATACCAACCTAATTATAGAACTGATCATAGAATAATATTTCCCTGGAACACGTGCTGGCTAACAAGGCTTTATTCTGAATTTAACAATCATTTATATATAAAAATAAATAAGTATAACATATTGAAATGGTAATAAATAACTGGTTGAATACAAACATAAGTACAGAACTGTGGTAGGATATGTACACATTTTGCAGATTAAATAAATTGCACATGGAAAAAAAAAATCTTGCCAGTGTTCCCTTGCTGACAGGATCTGTTCTTGTTTTAATGCTGCTGTGCTTTGTAAAGAGAATTGCACAGAATGAAACTGAAAGTGGCGAGTAACCCCTCCGCTCTAATACAAATATCAAATTACAGTAATGTTTTAAAAGCTTGTCATACATCAACATAATCGAAGAGAACCAGAATGCACGCAGTGAGTGTTGAAACTGGTCAAATAAAATCACTGACAGTTTGGAGAGTTACCACTAATCTTCCGATTCAAATTTGAAGAAAATATTTTCATGGAAATGCCAGGTTCACACTTTGTAATACAACTTCTGCTAGGTGTGTACAGCGATGTTAAATACCTTAAGTGTTTCAAAGGTACAACAGGAGTCCTTGTTGCAGGATTAGAATAAGCTTTCCAACCAACAAATGTCCTGCTGCCCTCTATGGGCCTTCTGCAGATCTTGGTATTCGTTCCTTTAACAGGTTTGTTGTCAACGCTGCCCAAGCGCCCCCTGAGCCACCGTTTCTCGTTCAATCTGCACCAAATCGCTATCAGCAAACACATCTACCAGGTCATTTCACACCAGATCTCAGCCTGGCATTGACGCGGCCTCTTATTCCATTAAATCCTCCACGGACACGGCGATGGGACGGAGCGCCTCGCGGAGACCCCGTCATGCTGGCCCTAAGTACGTTACGGCACAGGTGCTGCGACTGTTGCTGCTGCGGTGGATTTCCAAGCAGACTTTCAGCTTATCCTGCAAACACACACACACACACACACAAACACAGACCTGTACTCATATCTTTGTGGAGACCATCCATTCATTTCTACTGGAAAGTCTCTAATCCCAACATGGCAGTAACAGTAACCAAACAAAATTTGAGACTTTTGCCATTTCTGGTTTTTTAATTGCATTCACAGATCTTCGTGGGGACCTGAAAAATGGTCCCCGCAATGTAATATAAACATAATTCTCCCCCACACACACACACTAATGTATAATTCAGTATATACAGTGTGTGTGTGCGTGTGAATGTGTGAAGAAGAAAAAGATAAAGATATATATGTGTGTGTGTGTGTGTGTGTGTGTGTGTGTGTAGATCGTGAGAGAGGAAGAGAGGAGAAGAGAAGAAGCACTGAGCCCTGTCACTTCACACCTCCAGTGCTGGGGGGTCCAGACCCCCCTCTGCTCTGTGGGCGGTTTGCGTTTTCACTGCATGTCCAGTTTCCTTCTGCAGTCCAAAGATATGCATTTAGGCTAAGCAGCATCTAACCTCCCTGTGTTATGTGACTGTGTGTACAGATCTACGATTGGTCCAGGAGTGACGAGAACACAGAAACCTCAAGTTCTTACTGACAGGAAATACACTGCCCGGCCAAAAAAAAAGTCGTCATTTGAATTTTTCATTGGACCGCCTTTAGCTTTGATTATGGCACACAATTGTCATGGAATTGTTTCCACAGGCTTATGGAACATCTCACCCTTTATTTTCATCCATATTTGCATTAATTTCTCACCAAGATCCTGTATTAACAAGTGAGTTGAACTACTCCATAAAGCCTCCTTTAGCACATCTCAAGGACCTTCAATGAAGTTAAGGTGACTCTGTGGTGACCAAGTCATGTGTGAAAATGATTCCTCATGCTCCTGGAATCACTCTTTGACAATTCAAACCCAATGAATCTTTGCATTCTTGTCCTGGAATATGCCCATGCCAAAAGAGAAGTAAAAAAATCCATTGATGATGGATGGAGGTGTAACCTGGCCAGTCAGTAGATTCAGGTACTCAGCTGACTTCACTTTATTGCTGCAGAACGTTGCTGGGCTGTAATAATGATCCAGTTATTGGCTCTTAAGTATTTGCTGATATAAATTCAAATACAGTAGTGACTTTTTTTTTGGCCGGGCAGTGTATAAGAACATTCAAAAATAACCGTTAACTAGGACATACGGCTCGTTATCTCAGAGTCGGTATCTCTGATGACCTTACCTGGTCGAATCACGTACAGACTCAGGTACCCAAAGCCAGGAATCGGCTGAACCATCTAAGGCAGCTGAGAAGGTTCAAGGCCTCACCAGGCATTCTTAAAGCCTTTTTTTAACCCTGGAGCAGATCCTCCTCAGCAAGGGGGGACACGGCCTGGTTCGGTAACTGCTCTGCAGGACCAGGTATACCGCGACTGGTCCAGGACTACAAAGCTCTGCAGGGGGTGGTACGTTTGGCAGAACACATCCGTAAGGCTGATCTGCCCCCTCACCCCCCGCAGGACATTTACCACAGACAATGCAGGAGCAGGGCTGCTAAAATCTGCAGGGACACGACCCACCCAGACAACAACCTCTTCACCATGCTGTGGTCTGGAAAGTACTTCTGCTGTCTCAGTGAGGCGCTGAGAAGCTCAGAAGGAGCTTCTTCCCTCAAGCCATCAGACTGCTTAATACAGTACCTGAATGACACTTTAATTCATATCTCCACCTTTTTATGCATCGCACACTTTATTAGAACTGTGTTGCACATCTCAGGCCTATTTATTTATTCTATGGTATAACTTTCGCTTTTTAATTTTGCTTTCAGCATAAGTATTTTTCAGCATAACTTTCATTATTTTTATGTCTACATTGCTACTTTAAATGTCTTTCTGCTGTCACTGTTTTTGTGGTGGAGTTGACCACCTTACGTTTCACTCCAGGTTATAGTCTGACTGTATACCTTGCATGTCACAAATAAAACTCTTGAATCCTTAAATGGACATATTTTCACTCATTGAGTGATAAAATTATAAACCATAGACACACAACCATTGGTAAAGTTGTACACGGCACTGTTACGGGCCTTGTGGGTTAGATGCGTTATTGGAAGGCTTGATGTAAGTAATGCTCATCTTGGTATCATTTTGGTGTCTTAGACTTCATGCTTGTCCCATTATATTTGTTCTGTTAGTCATGTCAAATGCCAAACAGGTCTGGTGCCAATTCACTTGGAACCTATTGTAACAATGATACAACTTAAATAACAAACAAGACACATCTTTCTTTCACCAGTGATTATGGAAGGTGCTGGAACACTGATTACTACATGAGCAATGCAGTCAGTGGGGGAGGGTAAGACCTACAGTGAAGTATCCATCCATCCATCCATCCATCCATCCATCCATCCATCCATCCCTCCATCCATCCATCCATCCCACCATTTTCTGTAACCACTTATTCACGGTTGCCGGAGGTCCAGAGCCATAATATATAATAGTGTAATATACAATATATAATATATAATAGTGCGCTACCACAGAACTCAAAAGAAACTGCGTAAAAAAGGTTTGTAATGGGGTGCAACCAAATCTTTACATATTTCTTCCATATCTTATTTACAGAAAATCAATATAATCTGAAATAATAACTCATATGAAAATTGTGTTCAAAGAGTGGAATTAAAGCTATGTGCTATGACTTTAACAAGCTAGTATCCATGTCCCCATTTAATAAAAACGCGACTCACAAAGACTCTTCAGAAGGCGCGCAATCCTCCGCTTGGCAATTTGCTTATTTCCCAAAATCAAATCTTCAGATTTAAATTTGAATGAGTTAATGGAAAGGTCAACACTGAAATTGCCTCTTTTGATCTTTGTTAGAAATTCTAGAATTACACATAATAAATGTGAAGGCGGCTTGCGGCTTAGCGCGCCTGATAACGACTGCCCTTTATGTGCCCCTTACGGGGACGGTAGCCACGCCATGGTCAGCACACAGAAGACTCCATAAATGCTGAAGAGACACATTGTAGGGCGGTCGCGATATTAACTCAACCATGTGGCGCATGAACAATAATCACCAGGGCTTCAGACGACAGGTGTAAACATTTGTCCGGACCCCAGCTTTTCAGTACGGTACAGAAGTTTAACGCCCTCAGTTACCACTGCCCCGCCAAAGTGTTTTCTTTTTTTTTTTTTAACTTTGTTTATCCACAATATCTGGTCTTTCAAAAGATGCTGTGGCTGTTGAGCTGTCCCTTTTTTCGCCACCACTTCAGTGCTTATCGCTTCCATGATTTACCAAAAACAGTAGTATGTGACGTGCTCCACTAACCAAATTTTAAAAAACACAAGGATACGCAGAATTCATACAGATTACTAATTTTTGGGCATCACAATACAATACGCCTCTTAGTAATATTTTAGGCGTACTACAAGTCTACTCAACAAACTGTGAGCAGACTAAACGTCCGTATAGTACCGAAAAGCAGGCACTCAGGCAAGTGTTACACCCATCATATTAAGCGCAGGTGATTAGTACGCAATGCGCTTTATGATCGCGATTATATCACGACAGATTTAGCACACGGCCGCTAGTGTCATTTTTTCATCTCAGTTTCACTGATCATTAGAGAAAAAAAAAACAAATTCATTTTTAAATTTTTAGTTTTTCTTAGTTGCTTTGGACAAATTCTCAAATGAAAATGGTACTTTCCATAACCACATACATAAACCTGCACACCCTTAAGTAAATTTCTCATAACAGAATGTCATATTATTAAGGGTCCAAAGCACGAAGTGCTTATGGACCATTATTGTTTTTATTATTATTATTATTATTATATGAAAAAGGAAGTAATTACAAATATAGAGAACTGGTGTGATGCATTCATACTGCAATTTGTGACGACTGTTGAACAAATTGGCCCTTTAATTATGATCGGTAAATAACGTCTGGCGCTTAGCCTGTGCGAACTCGCCGCCCGTTACCCTGCACATTCAGCAGATGCTGTTGTGCCGGCTCCCTTGGCCTGGGCCTGTTGAAGCCCATTTACAGAGCAGGCAGAGAGGGCGGAGAGCACGTTGACATGCCAGGCCTTAATTATACTCTCTAATTGTCACCATCAAAGCTTTCTTTCATGCATCAAGTGTGTAAATGTTAGCAAATTGCAAGTCAACACTACGGTGATGGATCTCATCTGTGTAGGTCCCCATCTAATTAGCTGTAATGTTCACGGGGCATGCAGGTGGGGAAGAGGATATTGTACGGGCCGTGTCTCGTCGATATGCCAGAACGAGCGCGTTGTAGTAAAACAAGAGTCTCTCCAGCAGTCATGGGCAGGACGACAGGAGTGATAAACCAGATGCTGCATACATATTCGTTTTCATTCCTAGAGATGTAAAAGGAAAAAGCCCCATGAAACCACAGTGTTCAGATTAACGAAGGATGACTATTTGAACGATATGCACCTATACAGTACGTATACATACATATTTATATCAATACAAATTGTAATATAGATTGATCTAACATCAATCGCATTTAATGACCACGACTAGTGACAAATCGTAAAAAGTGATGTAAACCGTATAAACAAATGCTTTTTCAGAAGTTTTTTTGTTATGAAGAGTAATTAAGAGGAATCCCCATTAGCCTCTTTGTTTTGTCATCAGTGCTGAATGTTTTCCTTGTATATTGAGCCCACATCATTTTTAAATCTAGCTGCAAATGAATGGTTCTAAAAAAGTGAAATCCATCCATCCATCCATCCATCCATCTCATAACCACTTATCTTGGGCAAGGTCGCAAGGAAAAAGTGAAATATTATTCAAAATATATACCAAAACCTGAAATAAGCTACACAAAATTTCCACACACACACATAAACGTGTTATTGTATTTATAGGTTATGCATTTAAAACCCACTTTTTGCAACATTAGCAGTTAACCTAGAATAAAAAAGCAAAAACAAATGGATAGTTGAAAGTGTAGCTTGGGGAGGGAGGAAAAATAAAACAACAACTGAGTGAGAATTTCGGCCGGACAGTGATGAAAAGTCCATATGTTACAGTGCCACCATAAATTATGTCAAAACGCGTTGGTAAGGCCACCAAAGGGGGCTCCAAAAATAGGCCAAGCTGCATGGAAACAAATTGCCCAAATTTCAAGCGGAGAGATCTGCCACTCTTGACATTGGTGTTTATACAGCCGTAGGGTCCCGGGCGAGAGCTCTGCGGGGCGGAGGAGACAGTAACCGGCGTTCGGTGCTGATGGCTATTCCTGCAAGGCTGCCACTACACTCCCCGATCTGCATGTGAACTGCATCAGTGGGGGGGGCAAAGATTTATTATAGTGGATTGACAATGGACAGAGGGGATTCGCCAAGTCCAAATCCCTCACAGATGAGGCTACGAGCTTGCGGTTCCCCTTTGTTTGGAGACGCTTTGTTCCCCTTTCTGCCACTTTGCTTGTCTTCTTGCCATAGATAACAAAGGAGAAGAAAGATAAAATTATTTTTAAGGCGTCATAATAATTTCAGATTATTCAGCCTTACGGTGAATTCACTAGTCACGCTTATCAGTGCCCCCCCGATTTTTGTGACACTGTCATATATCTTCATACTCATCACCAACTCATTCAGAGTAAAATAGAACTTTTAGTTTCAGATATCTGCCCCTTGGCGGAAAAGACGAGTGGCCAGTGAATGAGCCAGTGTTGAATATCAGAGTGTTAATGTACACTGGGTTTTCCATATTGTCCAGCCATGAATAGGAACCCTATAACGGAGTGACAGACAGCTTTGGCCAAGAGAACAGCTGGAGGGGGAGGGGAAATCCCATTTACACCATGCCAGATGGGACTGGCTTGATGCTTCATTGCAAACAACTCATCCTTCTTTGGGCCTACTAGCCCAGCTCACCTCACGTGTCCCAGCAGATAATGATGGATATCAAAGCTATGGTAAAGTGGGTGACAACAGCAGCCCTTGTTATAGCTGCCTGTCCCCCCCCCCCACTCCTGTCATTATTACACGTTGAAGATTTATTCGAGTTTAGTGTTGTGCGCTGGGTGCCGGCCATTTGCAATTCATCACTAGAATGTTCTGGAAGGTGGTGGCCACCCCGTATCTATGGCTGGTAATTGCCACCATCAACTGTCTGTAGAAATGATGGGAGGTCGTCGGCTGGGTCGCGCCCCCACACTGCCGGTCTCGGCGGATGCCTGCAGAAGCGGGGCAGATCATGGGACATAAGGAAATACCGCGGTGTTCCTACATGTTAACCACGTGGAATTAGTGCTGAGATGAGTAACTTCCTGTCAAAGTCGCTCACCCCCCAATGGAATGTAACATGACATATTGGACCAAACTATTCTAACGACAAAGCAGTATTAAATACATAATGTGCTTCCGTTAGATACATTGTGTGATGTAATATGAAAGAGAATAACAGAAATTGCTGTAATAGCTCTGAAATGCATCCTCAGCGGGTCGACGCAGGTATTGCGAGCAGATCAGCATTCATGTGTAAAAGAGAAGCTGGGAAAGAGTTTGTTCCCTAAAACAATCACATCAACTGGGCTTTAGATACGGACGTGACAGAAGACATCTCAAAATATTCAGTATTACGAACCAGCTAGTTTCTGATCATCATGTAACTTACCAAGGTGTTTATTACAAAGATGGTTCACGGTGCTCCTTCACCAACCTTTACTAGAACAGGCCTACAAGGTGTGCTGGCGGAGGTGTGTTAAAAAAAAACAAAAAAAAAAAACTAATTGTTTGATTTCACCTCAGCTCAGTTAGACCTAAGAGGGTAGTATATACACCACCATGGGTGTGACATCTTCTCTGTGAACCGAATAATTACACCGCCGTCATTTAACAGTGGGGAAACGCCGCTGTAGCAACAAATTAGCTCAGCTCCATTTGCAATTCATGCGGCGTTTTCTTATTTAATGGCATTTGTCTCAGCGCTCCTGAATGCCCCGTTCATCTCTCAGCTCTCACAGACATCCAGCTGAACTCCGCGCGTTTTATCATTATTGATTTTTCGCTGAGGCACAGAGCTCCCTGCCACACGCCTGCACACCAACGTCTCTTTCACAGAGAGAGGCTTGTAATAACTGATGTTTTTTATCCATGTAGACAAATAGAGACATACTCCTCTGTAGCGATTCATGTAAAAAAGATGGCAATCTCCAATAAGGAGCTACATCTTCGATGTGACCTTCAGGAAATGAGCCAGGTTTTAGTCCAGAACATTCCGGGGGGCGTATAAGTGCCTGTTTTGAGTACGTTCATTTATTTGCACTTTAAATCACTGCAATTAAACCTAATAAGTAGGCCATCATTATTAATTGGCCAGTGGAGGGTTGCTATGACAGCAAGCATCCAGCCTGGAACCTGAAACACTCAGTGTGTGATGTTCTCAGTGATTCAGCCCATCCTGACATTCCCTCAGAAAAGGTCCACCCAGATTATAACACTTTATAAGCTAAAATGATGCTGCTCAAAGATTCCTCCCTTAAGCTTATTTAGGATGCATGACAGTTTCGAGTCTAAGTATTATTTTAAGGTACCTTAAAATGGAAGGTAAATTCCTCATGTAGGAATTATGACCTAAGAGGTTGATCTTTTGCTTCTGAAAATGAGATAATTACATTTTTTCCAATCACTTCTCCTGATCAGGGTCACTGGGGGGGGGGGGGGGGGGGGTTGGAAAAAAAGGCTGGGGTTCAC
>JAODLC010000028.1:9687279-9708671 GCA_026781145.1 Hippopotamyrus pictus | reverse complement strand
GTGGGGGGGGGGGGGGGGGGGGGGGGGGGGGGGGGGGTGCTGGAACACAAGGCTGGAGTTCACAGTGGATGGGATGCCAGTCCATTGCAGGGTACAGATATGCACTCACACACGCTTTAATACTTTAGTCTTGTTAATGCAGGGCAGTGTGAGGTTCGTCCAGGAAGTCTCGCGTAGCTCAATCCCATTTCAGTCTATGAAAAACAGGTCGCAGCCTCTTACAGCTGTTGCAAAACTCTGACTTCTTGCTAACTTTGAACATCGCGCTGGATGTCAGAGGAACTTAATCCAACTTAATTTCAGAAAAGTAACCATTCAGGGTAACTTTTGGTCCCTATCTGCATTTGTGGCTGAGACTATTGCTGTAACACATTGAAACACTATTGAAATGAGCTTCTTTTCTCATCACATGTAAATATGCAAATGTATTGTTCAGGAGTTACACATTACAAATGCAGTTTTGTAAATTCACCTGCCAACCACAAATGTGATTAACATTTGGACAAAAATATTTAGACATATATATACTTACATATACACTGCATTCAGTTGTTTTTTTTAGTTGTTTGGGTGTATAAGGCTGTATTATTGTCAGGATTTGTTAGCCCAGGTAAGTAAGTAATAGTGGAAAATAGTTGGAAAATCACAAAAAGGACAACATAAGCAAATGGTTCCTTCATGTAAATGACTCTGGAGCCACAGAGGAGCGGTGAGATTTATTAGCTTAATTCGCTAACCTCTGGCTTGCTGAGCCTATGAGGCACACAGAGTGTGCTGCAACCGGCATTTGGTGAGCCAAGCGGCCGGGAGGGGGGGTCAAGGTCAGCCCGTTTTTAGCTGGGTCAAGTTCAGACTGTCTGCTCCTTGTCCCCCGCGCCTTCAATTACACAGTCACCTGACGCTGAATTAGCATGACAACCTAATTTACCTTTTCACCTCGTTTGATTATGACCCGCCATTTTCCCTAGGCTTCTAAAACATGCGCAATCTCAGCCAGAGTCTGGTCTGCCGAAATAAAACAAAAATGTAAAGGGGGGGGAGGTTGGAGCACATTAATTAGAGGAATTTGAAAATTAGTTCCATCTAGCCAAGTCCACAGGGTAGCCTGTTCTACTCCATCACTGCTGGGGGGTCATAGGGGCTGAGACACTTCGGTCTTACATTAATGAGTGGAACCTTCACGCCTTGGGATTATCTAATGAAGCACTCCTTACACAGCTATATTAACAATGGTGAATATAAAAAGCAAAATCAATGCATGAGAACTGGAAAAATAACTGTGGAAACTTTGCTAATATTCAGTACAGCATCTATCATGAGGTGGCGTATGCATGTTCTGCGCTAAAATGTGTTAAGCAAGGTATTCCTGCTAGAACTACAATCATTTATATGTATATAAAATTAAAAAGATGGAATTGATCACTTTATAGGAATATTTCCCATTATATAAGTGCAATTATAAATCAGAATCATATATCAGAATTGTGTTGGCAAAAAACACGTTACTAAGGCAGAAAATATAAATATATGAGTCAAATATCGTAAATCAGAGGTACCAGCTGTGTGGAAAGCAGATCCATAATCCTTCACCCCAGACAAGAACACCAACAGTCCATATAATTCTAATACGAAAGGATACGTTCGAGCATAAATGGCTGCTGTAAGGCAAAGAAACCACGAGAAACTGCTCACACATGAGGAGAGAGAAGAAAAAGGGCAGCTACATCTAAATTACGACATTAGATGTGAAGTTTCCAATAGGACCTTGACATAGCTGTTGACCTACTCATGGTGCGATCACAGCAGCGAGGATTTGGAATTCTATTAGTACTACCAATGGAAAAAAGTCAAGGAGTCATCAGGAAAGCAAATCTATAGCCTGTACTCCATCAGCCAATTACTGTTGTTAAAGTAAAATTAGATGGGTATTGACAATAAGAGGGGTAAGGGGATTAGGGTGGATGACAGAGTGTGAAGCTAGCAGGGCAAGTGTGGAAAGAGTGAGACAACGAGAAAGAGATGGGGGCGGAGAAGGACAGTTTGGTCACTCTCTGATGCATCTCTTGGAATGAAAAAGTGCATTTTGATTGGATTAAAACTGGATATCCTAATGCTACTGCTGCTGCTCTTATTTTTTTGTGTTTTAATTCCGTTGCTTCTTCATAGCTGGAAGGACAGAGAATATCTCAGCCTGATTACTTCTTGCTCTGAAGGAATGAATCCTCAACGACTCAGTGCCACGTCTCAATGTTAGCATCGACGTACCAAATAACTTTGTAAATTAGTATGTGGATACGATGCCTCTGGTTTAACGTCGTTGTAAATGACAACAGTAGCACACATATCCATGGTCATGTTAAATCACTAGCATGAAAAAACAAAAAATACGATTCGTATTCCCTGGTTAACCAAGTAAATTCATAGAAAACTAATAAGTGTGTAGCTAGAGGGTGACGGCGTGAAAGTTATTGGAAAAATTGCCGCAGCTGATATCGACAGAGCGACATGTAAATCGATAAATTGAGAAAGAGCAATACATTTTAATTTAAAAATCCTCAAACTCCAACAGCAAATCCATGCTCTTTAAACTCAGGCAGGGTTGGGTAGCTGATACAAATTCTCAGCAGATGAGGTCTGTACAATATCCTTATTTTGCCAGTCAACAATAGAATAACTGAAATATCTTACTTGATATCAGGCCATGACACACATCAAGTGACTCTTATTAAATCAAGCTAAACACTGCAGTTCACTGTTTAACAGCAAAAATGAAAGGTGAAGATATAGAAAAACTATTTTTAAATTGCTCAGAATTGAATTACTGTAAACATGCACTAAAACAAGGGTTGGCACCGTGGTTAGTACGATTATGTAACACCTCCGGGACCAGGGTTCGAGTCTGTCATGGCACCGCTTGCGTGGAGTCTACATTTTCTCTTTGTGTCATCGTGGGGTTTCTTGCAGGTGCTCTGGTTTCCTGCCACAGTCCAAACACGTTCTGAGGTTAATTGGAGTTACCAAAATGCCTGTAGGTGTGCATGTGTGAGTGAATGGTGTGTGACTGTGTCCCACAATGGGTTGGTACCCCATCCTGAGTTGTTCCCTGCCTTGTGGCTGCAACTTAACATGTACAGCATGCAGACAAGGTCAAGAGGTTCGATTACCACACGGCTAAGCCTTAGAAAGGCTACAAAGTGTGATCTAGTAATCTTAAAGAGAGATAAACAAAAAAATCCAGTAATTAGCAGTTGTGTTGTCGAAAACACCTTGTTAACGAGAGAAGTCAGGAAATGAATGGCCAGGTTTATCAAAGCTAATTGGTAGGCTGCAATTGCAAAAATAACAGCACAGTATAACAGTGCAACAGTGGTGTGGAATCACCGCTGTTAATGGACCCGTTAACCCTTGAAGTAGCCCTGACTGTTACTATGGAGGGGCAGCTAGTAACGTGGCAACTGTATATATATAGTTGCTGACATCATCCATTCATTGCCTGCTTGCAAACAATTCATGGCAAAGAAAATAAAATTTCAGGGTCATAGGGGCCAGGAGCCTGTTCCAACAAGTTTTGGATGAGATACACATATGTATCTCAAATACTCCATATTTTAAAATAAACAAAACAGGGTCATAAACACAGTATCATTTTTACATAAAAAAAATAATCAAAAAGAGATAATTGTTTCAATTCTGGCATTTGAAACAGTTTAGAAAAATTGCATGTATTCCATGAATTCTCAGTAATACAAATGATTACTGTTTTTGATTAACTTTAATGTATACTTATAATCTGCGTACATATTTCCTAGAATATATTTTATATTGGATGGTGCGTTAAATTGTATTTTTGACCGTCAAAGGAGGCAGCAGACCGTGCAGGCAAAGAAAGACAGTCATTCTAACATCTTTCTTCGCTTGTGCTGGCCTGTCATTGTAAGTAAATGACATTGAGGCTGAGCCTTGCTGGAGACGCATACATCTACCATGGGGCATGAGAACACAGGCTAAAACAGATTCTAGCTATAATCTATTTTTTATTCTTGCTATCAATAACACTTTAAGTACATTGCAGAAGACAGCTCCTACCACTCCTACTGTATGAGTAATTTTACTCCTCCCATACTGGAGCAAGCCATGACTCTCCAAACGTGCATCTACCGATAAATCACCGGCACAGTGGATTTCAGCAAGATTAGGGGATGTGTGTTAACCTGTTAGGCTCAGGCGGTTATACGATGTGCCGTGTGTCTACATGCAGGTATTGATATCTGCAGGTATAAACATTCAGCTGCTATTTCATATTGCACTATCAAATAGCGCCTGGTCAAACTAATTAGCCATGTCACTAGTTCAACTGATTACTATCAGGACAAACACAACAATTCAAATCTCTTATGGGGTACCTGCATGTGTAACAGTTGTTTCAATGTTCTTGAAATCCGAAGGGTTTTAAATAATAATAATAATAAACATAAACACTAGGATTAGCAGGATAAGCTGCAAGATATCAAAACAAGAAACAGTACCGGAGGAAGGAAAAGCTCAGCACAGGAGGGGCAGTGTGAGTACTTGTAGGAAATGGTTACCTGGTTACTTTGGTGAGCCTGCGAATGGTCCACTGCAACCACGAAAGACCAGAGGATAAACTTCACTATCAGCCCTGAAAGGAACAAACTGGTTGCCAAGAAGTGTTTTTTTTAGCTGTACACCAAATGATATTGTTGTAGTCTAAACGGAAGCATTTCATTTTTATTTACTCTCCAAGACTATCAATTAGAAAGTTGTTTGCATTTTTGCTTGTGACAGTTCCATGCAGTTTTTCATTTCATAGATAAGTGATGAACTTTTTAACTATAATCAAGTTAACTGATTACTCAGTAAGAATTGAACTCATTTGAATTCATAGAGTGAATAAGCGTCAGGCAGAATTACAGCACCTTTCAAATGTTAGGCCTATTACTAAATACTTTCTACTAAAATTTTCTTGTATCCATGTTGCAAATGAATGAGCAGTGAAAGTACATTTGTTCCTAATTAATTGCACTTATGTTTAGTTCAATTACAGCTCGCCATCTAAAGAAGAACTAAACAGGAGTTGGTTGAAAAACAATGAAAAGTAAATGAATCATAAGATGGCCATCAGAAAGTGTTAACAAATTAATTGGCCACAGCAATTCAAATAAACATTTATCAGGAAATCGAGTGGTCAGATTATAAACGTTCCCTACCGGCCGTCACCCTGGTTACCAGCATGTTTGCCTTTCAGTTTGTGGGCTAAGAGAACAGGATTAATTACATTCAGTGGATGGAACATTATTGCTGTCAGTCAAGGAAAATTATCACATTAAAGCCTGTCAGGCAAGACAGGAAGTCGGAGGCTCTGTGCTTTGACAGCATCAAGTGAAATAACCTTTCGAACCGTTGTGCAGAAAAACTTACATAAGGATCCACTTTAGAGAAAGCAGAGCTCAAATGTTACTACACAAACACATGAACACTACAGAAACACATACACACTACACAAACACATGAACACTACAGAAACACATACACACTACACAAACACATGAACACTACAGAAACACATACACGCTACACAAACACATGAACACTACAGAAACACATACATGCTACACAAACACATGAACACTACAGAAACACATACACGCTACACAAACACATGAACACTACAGAAACACATACACGCTACACAAACACATGAACACTACAGAAACACATACACACTACACAAACACATGAACACTACAGAAACACATACACGCTACACAAACACATGAACACTACACAAACACTATTCAGTTCATTGAATGGTCAAGAATCTAGTAAAAATGATTAGAATTTTTTCTTAAATCCAGTGTAGCTGAAATTTTAGATTTTAATCAGAGATAGAGATTCATTTCTGTTTGTGATCCCAAATTATTCCTGTAAAAGTCCAGAGTAATCATTGTAATTACACCCCCCTCCCCCAATCAGTTCAGATATACCTGAATTGTTAGTATCATCCATCTTCCTGATTCCTTTTAAAATAAAAAAGAAATTGAAAATTTCCATATAAATGGTTCTCATAGAGTACAGGACACCTTAATTCTCCTGAGCTCATATTATTCTGTACAAAATGATGATATCAAAGATTCTTTTAGCTAAAGGGGAAGAATTGGTAATTCAACATCTGTTTTTTTGTCCTTCGCAATTAGCCTAATTAGTGAGAGTTAATCAATCCAAACAAATTATTGCTGAGCGCATAAATAAATCAAGCAAGTTCCTTTTATGGTTAATCCAGTATGCTTCAAATGAACAATTGATCAAAGGTAAATTACACAATGAGCTGCAATGGAGAGAATTGTATTTCCGTATTTGAATCAAAACCCTAGTAGATTAAGAAATCACACCAAACACAAGTAGTAATGCACACTATGATTGTGATTCATTTTACATACAGCTAGACTTTAGAATGCAATTAGGATGAGAGATCTTAAAAATATTCCTAACTGAGAAAAGCAGTTCTTCTGGATAAACATGGAATCCCTGCTATTTCATCGCTTAAACTGAAAGTTTGTAAATGCAACTTTCCACACAGCTAATACTGAAAACTTTATAAGGGTTTTCCCACACATAAGTACTGCACATCTAACAACAAATCAGTAACAAATCAAAACGTCATTTACAGCTTGTTTGGTCCACAGGGGTCTTCCCATTGGTTTATAACAGCATTTATTAATGCTGCCGTCAAGGTTACCATCCATATTACACGTTTCAGACGTAACTGCAGATATAAAAGGTTTCCTGAAATATTAACAATATTAAATATATTTTTTCTTTGCAAAACTGAGTTATCATTATAAACATGCAAGTTAATGCATGCATTTAGCAAGTTTAAAAAAAGCATTAGTGCAATTGCGATACTGAGTTGTCAAAATAGATGCCATAAAGTAAATAATAATTATAATAATAATAATAATAATTTCTTCAATGAATATACCACTGAAATTGCAATATAGTATTCTATGGTGCACATTATACATTTGATATAAATCAAAATAATGCTATTTAAGAAAAGGTATCAACATCACTTCCATCATTGTTAGCATGACTGCCCTACCATCCCTGGATTTGTAGCATTTGGAAAGTTATTCACAAGGGTTATTTGTGAGAACAAGCTTCTATATAAGTGAGCGAATGCGTGTGGGTGGGATGTGGGGGGGAGACAGACACCTATAAACATTCCTTCATATTTGCCTGGGGCGATTTATAGAAACACCAAAAAAGCGCCTTAGGGATCCCTAGCCATACAAGGCAATGGTATATTGCTGTCAAGTTCACTACCAGATGGGTTAATCAAAAAACTGAAGGGGAAAGGCACTATCTGCACAGCACATTGCCACTTTTATTGATTCCATTTACGCCACTACTCTGGGATTCCACTTCTTTAACTATGAAATTGGCCCAAAATAGATTGTTCCATTTTACCCCATGGTGACAGGAAAAACATTAGACCATAACAAAAGTGATATAAATGTATCAAAAAAACAGATGAACAAACATTGTGGAAGATTTATTACTGGGATTTTAATAAATCTGAGAAAGATGAATTGATTTTGGTTAGAGGTATAAGCAACAATTTATTGGGCGGGAAGATGCATTATTTTCCAATTGTTATCAAACTGATTTGTGTCCTACTGCATTTTATGGAAAAAGGGAGAGGAACCTTCAATGATTTAGATTAAATGTATTAATCAAAATCACCCACTGTGAACTATATATCTGTGACTCAAGAAGAATTTTGACAGTTAATTCTGTAGCAATATTTTGGCTCTGCAGCTCTCCTTCCAAATTCAATTGCCGCCACAGTTGGGAGAACTCACCGTTTTAATTTTATGAGGCTTAAAGTAGCTTTTAACCAACCAAGCGGTAAATAATGTAGGATTAGACATATTTAGTGTTTTCCTACCCCTTAACAAGGATAATCCTTTGGAAACCCAAATGACCTTTGTTACATAATACAGTGGCTGTTCCCAAACTGCTTGTTTGAAAAATCCTTCTAAATACATACAATCAATATACTAACTGCTAGTCATTAGGAAACAGAAACCATTTCCAATGCAAAATCTATGTATGTCGTTAAAGGAATTTAAAAAAAGTTAAGTAATATTAAAATACAAATCACCTATATAAATAGCCATGCCCAGACTTTCTTAAGATACATGATTACTTTTATATGCCATATATTGCTCTTTTCTTAGATTAATAATGAAATATCATGAAATAACAATTTCATGATAAAATATTGTCTGTGTTATGTCCCGACTGTCTGACTTATCACAGTATATATTACAGTCATATTTATGCAAAGAAACCAAACATTTTTAATTGTCTTATATTTGTAATAAAAGTAACACTGTAGCGATAAATAGCAGGATATTTCTCCAAGGCACATAAAATATAAACTATTTGAACCCTCTATATCCAAATTGCAAATATATATAGAAATTTTGTGGAATATATCATTCATAGCATTTTATTATTATTGGGAATCAGTATGATGAATTACAAATAAGCACAATGGTGTTTTGTTTACGTTAGTGTACATTTTACACACTTGCAGAATTGTAAGTACCTGGCATGGAAGTAGTACGTAATACATCTGAACACTTAATTGGCATAGATACTGATTTTTGGCGTTTGATTTCAGCATTTGTTAACAATTTAAAAGAAAGACTTGTTCTTTTCACTTCAACAAAACAAAACAAGGAAAGTGACTTCAAAATGATGATAAAATGCTTTGTGTGGCCATTTTGAAGAAAATCTATTTACTTTTTACAAACACCTGGGCCCCACTCCCTTGCGCTCCATTCGCTTTGTTTATTTCATAGTTAAATTGTAAAACTTTTCTGTGACAAACAGTCTCTTAAGGCTGGTGACTTAGTTAAGTCACATGTCATCAGGTCCATGAAAACTAATCTCTCAGTTGGAATAGCTCCTATGAAACAGAAATGGGGTGGTTGCAATAAAGCAAGAGAACCGGCAACAAATCCTGGCTATGCTCAGGCAGGCACTGATGCAAAATAAAAAAAGGGAGAAATGGGATCAAGACCTAGATAATGTGCGACTGGACTATAACCATGGAAGGGTTTAAGTCAGAGGTCAAGGACATTAAAGTAGGCCTGCTGCCCTCTTCTCAAAGATGGATTACTCTTTGGATGGACGGGCCGCAAGGATCCAGTTCAGTTCCTCACAATTATGACAGACATCGGGCAAAATAAAGCTTATTATGCACCTGTGCTTTTAACGGCACCATTGAATAGGCTTTATGTATTTACTCTTTACCGTAGAAAAGAGTTTAGCCTGCTTTATGCTTTTAGATGTGAAGGTAAATTCATCCATCCATCCATCCATCTTGGATAACTGCTTATCCAGCATGGGTCACGGTGAGTCTGGAGCGCATCCTGGAATGCACAGGGATCGAGGCGGTGGAAGAGACACACGGTCAGACAGACACTAGTTTACTGAACTGCATGATTTTGTACTTCGGGAATCCCATGCAGAAGTGGGGAGAATGTAAAAACTCCAGATGCAGCAGAATAGGTTTATGCACAATGCATTTTCTTGTGGTGCAAGGAAATGGCAAAAAACAATAATGTAAGAACATGCTCCTTATTTATCATGAAAGGAGTGATCTGCAATGAACACCAAGGATGAGTTGGCCAAAAAACCCTCCAATAACATAGGGGTGATCTTTTGTGTCTCTGATTGTTACAAACCTGCATGTCCTCTGTGGACATCTAGGAGACGACAGCAAAGGATTCAGGGAACAGGGGCTCCCTCTCCATGTTGGAGAGATACTCCTTCAATTTCCCATAGCTCTGTCTCATATGTGATAATAGGAGGTATCATCCTGTACATGCAAATAGTGTTTCAAATGTTTTGAAAAACAATGATATGACAATTGGAATTACCCTTTGTGTCATTCCAAAAACAATGTTTATCGCTACACTATGCTACACTATACTTTTGCTTTTAGAATTACTATTAATATGTTGTTTTACTGTGAATTCTCTAAATTGTAAAAAACTTAATTGCATCTTAGTCTCAGGGTGGTGACCCTCAGCAGGCTTGTGTTGAGACAATAATGTTCTGAATGTTTTGTCTGAGGTGCTTGATGTAGTTAATTGACTGTTTTGGCTTACAGTTAAAACAAAACTGTGTCCTTTAATATTCTTTCTTGCAAAAGAAATTGCAACTGACAGTAAAGTTGACAACCTTCAAAAAAAAGATGTCCTTTCAAACGTGCTTAGATGTAAAATAGAATGGCAAATGTGCAAATTTAATTTTTGAATGAATTCATCTTGGCACATATTTTAGTGGGTGAGTTGGGAATTTTAGTCAAGTTAGCTGAACACAATGACAGATCAGATTATATCATAATAATAATAATTTTAAAAGCTGTGGTCTCAAAGTTATTTTCTTTTTTGAATATTGATGATTAATGCATTTGACAGATCAAATTCTGTTTTGGGCCCTGTGCTCCCTTCATACTGACACCCAGGGTCTCCCCTGCCTATGCCCTGTGTTTCCGGGGGTATGAATGTGCACTGGATAAATGATTCTCAGAAATGAACGGCTGGACAGATGCTCTGTTCCTGCTGGTTTTGTTACACGTCTAGTGCACATGCACACAAGACATGACGGGAAATATAAAATCCTGAGCAAATAATTGAGCTTTGAATAACTAACTATAAACTCTGAGCTCAGATGTGAGTTAAGAAAGTAAGGAATGGAATATGATGGCCGCAGATGAATTTTTCTATTCAAAATTAGACTGCAAAACATCCACCCTCTTCCCACAAACTACAGAGAATATTATTTTTTTTGGGGGGGGGGGAGGGTGTATAAAATGGCATAGACCTTATGGAAGCCTGAGAGCAGCCCAGACGTGGCTGCAGCAAAAGCCGCGAACACAAACGACACATTTGATTATTTTGTTCCCCCTCCATCAAATGGCCGGCGCTGCTCGCTTATGCGACGTGGTTGAGCTTGATCCCTGGAACACCACTGCTCGATAAAATAGGAAAAAACCTCAATCAAAAGCTTCCTAAGCCTTTCTTCGGGACATGAAACGCAAGAGCCCCGAGCTGTGATTACTTTCTGGAGTGCAAGGGAAAGGAGACGTGTGTGTGTGTGTGTGTTTGGGGGGGGGGCAGGAGAGGGGAAATTTGCAAGTATAGAGAGGCAGACATTTCTAGAAATTAAGGAGACATGCTAAGAAAAATGTAAATAAATACGTCCATCCATCTTCCAGCTACCTCTTCAGCACAGGGTCACGGTGGGAGGGAAGGCTATCCCAGTAAGCAGAGGGCACAAGGCTGGAAAAAGCCTGGATGGGATGCCAGTCCCACACACACCGTCCCACCTACACAATCATGCTATGAGCAATTTGCAGATGCTGCTTTCCCTACCTGCACACCTTTGGACTGTGGGCAGAACCTGGAAGAAACCACAGAAAGAGGCGAGAACCTGTAAACTTCACACACAGGCAAGGAGTGAAAAATACTTTCTCTAATATCGAATTGTGTATCTTAATTGCCCAATTAATATTCATTATTCTTCAGCCCAGTGTATTCCACCATGCTATGCCTGATGTTAAATAACGCAAGTTTTTACTTTTTGATTGATTTCAATGTGTCTCCGTCTATGTTTATTGCTACCTGTACACTTCCCGAGTCCCACTGCACCTAGCTTACTGGCATGACTCAAAACTCTGCATGTTGTTTTGACTACGCATGTCTCACAAGGAAAATGAATACGAGCTACTGGCCAGTCCTTCAGACAAATCTCTAGCAGTGTCTGTCTGACAGCATGCAATACTCCAGTGAACAGGCACAGCGAGCACTAAGGAAGGGTGGCGAAGGGAGTTCCGCTGCGTGGCAGACGTGGTCGCATGCTGACGAATGGCAAAAAATGGGGGTGGGGGCGGGTGATAATGAAACAATAAGGTGGAGCACATAGGTGATGCATCTCCCATTGTGACAGTGAAGCCGGCAGCATGGAATGTCCTTCTACATGGGGAACAGATGCAGGAAGTTCACCGGGCCCAGTCTGAAACATCACATCTAATGGATTACTGCTGTCTCCCCACAATGCACTGCAAATAATGATAGAACACCCCCAGATTAAACAATTTAACACAATGCTTATTACCCTCTTTCTTGATTATAGGTAGGCTAATAAAAATATGATTTTTCTTGAACCCGATCTCTATTCATTATGGGAAACTGACAAAAAAAAACGGGGAGTTTGGGATAAAGTAGAAAACCATGAAACGTGATGAAAAAAAAGCAGAAGAAAAATTATTATGGATTTCAATTATGTGTTTCTGGGGCTGGGGTTATTTTTATTCCTACATGGGATTAGTTTTTAAGAGACTGATGCTGAACTATGGCACACACCTTGTTTGAGAAGCAGGATGACACGTGGGTGATTTTAAATTCCAGTGTGCAATTTACATATTTGTGGCTTTCAGATAAATTATCCTGCCACGTTGGGAAACATATGTACAGTGGCAGGTAGCCTTGACTGTCAAAACAAAAAGGACCAACTTTAAATCAGTGGCATTTTTGTATGTTTTCTCTGTATTATTATTATTATTATTATTATTATTATTGCTACAATTTTATCTGGCTGATCTTTATATGTTTCTTATCTGTGGCAACTTACTGTGCGACTGAGTATTATATTTCTTTTTAAAAATCTTGCTGGATCGTCGTTAACGTAGAACATTAAAAGTTTAGAGTTTACAGGGAAATATTTGTTTATTATAAGCGACCGAGCCCATGCAGCCCAGCGGACCCTAAATCAGGGCAGAAGTGGGTCACCTGCTGGCAGGAAAACAGGCTGCCTCTCCACAGCCCCTCCGCCGTGCTGCGGGAATGATGACTTACACCCATCCGCCTTGTCAAAACACTACTTCCTAGGCAATTACCATGGTCGCCGGCCTGCTACCTGGGCCGGATGGATGGAGTCTGCAACCAAGGGGTCACCCTTTCGCCCATATTTTTGCTGGCTAACGCAGTAGCTGCAGGACAGCAAATTGGCGCCGGCCTGTCAGTGGTTATCAGTGCTTCAAGCACCCTGTGGCCAGTTCACATGCTCAGGCGGAATATTTGATGGGCAAAAGGGGGAGAAAAGGAAATAAAAATTAACTGATAACTTTCTGATGAGGGATGATAATGTCCACAGTGTTGTCAACTCAGAAGTGACATGTGGTGACAAATCAATCGTCTGGCGGACAATCTGCATCCTACAATCTGACAGCCTTTGGAATTGCCAAACGTGACCAATGGATTTCTGCAATACAAAGTTGCTGGGGCTACATTGACTCATTAAGAAAAGTTTGTAAAAAGTGTAGGAAAGTCTGAAAAGTACAACAATTTCTCGTCATCTGTTTTATCTGAACTTTAACAACTTTCACAATACAGTTCTGCGAATTCATGAAAAGTCAGAAAAAATAAAATAAGATTATCAAATTTCAATTGTATTATTATTATTGTTGTTGTTGCTGTTCTTCTTCTTCTTCTTCTTCTTCTTCTTATTATTATTATTATTATTATTATTATTATTATTATTAATACATGCACACCGTTGCGCAATATATTATTATCCAGGACAGGTCCCTAGCAACGCTAAATAGAACGATAGGGTACAGAAATTGGATGGATGGATGGATGGATAAATATATATTAGCTATCAAATTCCCATAACGAGCAAACCACAAACTCACTCATGGGTTTTTCTGGAATCTAACGGTTATTTTGATCAGCGAACAAACAGACTGCCACTACGATTATAAATTCAGCGACACATTCCTGCGGTATATACAGTCCAATCCAACTTTATTTATAAAGCACTTTAAACGACCAGCACGGGACCAAAGTGCTGTACAGTAAATAAATTAAGAAAATAGATATATTTATAGGTATTCTTCGTCATAAGACCACGTGCTAACGTCCGGTCGCCACAACCAACTGACAAATTATATCATATAAAGCTGCTCAAATTCCTCCTCGTTGCATTACTTTAGTCGCTATTTAAGTTATAGATTATTTTAATTAAATTCTGTCCCTAGCGGATGTGTTGTCCTTTTCTGTTTCGTAAACTACTTTTTAGCGTCTCTTGTAGTCATGGTAACGTGGGCGCTCGCGCAGCCATGGCCGATCTGGAGCTGCTGTTCCTGCAGATCGAACTGATAAAAGAAGAATTTATCACCACGGACAGGTCACCGATTGCTTTCTTAAAAGATAAAAACGCAATACGGCACTGAACATGTTTTATTTATTTTAAGTATCACGGCTAGATGCTAAAGTCGCGAAGTATATCTTGTGAACAAATTTGCTTCCGTAAGGCACCCGGAGTCAAGTTAAAACTATTTGAATGCGGACATGATTAACTCAATATATAAACAGGGAAATATTGTCAGTAGGCAGATTTGATGCTAGTAATTTATGTTTTTAACGGATTAAGACTTTTGCAAACAAGTTTTTTTGTAATTTAGTGGTCGAGCATTTTCGAATACACGAAGCTGATTTTATCAAAAAATAGCTGAGTTATTCTTCTATGCTGATTTATGTAATATTACATGTGGCCACATTCCAGGGCTGATGAGGAGCGCAGAGTTAAAGAGGACAGAGCTGCGGTGCGAATACAGAGCTGGTTCCGCGGAACCCGGCTGCGATCATATCTCAGGTACGCTGTGTGTAAGGTCCAGCCAGTGTCGCCAGTTTTTTTTATTATAATTTTGGACAAACCTTAGCTGACAACAGCGACAGAAAAAATGCAAATGAGAACAGCTTTACTGGTAATGTACTCACTGTACTCACATATGGTATACAGTGAGTAGGAGAGAAGCAAGCATGTAAAGGACTCACCATCTGACCCCAGGCGAAATGCAAATACTGACAAACGTCATCAATATGATAATTAGCAAATGGCGTCATCTAGCGAGATTTTGCGACTTTTCGAAAGTTGAAAATAGGTGACAACAGGCAACTTAGATGAAAATCCTGTATCATGTACACGGGGCATTCTTAATGTGGCTGCTCTTCTGCTTATGTTTGTGCAGTATGACACTATAATATACACATCTGAAACCCGACAGAGAAACAAACAAACCACCGGTTAAAACAGTGGCAGTCCATGTTATTTGTGTTACAACGTTTCCGTAGTAAGTGGCTTAAGTCAAATATTCAGTATTTCTGCTGCAAGGATTAAATGACGTGCCACAATCCAGAACATTAGTGTCAGACTGTGAGGCAGACTTTGGACTGAAAGTGATACTGATGAACTCAGAAAGTTGTGCTAGTGCAGCTGTAGGCACAGAATATCATTTATGCATTTTTTTTTTTTTTGGGGGGGGGTAATATTGGAGGGTCATGGTAGAACAGTGATGTATGACTAGTGTTCAACACTCACAAAGTTTGCTTGCACTGGTTGGATTCCATTTTTTCGACAAGAATTAGAGCAAGAATTAATTGATATGAATAAAACAATATATAACATGGTAACATTAAAACTGTGCTTTGTCTGAATATAACTCTCTATAGTCAGATGATTAATACAGTGATTAACTTTTCTGTGATACAGCATCGTAACATTTTTAGCGTAAGACCTGATACAGACTGCAAAACTAAGGACAGATGAAACCCGACTGGCCACTGCATTATGTAAAATAAAACATTCTTATTGTGTTACTCCTTCAGATATCTGCACAGAAAGGCAACCGTTATACAGAAGATATGGAGAGGCTACATTGCAAGGGTGTATTTCAGAAAAATGGTGAAGGTAGGTTGTCACCTAAGAATACATCTATCTGTTGTGATCATAAAAAGTAAGTATGCAGGACAAACTTTAATAAAGAGATAAACACAGGAGCCCTAAACAAAAAACCTTCTGACATGTCGAGTGTTTAGTTTATGAAGTATTTTAAAGATTTTCTGCATTTCATAGTTTCATTTTTTGGCATTTTGTTACAATATTGTAAAAATAAATCTATTGCTTATTATTAAATGTATTCAGTCATATTAGACAACTAAGTTTAAATCCAGTCTTTTTGTATTGCAAACAGAATAATAGTTTCTATTAAATTAAGAGTTTTTGTTAATTTTGTAGGTTATAAAAATTGCCTGTAATAGAATATAAGATCTAATTACTCTGGTAAATGATTTTTTTATTATAATCATATTACTATGAAGAAGTGCTTTACTGTGACTTTTAATTTTATTTAATAAGAAATATGCACTGCCACAAATGTATTTAGCATATGTGCAAGGCACATTTCTGCTTATAAATCTGATATTATCATAGCAAAGCAACTTGGCAAAGCATATTTAACGGCTCTTTGTTGAATTAAAAAGACATTCAAATGTTTAACATCAACATATCTAAAGTAAATACCTAAGCGTTCCTGCTCCTACAAGCAGCTGGCTTTACAGGATCTTTGCAAGTAAAATGACTCCTAGCATCTCTCATAATCTTGAAATTAATATTAAATAAAACAAAAGTGAACGGCACACGGGGGAATCTGGATGCATGTATTCCATTGCTGGACTGGCGAGACAAGGCTCTCTTTCTAATCTCTTTCAAACTTCCGACCTCGTGTTTGATTTGGGCTGAATGCATGGTCTGTTTGACATTTTTCCCTCCTAGTCCTCTATTTTGTTATTATTAAAGCAGACATGTTGAAATATGAATTCCTTTTATACTGCGCAGAAGTTTCTCCTGAAACGTGCTGCAGTGAATAAATCATACGATAGTGGGTGTCATCAGCCGGCGTGAATATTCTTGCCTTTGTTAGTCTATCCACACTGGGGCCCCATTGATTATCAGACTCAGCGGAGAGCAGTTTACGATCATATATCTCCATTAGTTTACAGCTTGACTACCATAGATTTTTTTCTGGAGTTGTCTACATTATGTATTAAGAAGGAGCCTGCCCCTTCAATACAAAGTCTGACTTCCCCTGTTACTCTGTTTCCCTGTACTTGTGTGACTGTTATGTATAATGTATAAAGAGGCCTTCTCTTTTCTCATGGACATAACAGATCAGAAAACTGGAATATAGACGAGCGTACCTCAACACCATCTTTCTCTATATTCTCAGGTACAGTGTTTCGTCATGAAGATGAATTTCTACAATGAGATGGCTGTCAGGGTAAATATTACCTTACTAGTGCACAAACTTTTGTTGCCAGTATGTGTAAGTACTTAAACCCAAATAAACTCCATGACCATAACTGATCTGCATGCTTTCATTTGGGAAGTCTGTCTTTTCGGCTTGGTTAACAGTCTACCAATTTTCCAAGCTAATAAATCAAGCCTTTTTCGGCACATTTATGAGGGGAAGCTTGCATTAAAACAAGTTTTTACATTTCCTTACTTTTTTTACCTAGTCAAATAAAAATGTTAAAACTGATATCACGTTTTACAAGCCTAGCTGAATTCTCGCATTTATTGAGGACGCATACAATAATACAATAAGCTGATTTTGATGGACACGCTGGAAAACATAAAGTGATGAAATGTTTTTAAAATTACCTTACCAAATACCCCAGTTTCTTGCAACAAAAAGGAAATTGTCTCACATAATTGATGTCAGAGGGCATTCTTTTAACTTTTTTGATTAAAAGAATGCATGTTTATTGTGTATTGTTAGGTTTTATTTTCCTTATTAAATGTAGTACGATTAACATAACTGAAAAGGACTGTATAAATACATTTACAAAGCAGAGACATTGCAGAAATGAATTTCTCATATAAGTGCGTGTTTATGCACTTAAAGTTTTTGATCGAAGCAGCATGAAATATTTGGATTTGATATGATAAATCATATTAACACAAAACAAACTTTTTTGCAGAAAGCAAATCTGCAGATGACCGCATACGATACATTTTTATTGTTTGTTGATGATCTACATCAAACAGACATGAATTTTCTTTCGGCAAGATCTTAAAAGGACTGTTTACCAAAGGCTGTGGCATAAATGAGCCGACAGAAAACAGTGTCAACGAATGTCCCTGAATTTTATGCCTCAAAATTTAAGAATATGCATCATTGATTTCAATAGACTAAAAGGTCACAAAGAACTTGGCTTCTGAGCCAGCAATTACTTAATTTAGAATTATCTATTGAGCGCTGATCAATGGCAATACTTTTCTTTTTGTACCAGCGATTTCTTCATTCCCCTACTTAGTCTGAAGGACACATGTTCCACATATCTGGGCCTGACACCAGTCAATTAGGCCTAAGTGTTTCTATGCCAATTCCACAGTCCTACAGCTACCATGCGTGTCTTTGGTTGGAATCTCCAGAGATCACTCAATATGAATTGACTTGTTGAGTTTAATTTTCAGTCAATATATAAAGTCTGCCTTTCCAACACCACCCTATTTTGCTTTTTAATATAGTCCCATATAGATTTTCAATAGTATGTCCCCTATATATAATAATAATAATAATAATTATTATTATGATTATTGATGTTGTTGTTTGTTTGTTTACTTATATTGAATTGAAATGCCCTTTTCATTTTGTTTTCTTTGTAAATCTCATCCAGATACAAAAACGTTGGAAGGGCTATTATGTACGAAAGTATGTACATAATTATTATGCCAGAAAAAGATATCTGGAAGGATTAACAAAAAAGAATGAACAAGTCAGGTAAGGTGCCTGCCAGTCAGTGGTTTCTATGGAGACAGCTACAAAAAATGCAAACTATAAGTGTAGGTAATTTTTCAATGGGTGAGGCATAATGAGGTGGCAGAAGTGCAAAGATTAAGTGACTTAATTAATAGTCATGGAATCACCTAGATGGCGTCTTTTTGGATTGTGGGAGGGAAGGGAAAGAAACCAAAGAATTAACACATATGTAGCTGAAGTTGGATTGAAATGGCAAGTTTCAACAATAAGTTCAGCAAATCACTTTAGCGAGATTCCCTTTTGAATATGCCAGTCAGATAAATTATAATTATGATGGCCAATAATAATAGACCATTTCAGAAAAATGAAGCACTGTTGAACAGTAGAATAGTAGACTATTTAGAACAAGAGTGAGGTGACAAATAAATAAAAGAATGATCAAAGCCTTAAGAAAATATAATAAATTTTATTAGCAAAAATATTTTTGCCTATACATTACTTGTCAGCTTGATTTGAATCCTTGAATGAGTAAATAAGGTATAAAAGGTATTTTCAACAACTCCTGTAAATCAGAGGTTGCTCGCGGAACATAGCGCAAATGCAAGCAAGGAATATTGCACGAGCTTTTACAAAGATAAATTGAATTGATTAATTTAAGGGCTGAGTGTGCAATTGGTAGACATGTACACAGGTAACCTCTCGCCTGCAATGTAAAAACTGCCCCAGGTTACAGGGAAGTGAATGATGTTATGAAATTAGAAAATTTGCCGTGGATTTTAGCTGCCTCTTGCATTAATAAACTGCGCCATGCTTTGAGGGCAGAATGAGATGCCATCTTTTATTTTTGACAAAAAAAGAACTTCAACCGCAGTCACATTTTTAATGTCACTAATATATTTTACTGGAAAATATCTTAGGGCTTTGGCTAAAATTAAGTGTAAATTTGTTAAGTGGTCTTTGGACCGGTGACTTCCTCATTGTCCCCCAACACCCGCCCGGCATGTGCACCACACACGGGGAGGCAGGCGAGACCACCTTAATTGAGTTTTGTCACATGTAAGTTATTTTCTTCTGCTATAATGGCTCAGTAGGCAGTATGGTTGCATGATACCTCCAGGGTTTTTGGTTCAAACCTGGATCTGTGTGTGCAGAGTCTGCATGACGGCTTTGGTTTCCTACGAGGACGTTGCCTGCCACCCCTAGGCCACACACATGTGCTTCCAGTGAAGTGGTACCTTTATGTTACCCTCAGTGTAAGTGCATATGTACTTAGGAGCCATGTGATGTTCCGACGTCGGTATGTTCTCGGGTTCTCGGGCTCACTTCGTGTTTCCCCAGGTGTGGTTTACAGTCACCCTGATTGGACAAACAGTGCTGGATTCTGAAAGCCAGTGGTTTAAAGACGGCTATGGCTGTTTTGCCCAGAATCAGTATGTAAACAAAGATCTGTACCAGTTTCAGAAAAATGAATGAATTATCAAAATGAAATTCTTCAAACTTAAATACAGACACAACCATTGATTTAATATATAAATAATATATTCAGAGTACTGTCCCCTCTGAAGGCCAGACATTATTATTTGCAGACAAATAACAATAAGTGCAATAAATGTAGCCTTTGACAGAGATCCAGTAACCTAGTGATCATCTGAACATGCAACATCCTGTTATGTTGCAGGTCTCTGTGGTCACATGAGCACTCTTTCTTCACATTTAGGACGAGATCCTGTTATCGGATGAGGACTCCATGCCCACGTTTTCATATGCGTTCTCCAACTAGAAATTGTTAAAGTTTTTACTAATGGCTCCCATTTAGGGTCACTGGAGCAGTACCATTTGCCAGTGGCATGTCATGTGACATCAGAGTGCCCCCGTCTTCCCGGCGGCGGTGGAGCTCCTCACCTCACAAAGTGGTCCGTGTCGTTTCATTAGCCGGATGCCCCGCACGCTCCATGTCGGCGGGCCCCGACCGCACTACGGGTGTCCATCTTCATTCGGCGCTATCGCTCTGCATATCTTAATGAAGTCAGGACCCGAGATCCACACAGTAATTCCATGCCGGGAGTTTACGCAGAGTAACGATTTATCACTTGTCAAGAGGACACTTTAAGTTCCTTTACTTAATAAGGGCATCCTCTGGGTTGAGTAATTAGAAGTGAGCGGTTTGCATATTTACTAAATGCAGAGCCCTTCCACCACCATGGCCTGTTGCCTGCATGAATTATTTCTCTATCTGCAATAAACAGCTGGGTAATTATTACTGCCCTAATCAGATAAATTCTCTCTGTAACGCTCTAACATGGGAAATCTTTTAACTCATCGGAATATGCGGAAAATTTATGGACTCCAAGTGGTTAGGCTACTTTTCTTACTTTTGCGTCCTTTTCAAGGACGCCAGTGAAAGGGAGTCCATAAGCAGAACCTTCCTTTGGTTAAGGAATGTGTCTTTATGATATGATTTTTTGTTGAGGTGTCTGTTCTCAAGACAGTTTTTAGAGAATATGGTAATATGTGACGTCTGTTTTTTCTTCTAATTCTGTGCTTGAAAATTGCCGGACATTTATTTAATTTTTCTAATATACTCAATGTTCAAAATGAAATTGGAGTACAATTATTGTATATTGTTATGTAAAAGGATAAAGCATGTAATCTCCAAATACACACATTTTATAAACACGACCATATA
>JAODLC010000028.1:9667575-9685973 GCA_026781145.1 Hippopotamyrus pictus | reverse complement strand
TATATTGTTTGTGAGGGAAGAAAGGCTAAAATCTAGCCATAAAAATTATGCGTGCTTCTAAGTTATGTACCTCTGTATGGGTGTGCTGGAGATAAGGCTTGTGTAGCTAAATGTTATGTTTTATATTGATAAAACTGAGAGTAAGTGACGACAGTAGCTTCCTACTCCAGGAGGGCCATGGAGGAGTTTGCTGAGATGCAGCGAAACGAGAGGGAGCATTATCAGGTGGAGTGGGAGGAGCAGAAGAAGTGTCTGCAGGCCCAGAGGATGCACTTCCTGCTCAGCACCCATCAGGTACACGAGGCGGCGTCCTGCCTCCAGAAGGGGAGGCCAATTTGTTCAGATTGTCACTAGAAACATGGAACTAAGTATTTTTCCTGCTTTTCATTCATCATCTCTTCTATTTTGATTGAACTTAAGTCTGAATTTACTTAAGGTCAGTAAGAACGTAAACGTGATTTGGAAAATTGACCCGTTTATAGTGAACTGCATTACTGTTTTGAATTATTGTGTACTTTCTTTTCTTCCGGTCACATATAGTTGGAGATACAGTGTATTCATTAATGTTTCTCTTTATCAGCTGTATTTTCACAGGTTTGGGAAACATTTAGCAAAGGATTATGTGCTTGTATTCATGTACAGTATACAGGTTTTTTTTTTTTTTTTTTTTTAAAGAAGCATTGTTTTTAAATTAGGGCACTTTTCCACTGCATCATTTACTGTACTTTTGGTACTTTTCCTTTTGCATTCACTTCCATGCGAGTACCAGTACCAAAATTTCCAGTAGCCTAAGTGCTAAAGCAACTGGGACAGTTTTTTCATTTCCACTCAGTTAGTGCCCAAATTTTTGAAAGTAACAGATTCAAAATCTGGAGTATAAACTTGTTGCTCTGTAAATTTAAACCGTAAGGTGATATGGTAAAAACCAGGGGCCTTGTAAACCAAGGCACGAGCCACCAAAGACGATCTAAAGACCTGCCGCGTTAAGAGCAGAAAATGGAAACCCGTGATAAAAATATCGTTAAAAGGGGGGATGTTTTGAGGGTCTCTTAAAGGCCGTCTGAAGCGGTTAAGCAGGAGGAGAGACTGACAGTGAGAGTCGGGGGCCAGAAGTGCGGTCTGGCTGCGGGTGGGATCACAAGGCCTCTGAAAGTTCATTCAGAAAGTGATGACAAATGATCACGTTTTCCCTTTAGTTCCCAGCCAGGAGTAATTGAATGTGGAATATCTTACTAAACGCCGGACTGTGACAGCATGTTAACACTGCGTATCTCCTAACAGCAGCAATGATTTGCTGAGTGGGATTTTTATAAATCCCCCGGCGGTAGCGTGTCCTGATAATTATGATGAAGTGCACTGGTCAGTGTTGATTCAGCAAGCCCTCGTCTCCGGCAGATATTTCACTCGCCGGGACTCCTTCATGCCATTACAGTCATTACGCATTTCTCGCTCGACGATGGCATTACCCATGTCCTTTCTGTTCGCCTGTTTCTGTTCTCCTGTCAGCCGTGGACCCGTGCGTACCAGAAGAGCGTGACTGGCTGGGCCTGGAGCTCATCACGGCCCAGCCACATGGAGTTTGACTGTAGCAATCAGAAAGTAATGGACCTCATTTTTTAATGGTCACCCTGTGTAAATCTATATGTCAGAGATATGTATGTGTGTGTCTGAATGTAGCAACTTGTAGTTTCTGTAGGTAAACGCTTTATAATTCACTGTACTAGTTATAGGCCTTCAGCCTTAAGCTAGCCTCAAATTTGAATTGAAAAATCATTGATGACTTGTTACTCCGCCCTATGAGGAGGAGACATGCCATTTGACTGTAATCTGTGGAGTATAAGAGTCTTGAACATTTGATGTTTAGTTCTGACACTTACAGTTGTCTTTCCACTCACAAAGTTGCGCACACACACTGACCTGAACATAACATTATACTCTGAGCAATGTACCATATGTTAAACACATGTGGCGCTGTAACGGTGAGGGGAACCGTACCCTCTTCCAACTTTACTCTTTCACGGCTCTGCTGTGTGGAGACGGGGTGGAGGGAAGCTTCTCTATTCCACAGTCTGACCTTGTCACCAGGAAATGAATGGGTCTCTCACAGTTCATCGTTAACAGGAGAAATTCTGCCGGACAAAAGTGGCTGAGCTGACATAGATTTAGCTCTTTTTGTTCAGGGGTCAACGTCATTGCTCTTTTTTTTATCAACAGCAAGTTTTGGAATTACAGCCTACCCCCCACTGCGCTGTATTCCGTGCCATTCTTTGGCCAGGGCACAAATGCAGCTGGAAGTGTAACGCACTAGATCTCCATACAGAGAACTGAAGCATTGAAAAAGCCTCTTGCTCCTAATTAAACTTCTGAAAGGGCCATTCAGATTTGAATAATCATTATATCCAGCTGTCTGCAACAAATCATTTCATTTCTGGAATATGACTTTTATCGAGCCGCTGGCTCATTTACTACAGTAGAACATCTGACTGGTAGACTAAGATTTTAACTGTAATTCTTTGTCGAAAATGTCCACGTAGATGACAAAGAGCGAAGTGTTCAAATATGCAGAATATCTTCATGAATAGTTTTGCACAGTATAACATAACTAAAGTCTTTGAAAATAACTTTATCATTTCACTTCTTTTTTTTTCACGATGGCTGTTAATTTTAATGTTCTGCTTAGTGGATTTAATTATGAAAGAGGTTATGATTTTATGTATCCAGAAGAAGAAAATAGGAGGGTCGAAGTGGGGGGGGGTTGAATGATGGATCGGTGTCTATGCAGGACAGCTGAAAATATAAATGTTATGCTAAGGATGACTGGTGAACAACTGGTGCATTCTCCCGTGAGCTCTCCTTCACTCAATTAATATTCCGGGCTCTGCGTAGGGGGGGGGGGGACAGTGCTCACGGTCAAATAACATATGTGAGAGAATACAACGCGACCGGCCTGCAATTTGTAACAGCGGAGAAGTGAAGCCGTCAGTCTTGAAAGACTCAGAGAACGGGGAGAAAGAGCCAGACGTCTACCCTGTATGTCTGCCATGGACCGTCGGAGACTTAGGAAAAAAAGAAGGTTATGGAGAAGCTATTAGCGGCAGGATCTCCAGAGGTTCCTCTTTCTCTGCCAGCTGTGCTGTTAGCATGACATTTACTGTGACGGACTGGCTTTTTACAGCGGCCGCATATTTCCCACAAGCCCTTGAGTTGTTTGAAAGAATTGCAATTTAGAACATAAATTCCCATTTTGTGAGATGTGGGTGCGTGGAGGTGGGGGGTGGATTTTGCTTAAAATAAATAGCATACATAATGTTGAAAATGCGATTTTGGAATTATAAAAAAAAGTGCAGTCGGTTGATGTCACATTCTGAAATTCAGGTTGACAATTGAGAAAATTATGACACATTATGGAATTGGACATAAATTTGAGAATGGTTGTATTACAGCTCAAAGGCTGGAGACATAATGGAAATCTGAAGGATGTTTGTACGCAGGAAGCAGATTTATTAGGCAAGTGTGTATTTTGCTTTTATCTTTTCTTCCGATCAAAAGTTTGAGCCCAGATACATCTTCAGTTAAGGACAGACTGTTTCAAAATAGAGTACTGAGTACTTTCTCTTTGGAGTAAAACGGGAAACTGTAGATACTTTCCCGTGCAGAATTATTAAGCAAATTAATATTACTATTAAAATGGGCCAAAAAAGCACCTTAGACAGACAAAAAAAACACAATAGTAAAGTGCCAGTCAGAGGGATCCAAAACAATCGAAACTGCCAAACTTTTAAAACATGATCTCCGTACAACTGCGTGTTGTGTGGCCAACAGCCAAGGAAGATGGAAAAAGTGTGTAAGGAGAAGACGGCACAAAGTGACTCCCAGAGCTGAGTGTCACATTAAAGGGGAGACTTTTGAAAACTGTAATAGCATCAAATGCCACCATTTTTTGAAACTGCAATCTGAATGGAATCTCCAGTAGTACCAGGTGCAGTGTGCTGCGTGACATTGCTAAGATCACAAAGGCTGAAACATGACCTGCACTCAATAAGGCACGCTAGATAAAATATCAATAACGGGCACAGAAATGTCTAAAGGCTTGTTTTACAAAGGATTTGTGGACAGAGGAGATTAGATGACTCTTGATGGACCAGGTGGATGGGCCCCTGAATGGACACCATCTTCAAGCACCAACATGGTGGTGGAGGAGTGATGGTACGGGCTGCACTTATCAGTGATGAACTTGTTGGACATTTCTGACTTGCAGATGGTGAAAAAATAACCCCAAGGTCTACTGCCAATTCAGGAAGATACCTTCTTCAAACACTTGTACAAGAAGAAGTCAGGAGCTTTTCAAAAATTCAAGAATGTCCCTTCCCATTTATCAAAGCATTCCATAGTTTGGCCAAGAAAGGCTTGAAGGCTGATTGAATTATGACCAGACCCCCGTCATCGCCTGACTTAACCCCCACTGAGAACTCCTGGACCTTACTAAAGTGTGAGATTTACCAAGGTAGCCTGCAGTAGACTTCTCAGAGCAGCGTCTGGGAGGAGGTCCTAGCTGCCTCAGCTAATGTAGGATGTGATCAAATCAGCAACTTGACTGGTTCAATGGATAACAGGCTCATGATGGTCATTGAGAAGAAGGGTTGCCATCCAGGACAGGACTTAGTGAAGTGGACTGTATAGAACAGTCGATAGTTTGTTATTCCTTATATACACTGAATAACTAAAATGGTTTTTATTACTATTTCCCTTGATGGTGAAAAGAGAAAAATCCACTTAATTTCTAACTACCTAATAACTGCGAACACTGATAATCAAGTGTCTTTCTTTTACTTCTGTTTGTGACAGAGTAATGTCACATTTTCTCTCTAAATAAATCTACTTGGGGCCAAAGAAAGCTTCTGAATCCACTGTTATAAGTCTGCCTGTAAATGTTGCCATTCTCTATCTCCAAGAATAGTATTTGTCTAATAATTCTGCACAGTGTACAGGTATATAGAGGTGCATATATAGTTTATTTTTGTACAGAATTTAAAATTTAATCCGATTATATATTACAGAGCACTCTTTGTGTACATTTACATGTTACTATTTCCAAACTTTAAGACCTAAATTTAGCTTTTTTTTAACTGCAGATAAAACTTGAATTTTAGCTGTGATTTACTCTTTTGTATGTCACACGTCTATTGTGCAGAATTTAGACAGCAAAACAACATTAGATGTTTCTGCAATATGTTTTTCTTTTTTTTAATTCAGGTTTGCATATTGATCACTGTGTTGGTTTCCGCTGATTCTGACTACCCTGCCCCCCCACCCTCCGCAGATGCCAGGCGTGTTCAACTCCCCATACAGAGATTTCCCTCATGAAATGGAGCTGCGAATGAAGAGCGTCAAGCCCCTGCTCATCAAGAATATCCAGCACAAGAGACAGGCCATGGATCCCTCGGCCCCGGGGGACACTTTCCTCAAAACACAGCCGCTGCCCCCGATACCCAGCAAGAAGCCTCAGGTGAGAGGGAAACCACGGCAGGTCCCACTCCAGTGGACACCCCCAATATTTTATTCGGATTCATTCACCCAACCCCCAAATGAATAGACATCTGTATTGAAATTATTAGGTTGTGCCTCTGCCCAATATCGAATCCTCTCCTACGCCATTGTCTGTATCGAACTTATGCTATAAGGATACAAAAGATACTACAGCCTCTTCTAACTTTTTACTGCCTCAACTGAGAGACTCAGTATCCTCCTCCTTATACCCTTGTGCACACGAACAAGGTGGCCAAGCAGAAATTTATTTACTACATACTCTCTCCGTAACGGTAGGTAAAACTGCAAGTCCTTTGTTTCTTTCGATAAAGGTCCGATAATAAAGAAAAACCTTGTGTTACATACCAAACTTATCGCTGGCTCCCACGCCGAGCTTCAGAGGCTGATTAGTCGCTGATAGGGCTTCACGGCAACGCCAAAAGACTTTGCGGTGAGTTGGTGGAGATCATCCACGGACGCGAACATGGTGGGGGATGCACTTCTCCAGCATGAACAAATGTCCGATTAATCTACGAAGAACGAGAAGATTGTCAAGAAATATCAGAGGGATGTGAAGTGGTTAGTAATTAGTGTCCATCATAACATTGGTCTATTGGTTTTCTATTTGACTTCCTGTTTTACTGCTTTACTGCCTAATTGCCCTCGTTCTAAAGAGCTGTAGGATATGCTAAACTTCGCTCTGCCTTGGCTGTTATTTTCTTTTAAGCAATGAGTATGTAACGTCAGTTGACAAGGTTTAGGCTACGTTTTGTATGTTTTTGCTCTTTCCGTATCGCCTCGCAACAGTACAAAACAACTTGAAAGTGCAATATATTATTATTGAAAACTAATTAATGGCTACTACTTATGGAGGCTGTATTGCCATCTTGAGGTAGGAGGGGTGAAATATCATTGGCTTACAGTGTCTTCAAGGTCAAGATACAATGACTGAACTAATTCCCAAAACAATTGACTAGGTATTACAAATAGACCGATAGTGCATCTTTTTGTATAGAGAAGGCTTATGAATAGATATATTAAAGATTATATTTGTAAAATAGCATGTCTATTAAATATTTTTCAATTATTGCATTTTAACATACATTTTAGCTCCTGTTAAATTTGACGGTAAATTTTACAAAAAATAATAGCAAAAGATAGTTGAACTGCTTTAAAGCAAGCAGTATCATTAAAATGCCCCCAGGTTCCGTTTAATATTTTCACATTATTTAGATGCCCAGTTAACTTCTGTGCTTATAAGCACGTCTGTCAGCTAATAAACTTCAGTTAAATGTATGTCATTAGGCAGCTCAGCGCGAGGACCATATTGCTTTTAAAGAATCGCTTAAGCGCCGCCGAAAGTAGCATGTCATCTTGTCCAGCTGCGAAAAGTATTTGATGATACGTATTTGCCATTTGTGTTATTTACGGTCCATGACTTTTATGGTAACTGGTTCCTATTATTGGTTTCTATTAATGTAAAACATAAGTGAGCAGAAATGAGGCGTGAATCATTTCGTTTTATTAGGGGTAGTGTCTTCACCCTGGGCCGGCCAGGCTCCAGCTGTGCCTTGTTAGTAGGAATTCATTAAAGCAGTGAGGCCTTGCAGACAGCGAGCCGTGGATAGGAGATGCATTATTTATTTACATTTCAGCCTCGCAAACCTATCAGTTCGTTTTTTTTTTTCTTTTTTACCTTTTTCCTTCCTCTATCATTTTGTGGCGGTGGAGGTACCTTTCCTTAGGCCCTGTCCCTTCATTCGTGGTTTTTTTGTGATGCGTTTTGTGATTCGCAATTTTAAAAATGAACGGTATCCAGCATTTGCCAGATTTCAAGGACAAACTAGCTGATGAGTCTGGATGAGGACAAGGGTGGTAAATGTACTTTAGTGATTAGAGAAGTTCACACTATAGCACAAATGTATAAATAATTTTCCACAGTAGGAAAATAGTAGTGCTAACCACTGCACCACCATGCACCCCAATTATAAAAACATGATGCTAAGAAATCAGTTCGATTTCAGAATAATTTTTTTACCAAATGCAGTTTACAAACGTGTGATTTAAACATAAATAAATAAGACTTAAATGTTCCAAGAAGTACAGCCACATCAATTCAACGTTCGATCATCATGCATCAAACATCATTCCCTGCATCTTGCACTGAGACCTTTGATTGATATAACAGAGATTTTTCTGTTTTCACCTACCTGGTAGAGTAAAAAACCTAAGTTTATTTGCTGTTTTGCAATATTCATCATTCCATTTTTAGTTTAGAGTTAGTATGGTTCTATTTAGCAATTAGAAGGAGAGCAGTTGTTTGTTATGTCATGAAAGAATCATGGCTGGTTAGTTTTACAGCTCTAGAAAGCCATGTTTATATTTTTATGATTGTCCATTTCATTTCATTTCATTTCATTTCATTTCATTTCAGTAAACCGCAAAGTACACAAAGTTTGTAGCATAGTATGAAGTACTAAGAAAATACTAATAAAATGGTTATGCCAGCTTCATAAAGTTAATATTTATTTTTTTACCTGCCACCTGTCTATCTTGACATCACAGCTATCCACTTGAAAGTGACTTTTTGGTACAAGTAAATTGGGCTCTTGTTGCGTTATATGAAGTTAAGGGATTCTCTCTTCAGACAAATGCAGATAAATAATTGCTCTCCGCCTCCCAGCTGCCCGTGTAAATTTATATATGTTCGCCGTGATTCACAGGTGAGACGCCCCCTGGCCATCCATCAAGTCAGCGTTATCATCCCATTCCGCCATTTGTAAAAGTTTATCAGGAGAAATGGGTTTTATTAATAATTCAAACCTGAGCAGAGTTTGTAGAGCTTTTCACCACCTGAAGCACCAGGGGCCTCATCAATAATGAAGTGCACGGTTTACGGCATAACGCAGAAGCCTTATCCCGCGTCTGCCAGGGACCCTTCCGTGATCCGGCCACGGTGCTGCAGCAGAGGTACCGGCCACTGGAGCCTACCCTGCGCGTGGCAACCTCCATCACGGACCTGGAGGAGGCCAGAGAGGAGCTCCGCCGAGGGGAGTGGCGGGCGCGCATCATCCACCACGCGTGAGTCTTTCCTTGGTGCTGACGGGAGGAGTCTCTACGGTTTGCCTTGGCCGTAAATCTGTCTGTTCTCTCCCTAGAGTCTATTCTTATCGTTTGTCCATTTCTACGAGCGCAGCTGGCAATTACAATGGAACTTTGTAGAAATTAAATTTCATACATGGTAACATTCCATTATGCTGAGCCTTAATTCCAATTACACCAATTGCAACTCCAATTGAATTCATCATATGCTGTTTTTCATATGAATGCATACTGCAAGAATTACATAACTGCTTTAAAAACCCATGTTTCTTAATAACATGAAAGTTTTCATTTGCTCTTTGCATGCCGCCCCCCATAACCAACCAAATTAACTAGCTGTTAATTATGGCTTCATGATGAAAGTTTTGTCCCCAGAGTATTTTTCGTTTGTTAGCTATTTGATCACTTTAGTGTAATTTCATATGGACATTTTTTTGGGTATATGTTTATGGATTATGCCTTATAATTTTATTTTTGGTGCTTACTAATAGCCTAAATCCTAAAGTTTGTTTTTTATTGATCATCTGTGTGTGATGTAAAAATCTGGATCAGGTTTTCAAACAGAATTATGACAGATGATAGAATTAACTATTCAGGTATAAATTGCTCACCACAAAAATATAATAAAGTATTCCAGTCCAAACAAACCTTGACGTTCACACAGAATATAATTGCCATAGGAGATTATAAGAACATTTTCAGATTTTTTTTAACAGTACTAACTCTGTTTTAAAATTCTCTATTTGTTTTAATTACTAGCTTGGCCTACAGCGTACATTAAGCGGAGAATTTTTTTCCAACTTAAAACACCAAATTAGCTCGGCCCATTAATGTCGGAAGCTCAAAACAAGTGCTAATAGCTGAGGCCGTTAGTGTGCAAATCATATTATACACGTGGGTTTCTGGGGCACTGTACAGCATGATTAGTGCCTTTTGATCTGGGAGTCAGCCTCCTCTTCTCACTAATTTCCACTGGAAATTTTCAAAGAGCTGAATAATTTTTAGTTTCTTTTTTTTGCTCTGACTAAAATGTATTTGTAACTCTCCTGATTTAGGTAACATTTTGTATTGAGTGCTGATGTTTATGCTGATTACAACAATCATTGTGTCAGCAAATTAGAATCTTTTGACATTTTTTATTTTAGAGCTGTTTAAGGTATAGATGAGAAATTGTAACTGTGCCAATTAAAGCATGCATAAAAATGTATAATAAAAGAAACATTTCATAATTATATAAATGTAATACCAAGAGTAGTGGTGGTAAAGCAATGCTATGATATTATGTAAAAACTTTAAGTCATCATGAAATATCCCATGCAAGTTATCACAATAAATGTACAGGGTGGAAACATGAAATTATCCAGCTGTAGAACAAGGTAGATAACATGGAACTACTTTAGATTAACCTGGGATACCTTTAGATTAACCTGGGATACCTTTAGATTAACCTGGGAATACGTAATGAATGGAGGATGAATAAAATTCTCATTATTGATGCAATATGCATTTATAACCTTAGGTAAAGATATGCTACTTTTGTTATCAGGATTGTGGCTAACTGAACTTTGACAAAAAAAAAAACAGAAAACACCAAAGTGGAACAACAACAGCAAGTCCTAAATATGATGAATGAAGGGGTTTTGGTTTAGCTGTTCTAGCTTTTTAAAATATCTAAATTCTGAAATCAGAAGTGATTTTCTGGTGGGCCCCGTGACTGTGGGCACGCTGCCTTTGTTGGTAGCTGCTCTTGCGGGCCGTCGCTGGGCATGGCCCACACCGCCAACGATCCCCAGTGAGAAGGCAAACTTTCCTTAATAGCTTTGAATGAATAAAAACTACCCTATTAAAATGCAATTCTGAGGCAATGAAAGCAGTAAGTGAAACAGCCGGCTACCAGCACAACCATTGTGTATTCTGGGACATTGGGGCCACATTAATTTTTTCCCTGTGATGTCCATCCCATGTGCACATTAGCATGGATTGCACTGTAATCTGTCTTGTAGGAGAGGCACTTGTCTCTAGTGAATAGGAATGTCTGTGTGATATTGTACATTACTTAAAGAGATAGTGCCTTTTTGTGAAATTTTTGTTTCCTTTTTCTAACCTTATAATTAATGTTTATTTTTAAGCATTTTTTTCTCCTTAGGATAATTAATTATCTTATAATGAATGGGTATCTTTGTTTCAGTGTTATTGGTTAAATGCTGCTAGATTGATTTCTGTTTGATTTTATTAGTATTTTAGGAAGTTTCTTTAGCATCTGTGGTTAGAATTTGTTGTTTTCTATTCTATAATTAACTTTCAAATGATCTGCAGGTGTTTTTTGTAGTTGTGATATTTAAACATTATGAACAATTCAGATAAGAAAAAGACAAACAAGCCAAAGACTCTAGAAAACTGAATGGTTTGCCAATTAATAGGTAAATATAAAATAAATGGGCTTCCCACAGATTGTGGTTCTGCATAGCAGCTTAACTAGTCTTATTGTATACAAGTTATTTTTCTCCTGATTTTCTTTAACTTCATCTTTGAAGCACAAATGCACAGTGTGTCTACAGAAATAAACTGCGGCACTTAAACCACATATTTATGGCGGCTTAGACTGCTAAAGATAAGCAGAATGTTGTCCTGGGTCAGCTTGTTTGCGTCGCATTAGACGGACATTAGATACAGGTGTTTACAGGTCAGGATTGACACCTCGGTTAAAGGCGAGATGTAACGAAAGAGAAATGATGTAGTGCCCGTTTAATATAGGCTTTATTGCAGAGCGTGGTCTGTGCAAGAGCCAAGGTTGTCCGTTGTTTGTTTGTTTTCAGATGAGCCAAGCCTATACCCAGTGGACATTTAGCTAGCCCACACAGACACCTCTTGTACCACGCAGGATAAATCTTCCTTCCTGCAACGTGTCTTGGGTGCAATTTACAAAATCAACCTCGCTGTAATTAACATCTGGCATTTTTCCTAAGTAACAGCTATTTACACTGATCATGTGCCCAGCAACATAGTGCACACGAACAGCGAAGCGGACCGGGGTGTGGGGGGGTCCCAGTCTAAGAAGCTTTGCATGTTCTTGCAGGGTGTGAATCTCAAACTTGCAGATATCTGCATGTTTAAGAACGAGTCATTTAGTCATTCAGGTAGCATTAGCGAAAATCAAAGGGTTCTAATTCGGCTTAGTGAGAGTAGTAACATTAAGGAATGCTCCTATTCTCAGAGTAACGGGAGAGTTGGGTTAATAGATTTTTAATGGAAAATTATCGATATTTTCTGATGTTTTGTGGAAACTCTTTCTGCAGGCTCACAAATAAACACTTTTGTTTTCCGCACTGAACTGAGAGGTGCTAGATATAGATGCTAGAATACATTATTCTTAATTCAGTTCACTTGGTTCAGTTAAATTTTCATTTGATCTCATTTGTGTGTATTTTATTCATGTGTAGGCTGTATGCATAACTCTTCAGATGGTTCTCTTTTAAAACACCTTAAAGCACTTGAAATATATTAATTCAGCAACTGGTTAACTGTTTAAAGACTAAATTAAAATCCAATGTATCACGATGCTGCGATGGGCTGGCCCCCTGTCCAGGGTTGTTCCCTGCCTCGTGCCCGTTGCTTCCGGGATAGGCTCCGGAGCCCCCCGCAACCCAGTAGGATAAGCGGCTTGGAGAATGGATGGATGGACGGATGTATCACGATGTTTATTGGCCTTGTATCATAACGTTCATGGCGGCAAAAAAAGTTTATTGATATTAATGCATTTTGTTTCAGGCTTTAACGCACTTTAAAATATACAGTCGTCTCAACAAATTTGCTTTGATTGTGCCTTCATCATTGTCTGAAATTAGAATGATTATTATAAAATTCAAATTTCATGTCTTTCCCCCTTCCAGATTTCAGCCTTTTTCCCATGCACACAAAAACAAGAAATACGAAAGGTCAATTCACACAACGTCCTCTTTCGGAAGGCTGGCATACGGCACCGTATATTTCAGAGAAGAAAACCAGGAAAAACTGCGAGGAAAAAAGGTACATAGCCACAGCTAACTGCAGTACAACTGAAATATTATACCTGGTTAGTAATTAATCCTTGTTATGCAAAAAATGAAAGTAAAATTTTCATCTTAGTTTTAGTGTATCGGTTACATGAAACTGCAGTGTAATGAAGCATGTTGGACATTACTAAAAATTACTGTCATTTTTCACCACTTTTTTTCTTAACCATAAAGAACTGATACACTAAGGAGGCAAACGTGCAAAAAATTTGATGAAGGAACATTGTACGAGGAAAAAACAATGAATAAATGAAAGAAAGTCCTCTTCGACTTCACACATTAGGTAACTGACTGTGCCTTTGTTGAAGGCCTTTCATAGGTCAGAGTCCTATGAAAGCAGACAGCTCCCAGTGCAGCCAGTGAAATTGCCTGGAAATGTTCAGTTGGAATGGAAATAAATAAATTACCTCCAGTTGTATGCTGCAGCCATACGCTATGCAGGGTTACGTGGTTTATAAGAATATACTTACGAAAATTAACCATGGTTTTACTATGATTAAATAACCATGGTTTACAATGGTTTGCCGTTTTTCATGGTTTTTTGAGTAACTATGGAAACCATGACTATGCAGTTAAACCCTAGTATTATCTTGGTCATAAACCATGGTTTTTGTTTTACCATGGTATTTGTTTTACCATGGTCTTTCCAAACCATGGTAGTACTATGGGTAGTACTAAAGTACCACGAGGTACCATAGTAAAACTATGGTTACGGCATAAGAACCATAGGAAACCACAGTGAATTTTCATAAGAATATAGGGGTGTATTTTATTTGTGCTACTTGAGGACTTTGCAGTAATTTAATGCAGCAGTTGGATACCTCAGGCTACACAAAGCTGATCCATGTTCTGCCCAAGGGGTTGGATGAGGAACATACTCTGCAGGTGTAATGTACCCAAACCCACCTTTGGAAACCATGGTGTGCTCAGAGCACTGTTCCAAACGTTAGTGATTGAAGCCTCTGTCACCTGCACGCTGACAGTAATGAGCATCCGGCTTAACGACCGTGGTTATGATTAGCATAATTGATGTGCAGGAATATGCCTCACAAAGGATCATTACTGACCTGAATATACATGGGACTTGGCTTTTTGACTTTTGGGGGTAATTGCACTGCCGACAAGAGAGGCTTTTGTCCAACGATCATCCTTGGTATAAAAGCCATTGTGTTGAAAGACTTAAATCAGAATGACACATTTGTTAGATTTATCATACTTCCATGTGTCATAAAAATGCCTGAAACGGGTGAGAAAACATTATAATAATCAGTGCATAAGATGAATAGACCAAATAGGAAAGCTATCAGTTATAAGCTACAGTACTGTAGTGTACAAATATAGCCTGGCTATCTAGGGATGTAATCATTATGATGTCATAATAGGTAATGAAGGAAGTAATGACAGGTAGTTAGATCTGAGGTGTAAAAGTGCATCTTTATAGCCAAGCCTCTATAAATAACTCGTTTCCCCCACAGTTGCAACAAAAAGGTCACCTGGACTTTCGTCAACTATTTTTGCCAGTGTATACAGTATTTGGAGGTCACCGTTTGTTTCTTCTTCCTTCTCCGGTCTTTTCTTCTCCCTGTTGCCATGGGTAATTCCGGCACTCTCAGCGCCATTAACCTGCTGTAGAGCGACACTCCCTGCAAGTGATTAAAGCGGCAGGATGTGTGATGTGCAGAGGCCAGTCCTCTTTGAGTGGATTACCCCCCTACTTTGTATTGCTTCACTGATAAAACTCACAAAGAGCGACTTTCTGTCTGAGAGTGACCCCCCTACCACAAAGCCCGGCAGTTGTCGGTGTGAATTGTTGAACTAGAATGCCAAAGACTTTTATCTTGTGGCTTTTTTGCTGTCTTATAAATTCCATGATGCATGATATTGGTGATATTGACTAGGTGTATACATTTTTTTAATCCGTATCTTTTTCTACTCAGCCGCAGGACTCCATATTTAAACTGTTGATTTTGTGAGTAAATCTGTGTTGTTCAATCTCTACAAATAACTAGGTAACAGCAGGTGACATGGTAGCTTAATTGTTCACACTGCAGGTTCAGGCTTGGGGGATCTTATATTAAGGTACCCCCAAATTCCGTTTTCAGGCCTGTATGGGATTATTTGAAATTTCGTATGTGTTGATTGTGGGAGTACAACCCTTTGACATTTACCTTGAGGTTCGGGTTTTGGTGTCCGGTTTCACCTGTTGGATTGACTTGCAGGAGATTTTCAGGGAAAGCTGTTTGATCAGAGCTGTACGAACTGGGGAAGTCAAGTTATTCCAAATTTATCTTGCTTCTGACAACTTTTGGGCATAAGCCAGTTTTGTCCTGACTTCAAATAGAGTCCCGCTTGTCTCTTTGGGACTATTATCCAGTTCAGGCCGGACACACGTAGCTGACAATAAGGGTTGGAGGATGTGCATCGTAGTCTCTGTGCCACTGTGAAGGAGCGTCTGCTTCTAAAGACATGTGCTACTGCAAAGGATTCTCAGAGGCCTACTCTGAACTACCGAAATCTGCGGTTGAGCGACAACGTTGATGTCTTTTGAAGTACTAGGGAAAACATAAATGGAAACAATATTAGGATCATTTACATACAAAGTTTTTCATATGAAAATGAATGTAAAGCTGTTTGGATATTTGAGGCAGTACATCTTTCTATATTTGCCTCATCTAGTACAGAATAGTTCTGTAATACATTACTAAATACACTTTTGAATTTTTTAATTATTTGCTTCAAGAAGTGCATTTAAAGTCTTAGTTATCTGAATGAAAGATGAATGAAAGATTTTAAGACAAAATGTCTCAACCTGGATTAGTTTCCAGTGTTTTGGGACATTTTAGTACATAACAGAATCCATTAGACATTTCTCTGGTCCGTTTTTGTAATGGACACAGAGAATCAAAGCTATATAGCCTTATATATGTGCAGGCGGAGAATAGTCATATTTCATAGTTTATGGCCACTTTTTAGCATTATCAAAAACCAAAGAGTAATTCTGCACCACACATTTGTCTCCTGCTAGTTTTATGTTTTATGAAAAAGTGGTTTTTGACTCTTTAATTTCTCCCAGGGAAAGCAATGTCCCTTGGTGATCATCCCAAGCTTTGAAACATAAATTGATTCTAAAGAGGAAATTAGATGGTACTCATTATACTGTCTAACTAGTAATCCAGTGTCATTTGTCTGTGCAATGATGAATGCCCTGCTTTTACCTACCTTCCCTGCTTAACAATGAGAGTCACGCACCCAAGGCATTGCGCAAACCTGCCTTTTAATGAATCTCTGTTGCCCCTCAGTTTTTTGCAATGACTCCCAAGAAGATAATGACGGATATGGTGATTTTCAAGTGCATTTCTGACTAAATTAAACCTACTTTTTCTCTTCCCTCATTTTTATCGGCACCTATACATGTATTATTTACAAGATTTCCTAAAATGCGTGTACTAAGAGCTTGTACTAATATCTTTATTGTGCTGGTTAAGACAAGCAAGGAAATATTCCTTAAATTAATTTATTTCTCAAAAAAGACATATTTCAATTATTATTTTAAATAGTCATTTGGGGGGGGGGGTATTTTATTATTTTTAGGACTACAGTTGTAGGATAACACTATTTGTACTTTATATTAAAATAGAACAATTCAGTACCAATAATCAGAATCAGTTTCATTCTTATTCTGAAAAAATCAATATCATATTGATGATATTGCTTATTATGAAACAGATTGTTATAAAATTTGTTAATCAAATAATTTCTGTGCTGCCTGTTTTGTTTCTTTTGACGTTACAGCTTAGACATGCAAAGCTAACCCGGTCCGACTGAGTGACAACGGCCCCTCGTCTACCGTAATTAGCATGTTAGGTAATGGCAGCTCGGTGACCCGGTTTGGGGGGAGTGGCGTGGCCGTGGTCGTCATTGAGCTTGCGCCCGCTCGTTACGATGTTTGCGTTATCACCAACTGCCGCTAACAAACGGAAGCAGCAGGCTAATTACGTTGGCTAATGAAGTGCACTCTCTGGCCGCAGCTTTGCAGCTAGGCCTCTGCTCGTGTTAGGCTTTCATCAATCACGTCTTTAAACTGATACATCTCAGTGACTGGGCTCGCAACAGCCCTGCTTCCGCACTTTTTAATGTAGCTTCAGTAATTGCTCCCCCCTCCCCCCCAACGCAGTTTATTTCCCATCCTTCCTTCCCTCCTGTTTTTTTCATTACTGTTGCGGAAAGTTAGTGGCAAATGGAAACCGTCTGGAGCGATGCCGTCTCCTTGTTAATTATCGTCTAGGTGATGCGCTTGACATACGGGATGTATTTTAATGTGAATGGTATTTACGGTATGTATAATAAGCAATAAATAAGTAAAATAAACCTGGAAGATGACAGCGATTCCGAGATGTGGTGTGAAGTCGATGCTCGGGCCCACTAGCCCTCGCTGGCCTACAAGACTGCACTACATTAGTGACCAAAGGCTGAAGATAATTCACTATAACCATTTTATAGGGATATAAAATTCTCCAGATCCTTCATTTGCTCTATAATAAACAATTCTTATGACAAGCATCTCACGTTTTATGCTACATATGTATCAATTAATTCCGCACTTGCTTCCATCATGTCAGCACTTCCTTATGTCCGGCATGCAGGGAGCCTCAAGTAAGCATAAATTCCGAGGTGTCATCAATGCAGACTGCACTGCTTTAAAAGTGGCACAAATATATAAAACAACCTGTAAGTTTCAGAAGCACGTGAGCACATTTCGCCTGCAGAAATAAGTACCTATGTCCATCCATCCATCCCATCTTCCATAACCGCTTATTTAGTGTGGGGTCACAGTAACTGTAAAGGAATTACTCTGGGTGGGACACCAATCCGTGGCAGGACATACAAGCATGCATACATACAAACAAACAGCTGCACCTTTTTTTTTTAAGCATTTAAACACAAAACGAACAGGATGAAACAAGAAGAGCATTTTTTTCTTAATGGCTTCCAAAACGATAAAGATCTTATCCCACCTTTACCTATTACCCTTGTCCTGCTGTCCTTCCGTGTGCCACGTCCCCTCGTTAACCTCGTGTGGGATCCCCATGTAATCAGCTGTTTCTGGTTGTTGTCATTAGTCCTCTGTATTAAGTCAGCGTTTCAGTTTGTTTCCCCAGTCCGGTCATTGGGTGCGTTCGACTTGCTTACAGCGCTGGCTTAAAGCAACGCATTCCGATCCAGATGCAATGCATTACGGTTAGATGCATTGCGACCTCTGACCCGGTGTCACGCCCAGCTCCGTTCGATCCTCCTGTGTGCCACGCCCACCTCGTTACCCCGTGTTTTTACCTGATTGTTCTCACATGTGCCTTGTTCAGTTTGCTCTGTCTGTTGTATATTAGTCCGCGTTTCGGCATTCTGTCACGATCCGGCGGGAGAGCGAGCAAGTAAGCAGGCGAACAGAGCCGGATGGTCGGTGAAACGGGGGTTTTAATAGAGAGGAGGGCAGACAGGCACCAACAACGAGCAGCAGAAAACGCGGACTAATATACAACAGACAGAGCAAACTGAACAAGGCACATGTGAGAACAATGAGGTAAAAACACGGGGTAACGAGGTGGGCGTGGCACACAGGAGGATCAAACGGAGCTGGGCGTGACACCCAGCTGCACAAACTGGAACCGCCTCTGTGACGACACACCTTTGCCCTTATTGGCTGAAGAGTTTAGTTACACG
>JAODLC010000028.1:9635647-9667475 GCA_026781145.1 Hippopotamyrus pictus | reverse complement strand
TGGCTAACAAAATGATATAAAATACAGTGTATTACCTGATACAGTATTTTCAATAAAATAGCATTATCACCAACAAGCGCTGCTACTACTGCAAATGCGAGGCTGACACTGAAGCGTTACCTTTTGTTTCCGCTCAGAGACGTGCTGTGTGATTCATTTCCTGGTGCGTACAATTTATATTAGGTAAGCGCTCACGGTTCGGCTTCTGATATTCAGATCGAGTTCTAGGTCAAACTGGTTTGCTCGACTTTCAAGAAATTCGAGTTCTTCGAGGTACCTCTCTCTCTCTCTCTCTCACACACACACACGAGGAATTAACTGGTAATAACTGGTAACTGTGGATACTGGTTATGCATTAAGCCAATATCATTATGATACATAAAAATGTTGAACTGGTGAAATAGTGAAGAGTGGAAGTAAATAAATGTTTCGGTCTATTTCAGTATAATATTTGAAAGGAAACTGTGCACCATTACAGCGTCCTGTAATTGTGTCCTATAGCAATTCATATCATGTAGACTCTTATTTTACCCTGTATTACTACTGCATGCAATATTACATCTAATTGCTGTAGTCTATACACGGAAAACTGGCATCTTTGTGGCAGTCGCATAAATTAAGCCTGTTTGGTTTACTGTAAGGTGACTGGATTTGGATTGTTTGAAATTTAGTGTCTGTCCACAGCTTATTGATTTAGTGACAGTTTTCTGTGCTCAGAATGTAATATGAAGAGACTGGCACCCAGGGTAACTGGTGATGAGTAACAGGGCACACGACTGTGCTTTTGCATGCTTTCACAGAACACCACCATGCTCTGCTATACTGGTAACGTATTAACGGAAATTCATGAAATTATTCCTGCTGATATATCAGATTTTTCAGTTTCATTCAGTTTTCTCTAAATTGGTATGACTGATGTGCATTTTCAAAGTGTATGTAGCATATTTGTTTGTGTCAGAAATACACACATTTTCAGGTTGTGAATTCCTACTGTATAAAAAAGATATATTTTGTTATTCAATCTCATTGTATTTTAATTCAGAAAATTAGAACTAACAAAGGAAAATGTAATTTTTTGCATTTAATATGTGGTTTCCATATTCTGTGTCTAACTTCATGTAATAACCATGTAATATTCAGATTTGATATGAATGGAATTACAATAAACGCTTTCTTCTTTTGTCAAAGTAGATTTCGTATTAAAATGCAGATGATATTTAAAAACAACATGTTTTAGGCTGCCTCCCGCTGAGAGAATAATTTCAGGATGTTTGCTTGATGCCTGTTCTCACAAATTCTCTTCAGTCCAGAATAAAGCGACTTCCCTCTGTGAAAAACAAATGGATGATAAAAAGCGCCTCATATTTCAGAAATGCATATTTCATCAGCTATCTGAATAACACCAAATCATTATGCATTGCCGTCTCAACGTTCGTCTGATTACCATATACCATAAATACTAACTCTCTTATCGTGATGAGTTTCTGCCATGCGGTAGCTTAATACATACAATCTAATTTTGAGTGTCCAGGGGAAAAGTTTCTGGAACATTACAATTTCATGGTATATATTAAGGTGCTATTGACAATAGTTAATTGTCCAGGCATCATGGGAGTTTGAATTAAAAATATTACATCAATTAGGACCCTTTAATCATATTAGGTACTTGTCAATAGACGTGTACTTAGATCATAAATCATCAGTTCTCCCCATTTCATAAATTATACTATCATAAATTATAAGTTCTCCCCATTTCATCCCAGTTGATCTTTTTTTCATTTAATACTTTTATAACGTCTCATATATATATATATATATATATATATATATATATATATTATGAAATAACCTGCTGGGTTTAGAGTGTGGACAATTTATCCAGAGACAATGTAACCAATAATAGAACAGCTGAAGAAAGTATCCTTGGGGTTAGAAAGTATCCCTTTACATCCATCTTCCAACCATTTATTGAGTACTGGCTCGCTGGGGGGGCTGGAGGGTATCCTTGGCAACATCGGGCACAAAGCAGGAGAACACCCAGGATGGGATTCTAGATCAGTGTAGGGCACACCCTCACTCACATTCATACACTACGGGCAATTTCGGAACACCAATTTACCTAACCGTGTATTTCTGGACGGATCAGTATGGTGGTGCAGCAGTTAGTGTTTGGGGCCGAGATTCAAGTTTCTGTCATGGCTCCACGTGTGTGGAGTTTGCATGTTCTCCCCATGTCATTGTGAGCTTTCCTCCAGGTACTCTGGTTTCCCCCCACAGTCCAAAAATACCCATCCATCCATCTATCCATCTTCTGTAACCACTTATCCTATTCATGGTCGTGGGTGGTCCACAGCCTATCCCGGAGTCCATGGGTGTAAGGCAGGAAACAACCCAGGGTGGGCCGCCAACTCATCGTAGGGCACATTTCAAGAATATGCTAAGGTGAATCGAAGTTGCTGAATTGCCCATAGGTGTGTATGTGTGAGTGCATGGTGTGTGAGTGTGCCCTTTAATGAGGTGGTGCCCCATCCAGGGTTATTCCCTGCCTTGCACCCATAGCTTCCAGAATCGGCTCGGGACCCTCGCATCCCCACATAGGAAAAGTGGGTTTAGAAGATGGATGTTTCTGGGCTGCTGGAGTAGACCAAAGCACCTACGTGAAACCCAGACAACCTGGGAAAAGCATGCAAGCCACATACACACAGCACTGAGGCAAGATTCGAACCCACAACCTCGGACGTGTGACAAGACAGTGTTTTCCATTGAGTCATTGTGCATTTTTATTATCATATCATTGGCACTATATGGCTTTAAGAGTGAGAAAGTAAGTGTTGCCCGTTACACGTAGTTCAGCCCTGAGCTTCATTAATTTGACCTTTCGAGTATCTTGGACCTGGATCTTCAGAGGGGAATAAAAGCAGAGGTCACTCTCACTGCAGCCAGAATTAGCTGCTTATAAAAAAAGTCTCTCCTCTTTCCCCAGCAAGGGTCTGTTGGGAGGCAGGAGCAGGGCGACAGGAATTAGAAATTACACCATCAGGTTTTCCCAGTGACTAAAATAATGTAAACTCATTTTAGGCCGGGCCACAGCCAGTGTCAGCGTGTCCGAACGAGAGGAGTACATTGGACGCATTAACACCTGGCCCGGCCCTTCTTGGAATAAGTGAAATTAATGGACCTCTTTTCATGTACGACAAGGCCACGGCACCCCTTTCATGCTGCTTACAGTCAGAAAAAAAAGTCAATACTTTTTTATTACTTGATGCTGACCTGCATTCTGGACTACAAGTGCCGCCCCCACTAATTGGTTTCAGTTGTGGTTAAAAAAAAAAAACTCACGCAGAACACGGCAGCAAATAAATCAATCATATATATTTTTCTCTTTTTTTCTTTCTAGGTTTTGTTTTTTTCCCTTCAGTTCTGTAAGTTTTGGTAGAGGAAACAAATGCTAAATTAAATAGCGGACTCCCGGACCAAAAATCCATACTTTCTGTGTTCGTATTATGACAAATGGTTTGCTAGGTTGTGAGTCAGACTCAGTGGAGTTCCATCACACTAATGCATCTCCCTAGCACTGGAATGTGCAACCAGTTTATGTAGCTACTGCGCTAAGAATGGTGATTTTGCTGCACACTTCTACTGTGCAAAACCCCGTCCGATAAAAGCTGCAGTAGCTTAACGCCACGCTAGTTTGTGTACACTTGGTGCGGGTTCTACAAAGGACAGGTTATTTAAGTCATAGCTTATTTTATAAAACCCTATAAAAGAGAAAGGCGGCAGTGATGCATTTGGCGGACAAACATAATGTATCTTTTAAAACGTCAATTAGATTGCATGCCGATTTAATCTGGCTAGTGATTTATCAGGAGCTGAAGCTATAATGATATGATGGAATCATAATATGGTCACATAACGCTGATTCAAGGACCGTGATTATTGATTTTCTTACTTTAGAAGTTGGTATAATGGTATGATTGTGCTCTAATGATTTAAAAGAGTGACTAATGATTTAACCTTTCCATCTTAAGAAGGTCACTGCTATTATATATATATATATATATATATATATATATATATATATATGCTGTTTAGCTCTCAGTCAGACGATATTCTGCATTTAATGTTTTAAACTGAGCTGGCCAGCACGCAGAGTAGCACTTCTGCTTCACAGCTCCAGGGCTCGGAGTTCAGATCCCACCTCTGCTCTGCATCTGGAGTTTGCATGTTCTCTTCATATCTCACAGGCTTCCTTTAGCTGTTCCTGTTCCCTCCCACAGGCCAAAGGCAGTTCGGCTGATTGACATTTGTAAATTTCCCACAGCATATGAAAGTGTGTTTCTATGTGTGCCCTGCAATGGACTGACATCCCGTTCAAGATGTATCCCAGCCTTGTGTTATATGCTGCATGGAACAGGCTCTAGGATCTCCTGTAACCCTGATCAGTTTAAGTCAGTATTCACAGAGCCGGTCCACGTTTTTGCTCCCTCCAAGATAGTCCACATTTTTAGAGCTGGGAGGGAGCAAAAACATGGACTGTCTGTGGGTTCCCTAGGAACGGATCTGGAAAATCTACGTGAAAAAAAAGTCTTTAGAGAATAGAGAATAGACGTTGTAGCTATTTTATTTTAACGTATTTGATTTCCTGCACACTAACAATAGAACAATACAGCAAAAAAAGGAAACTCATACTATAGATATAACATTATTGCTTAGTAACGGATGCTAAGAGGCGTGTTCTTGGATGGCATCTGGGATACAAAGCTGACATGCCTATCATAAGCCCAAAATAAGTTCTTACCCCAAACGGACATAACTTTTATTCCTGGGTCTTGAACCCCTGACACGTCGTTCATGTGCCTGATGCATGTTCTACTTTCTGTTTCTGGTTAAAGATCTAATGGAACTGGCTGGCAGTATGAAGAGACAGTTTCTTTGAATGAGCTGTAGGCCAGGCTTAGGTTGACTCAGTGTCTATTATAACCTTCTTCGGTATGAACAATTTGCCCTATGGCTGTATTTGAACCGTGCGGTCTTCTTGGTAACACCCAAGAGGGTCTTAGACACCAGTCGGGTCTTGCATGCTCTGTGCTGAAAAACCATCCTGCCCTCATCCATAAAGCACCATTACTGACTGTTATGTTGTATTCATAAAGCTCTGCTCATTATTGGCTATAAGACCTAAAGTATAGTCCCTCAGGCAGATGATCTAAACCAGTCTCCATACTCTCTCAAATATACTCTTTATATTTATAGTAACAAAATAACAATATAGCCCATTCTTTGCAATGGGATTAACCTGCACATTTCCTTCTTAGAGGGCAATAATGTGTAGCTCAGATTTCACTGAAGCAGTGCCAATAGCACTAAACAACAGGACATTTCAGACTTTTTTTGACCTACGCCTTAATTGCTTGCAATGGAAGATGAATATCTCTGCAACCCTTGTTTCACAGCTGTAATATGTGTGCCCAGCTCTGTGAGCGATATTGGAGGGAGCCCCCGCTTGGGGGGAAGCTCTCGATTCTGTTGTGCCTAATTCTGATGAGTTCTATCTGTCCTCGGGCAGCGGTGGATGAAGTTACTCCGAGTCGTTTAAGGAGCCAGATCGAGCATCGCACAGTGACCGTCACAAAATATATAGACAGCTCTTTGTTTGAAAGGTTTGCGGGATCTGCCTCAGAACAGCCCGAGTTCCAATCACATCTACAATCCTACACGGTGACTCCCTTCCTGAGATTCAATCGCTACATGCCCGACATTTATAGTACAGGGTGCTTTAAAAAAAATTCTGGGGCATAAATTCTTGGGTACACCACGGTTCTGGCTTTTGTGCGGCTTTGCTGGGTTGACCGCGCCACGGTCTAATGTGGTAGATTGTGTTATTGTGGGAGGCGATGTTTACAAGGACAGCAAAAACCTGTCCCGTGGCATTGGCAGAAAGATGATTGTCATCACGGCGGACGCTGACTGACAGAGCCTCTGAGGATGAGCCTGTCAATGCCCCAGTCAATGACATTACTTTGTCCTTCCTCAACTGCAGTTTTTTTTAGATATGGGCCAAAATAAAGGAATAAATCTCCCACCCAGAACCCCACTGCTAACATGCTTAATTTCTGGGTTCCGAGTTGCTATTTCTATTGTCTTTGGCTTGTTGTACGGGCCGACCGTTTGACAACCATTTAACCGACTATGAAAAGGTTTATGTTTCGGACCCTCATGAGAGGGGTCATAACACTGTAGCCCATGCTCAGGGAGAACCACAGGCTCTTTCGTTTCCACAGCAACTAGGCCAGTTATAAAACCCAAATCCAGTCCAACTAAAAATATCTGGACTTTTTTTTTTTTTTGCAGCGGTGCTGAAAAGGAGGTCACGATTACTGTTGTAGCTTTAGCATTTATCATTAAGGGGCTGACTGGGTCCTGAAAAAATGAATTACAGCCGTGATTAAGAGACCTATTTAAATCCTGTAGCTACATGTCCATTGCTAGCGCCGAAGGTTGGGGTCGTGGACGCACAGGATAACGTTGAAGGATATGCTTTTAGTCTCAGAGCTGCAGAAGTTCGTCTGGAGAAGCTGGATTTTGTAATACAGCCATTCAAAATCAATTGTTAAACTTCAGCTTCTGAAAGCAAGGCAATGATACTGTCTGATTTTTAAATATCAAAACATAACAACTAAAATATCTCTAGCTGATGAAAAGATATATTACACTATATTGCCAACCAGCATGTAATTTGTAAAATTTGACAGAGGGGGCACTAATGACCATCGTATGTCATTACAAGATTTTATAATTGCACAGCAAATAAGTCTTCATGTGTTTTTATAATAATGTTATACAGTTTTGTTACAGGGAAATAATATTAGTGGAATATTTTCACTGTTAACACATCTAATTAAAACAGGTTGCTGCCATAAAATTATTAGATGTAATAATCATAATAAACACAACAAAGTGAACACGTTGACACACTGTCAAAATACAGTAAGTATGGAAGAATACAGTTCAGCCCAATAGCTATCAGTGAGTTACCTGCTGCATATAACATGAAGCTGGTAAGAGGAATGGTGGGGGGTCTGAGTTTAAGGTGGAGACAGTGAATTAAATAGTATTTCTTCTGATGCTGAACACCAACAAGCAAATTGTAGTCTCACATCTCATTGCTATGCCTTTGAAAATTCTCTAAGGTTAAGAAATAGTTTAGCATTTGTCCAGGTTATTCTAGTTTTCTTTTTTTAGTGTTTATTGAATGTGTTGTGAAAAGGCATAGCAAATTAAAAATATTATAGAAAAAGAGCTGCTTTATCCACTGATATCTGTATGTTTGACTGTCCTGATGTTTGTTTAGCATGAAATCAATTGGTGTCCTCACTGAACAATTAATATAACTAAGATTATTTTATATTATTGGTTTGTTTTATTTTAGTGCAATGTTGACGGTCATTTCAGCGTTTTTGTTATTGAAATGTTTTAATTATTGTTGTCTATATAATATTTTATTTCTTTTTCAGCCCTTCAAAAGCATCTTCACAACCTGCAACGTTTTTGACAAATTTGGACAGTTCTATTCCAATGCTGGTAAAATAGTGTAGAGATTCCTGAGATGTATCACATACAAGAACAAAGATTTCCATGCCAAAGGTGTTTTGTGACAAGATTCTCCATGAAGTCAAAAACAAAATAATATTTTAGGTTTTACAAGCAACATATTGGTTGTATATGTGCATAATTTCAAGCCTACTGTACATTTGTTTTAGTAAGAAAAAGTTCTACACAATGTGTGATTTACAAAAAAAAAAAATCTAAGGACATGGCATAGTGCAGGTTACGGAAAACATGCTCATTGTATCACTTACTCAGTTATTACAAAAGCTGCACACAGCATGTAATATAGATCCCAGTAATCCATTATATATGATCAATCAAATAAATCGGGTGTTAATTTATGGAATCTAGAGGGATTTTGGGATTTTCTCATTTTATCTGGTTAGCCTTGAAATGTAGTGTGGCTGAATGCAAAAAAAACTTGCAGATTTCAGTTTGCTTGACATCTCAGCGACCATACTTAGCGTGAGAAACATTATAAAGGCATTGTTGAAATGAAAGAGGCCAAGCACCAGACTACAGGTAAAACAGTACTGGCATAGAAAACACCGTCCGAGAAATCTGTGGAACGTTCTGGTCATTGTTCTTGGCATTAGAATGAAGTGGTAAATACGTAATGGAGTAGCAACGAGAGAGAAAATAAAACCTGAATTTCAATTCATTTAAAGTACTAAATGTACATTAAAATAAGTGCATTGTGGTGCAGCATCCCATCCAGGGCGTAAGCCGTCCTTGTGTCTGTGCGGCCTGGGAGATGCACCAGGTCCCTCCCTGACCCTAACCAGGATAGGTGCCTACAAGATGAATGCATGGATTTTGGTATCATTAGTTTTTATTTTATTTTTTTAGCTTTTAGCTGAATAAAACAATTTGTGTTACCTTTTCCGTATGTCCTTTATTTGTATTTTTAGTTTATAATACTTTTTACTTATTGAGATTGGTGCAGTCTGTGGCAATGAAATCGACTCGGTAAAAAAAAAATGTGCTTTTCTTTTGCATTCCCATTTTTTTATTTTTGTCCTCAAAGCATTGTGGACATAAGTTCTTGTTCTGTTACACACGTAAAACATAAAGCCAAATATCGTATTTGAATAAAACCACCAATGGTGTGAATATTTCATTCACTTTGAATAAAGCAACATGTTTAATGTTTCCATGGGGTGTCGCCACAGAAAATGAATGTTCTTTAATTTTAGTGAGTGGGAGACAGCCGAACCCGGATGATCCTGCTTCTCCTACCAAGATTTAATTTCCACAAATAATTCTGAGTGCTCTGTTGTGTACGGCGGAGTCGTCGCCGACTGGCTGCAGCCGCTGTTGATGAATCAAGAAAGCACCGGTAATTTGGAGATGCAAGAGCTATCTCTGTGATTGCTCCTCTTCGGGGTAGTCCATCACTTCACAATAATTCACCCACCGCTGACTCCTGCCTCAAAAACCGTGCTCTCCCATCAGTGCGATTAGAAAAACTGTGCCTTTATCAGATTAATCCCTTTTTTTGTTGAAAGTTTGACCCCCAAGAGGAAGAAAAAAAAATCCTTATAGCTGGGTACGATGCCATTCCCTTGACGGACTTCACTCACTTATCAGCGAAGTTTGGAAGATGTCGCCTTCTTAAGTGGCTCTTGTTAAGTGTGAAGGAAGTTGAAGGAACCTTGCATGAACTATCAAAGAGGTGAGGGATATTTCCTTTGCCTCTGATATTAGGTACTGCAACATATAGCCTCCAAGGTTTAAGTTTCAGTGCTCAGGAGAATTAAGTGCTATATCTTTACAACAAACCTAAGAAAAAACAAACAAGGCAGAAAGGCTGCCTCATGCCTCCAGGGTATCAGGCTTAAACACCACCTGTGTGTGTTCATGTGTGGAGTTTGCATGTTCTTCCTGTGTCAAAGGGCTTTCTTCTGGGTACTCCAGGTTCCTCCTGCAGTCCAAAGTCATGCAGTTAAGCTAACTGACGTCTCTAAATTACCCTGTAGGAGAGGGCAATATCAACTGTATGTGTATATGTAGTTAGCAGCATTCACATAAAAGTGTCAAAGTCAGTTTTAAGGGTTTTGGTCAAAATCATGGTCATAAATGTCTTCTGTTCTACTGTTCTATCAAGTCAAACATCTTGAGAAGTTTATAGGTAGTCACTATCCCCTGTGTGATTATTGATGGACATATAAAAAGGGCCCTATATGAAGTCTTTTTAAGTAAAGAATGACTTATCGAAGGCTTCTCTTTCCCTGAATACCTCCTCAGTCACTAACTGCTGTGTCATCCTGAGCTTAGGGATGCAGTCAGAGTAACTGATGAACCCTAATATTCCCGCATTAATGGATAAGGGATTTGCATCTGTTTTGTATACCAGGGAACTTGTGCCAGAGACAAGAAAAGTCTTGTAAAAAAAAAAAACTACATAAAATTTTGTATACTTAAATCAATGTCACTTTACAATAGCATTACAGTTTGGGTATGTGCACAGTGTCTTCAAACACTGAATACAACCAAAGGCATTTTTCTTTTTTCCCCACAGACTTGATAGTTAAGTCAATCAGAATAGTGCAATTAACAATCCTGTCATTACACTTTGTGCTCTGTATGTTTTTCTTTTAAACAGAAATGTTTGTTGGCAATACCGCGTAGTACCAGTGAACCAGCTTTAGATTTCATACAGTAATAAAGATTTGCTGGTCGCTCACCAAACATTGCATTAGGTGAAGCTTTGTGTTTTCACAAGGGAAACGAATGGCTTGGGAATGGCTCCCAAAGCTGTAGATGCTGTGTTAATTCACATTACTGTGACGGTGGAACTAATGTCCACATTGCCCAAAAGGAACAAGGGACACAGCAAACAGCTGCAAACGCTGTCTCGCAGTATTAGTGCAGTTTCACCACAGAAAGTACATTTTCACCCTGCCAATAGCAATGGCAATGGGTTACTCTGGATCATGCGAGGCTTCAGGCGGGAACTGAAACTGGGTCCATAGAGTCTCTGGTTGCTGGTTTTCTCCCGCATGAGGGATAACGTAACAAAGAAATTAAATTGTACGGGTGTGCATTTTTCTTTTTTTTATTTTTAAAACATGGTCTAATTTTACAAGGTGTTCTTCAGAATGTAATGCATGTATAACAGTAAAATAAAAATAATAATGATAAAACAATTTGTTTAATCATACACTATAAAAAGTTGAAAAGCTCTGATATATTAATTTAAATCAGCATTAACAATGCCTGTGTTATGGTCTAGATATGGTGTCCTTGGAAGCATTAAAAATTACATTCATTACAATTCATGATAAAATTAATTATCAGATTATGTCAGATGTTTTTGCTTTTGCCAAAGATATATGCATAAATATTTATAGTAGATCCACCTATTTTTCATGACTCACAGGTTTAATACGAATCTCAAAATTTGAGATGCTGTTACACAATGTATGTAATACTTGAGCAGTAAAACCAGTTACTTCGGTAATTTTTACCGCAGCATCAGATTTTTATTTTTTTTTTAGATTAGTTCTAACGTATAGTTGAAAACTCTTGGCTCTTTCCATACACCAGTATTTTGGCACTTTTTTCATTGGGGAAAAAAGGTAAGCACTTAATAAACAGATAGATTTGCATTTTCCTTTCCTAGGGTGACCGGGGTGAAAGATTTCAGAAACCGAGCAGCGCTGGGCCCTCTGATCGCCAGGCTTCCTGCACCCAGCCCCCACTGCCACCCGGCGTCATTTAAGGAGATCAGCCTGTGACGGGCCGTCCGGAGAGCATTCACCTTGGCTCCAGCTCCTCTTTGGAGCTCTGCCAAGTAGGCGTGAGCATGGAGCTGAGACGGCAGGGCACCAGGCACACGGCCCTCACGCAGACTGACAGCCATATGGGGGGGGGGGGGGGCGGCCCTGAAGCCAGAAAGGGCCTCTTACACACAATCGGAGCAGGAGGGGCCTTAAAACGCAAACTTTACCGGTACATGTTGTTTTTTTCCCCCCCATGTTGGTCAAGGAGAAACCCAACATCTTAGTTAAAAGATCAAGGATTTGTATTTGTCATTGTGCGAGTGAGGCGACACAAGCACGAGGAAATTTAGCAGCTACCTTCTTAATGACATAGCATGAATAACATATATACATACAAATACAAAATATTCATACAATAATACATGCATACATACAACAAAGGCGGCAATTATGTATATACAAACATACATACATAAACACACACACACACACACACAAGTACATGCATCCAGTGTCTCTGGCAGTTGAAATAATTGTATAAAACCATGAGAATCTGCTGTCAAATTCATCTCACTCAGTGTCAAGATCCTTGTTCAGCATTGACTCTTTTTTGAGCTTAATTGCGTTCAGCATTTACTTTATTAAGTATCATTGGCTTTTCCATCATTACATTGTCTTTTCATCCACCATGACTATTTTAGCCCAAATGGCTCTCTCAAAAACCTGAGGTATGAAATCTTTTTTTTAATTTGTATTAGTTGACAAATCACAGCCTTATAACATAAACCTCCACATAACTATGTGTAGTTTTAACGATTGTAGTGCTTTTCAAATATCAGCAAGTTCAATGGGGATCTCATTGTATGAAAAGCAATGATGTTCATCAAAAACCTAGCCCAGTTACCATAGCCTGCAGCAAGCCCTCCCTCCCTTCTCACTGGTATGGCAAAGGGAGAAATTTTACTTCTTACTTATATATAATAAGCATTTCTGCAGAGGCGGACATTTCAGGTCCAGAAAGTAAAAATCCAAACCAGGATTTTATTTCAACCAACCAGTTGAGCATAAAGAGTCACAGTCACAGAATAGTGAATTAATTGGTTGAAACAAAATCCTGGTTTGGATTTTTACTTTCTGGACCTGAAATGTCCACCTCTGCATTTCTGTTTATTATCAAGAGTGACTAACACAGAAATGTTTGGCATTTTTATTTAGAATTTTTTTAAATTATAAATGCATGTGTAAAGATACCACGGTATATTTGTTTAACTTATTTTTGCACTGTATCTCTTAAGAGAAAATTTCAAAAAGAGGTTATTTTTTTAGGCATCGGTCCTGAACCAAACAGAGATTTAACGCCTGAGAGTGACGCTGGCGAATAATCATGCAAATCATCTCGGCGAGACTCTGTGACCCACTGAGGTCCAGCGTTTCTTGGCACGAACCCTGGAGTCAAGCCATCACTCAAGGCCAACTCGTTGGGCGGTGATGGGGGCGGAGCTCATGGAGTGGGGGTGGGGGGGGATGTTCTCTCCCACTTAACTTGTGTTTCAGATATGGGGGGGAGGGGTCAAGGGTTGACAGTCGAGTGACAGGCTGTCTTCCCCCGCCGCTGTGTCACAGTGGGACACGTCAAAGAACCTGGGCTGCCCCCCCCCCCACTCGCAACACCAATCCACCTCAGCCCACCCCACCCATACCTGTCCACGCCATATCAGCGCACCATCCTCTTACCTTAATGATTGGCAGCTCTGCAAGCAGATGCCTAGACCTCGAATGCCCTTTCACCTTCTGGCTTCATGTACTATTATATGGGGAGACACAATAGTTTGCATAAATTTAATAATGCATCTGGTGATTTGATACAAGTATATTAAATGTCTTAGTCTTAGTCCTGGGGCATATCCATTGTGCATGACGTAACGATGCAAACCGACTAACAGCGACTCTGATCTCGTCCGCGGGGCCCCATCTCGGCGCTGCCGCGTTTAAGCGCATCGCCGCTGATTGCGAGCAGTCTGATGTCAGGGCAGCGGTTTGAGAAGATCCTGGCACGCAGGAAAGCCGCGGTAAGGTAATTGTCAGCGCCTCCTCATTCACACGGCCTCCCAGGGTCTCCCGTATCCTGTCAGCAGCAGCTGCCAACAGCTGGCAATGAGAGGCTCTTTTTGCTTTTACTCGACATGCATTCAAAGACAAAAAAAAGAACCATCACGTGTAATATCTCACATAGCGTGGATTATTTTCTTTAATGTGCTGTGAATTCCTAGAATGTCTCATATTTGTATCAAATAAATAATAAGATTCATGCAGTTAGACTTGCCTTTTACTTATGAATAAACAGCTCAATTCATTGTCACATCGCTTTACTCACATGAACTGAAATTCATGTTTTTGCATTTTCGCGCACCTTTGCATACACTCAATGAAACTTTATACTACATGTATTACTATTCTGTTATCACAATTAATGGCATCTCGCATTGTTAGTTAAAAGATGCCTCGTGCTCCTTCTTATCTATCTCCATTTGTTCCCTGAACGCCTGGCGAACTTAAAACAGAGATTTAACGCTTTGTAATCTCCTAATGTGCTTGTAGGCGTCACATCAAGATTGCGTCTTGCAAGGCAGAGTGCCGGAGTGAGGAATCTGCCAGATGTTGCACCAGATGTGTTGAGGAACGCACTTGGGTGGTTCTGTAATTATATTTCAGATGCAGATATTGTATGTTGCAGTTATACATCCTGTGGACAGTTCGGCCCCCGTTTCCTGCCTGCTGACAGATGGAAAACACTGCGACACATCGGGGGTGAAAAACATCCTTTACAGATTTGTTGATTTATTTAGTTGTTTTAGATGCATGGCTGGGATGTTCATATACTTAAGTGTATATACAGTATGTCTATATTTAAGGAAATACATGCATTTGTTAATATTTAATTTTCCACCCCCCCCCCCCCCTTAGTACTATTTCCATAGGTGTCTGTATTGCCAGCAAATGTAACCCACTCTTTTTTAAGGGATTAACAAATCAGGTTCCCCTGCAGTTTCACTGACGCATCTTTAACTAAACTGTGCATTAGGTTAGTGACATAAGAAAATATCTATTTAAGCCTTTTCATAAACTAGCTGCTTTTATAAACAAATAGCGTGGCTCATACTATTTTTTTTTCAGCAGGAACGAATCGATGATAATGTTCTCTCGTGTAAACTAAAAGATCCTGGTCACCTCTGAAAAGTCATTGTCTAGTGTAGGACACTTTCAGAAACAGTCTTTACATCCATTGATATCAGTAATCCATAAAGCGTGTTTACATGCCAAATATGTTCAGTTATTGAGTAGCACAGTGATGAATACCAGTCACAGGGGGTATCGACAAATGCTTGTTCTACCAGGTACATTGAGGAGGGAAGGGTGCCAGGTTTAAACTGGCATATTGACAGGTCTGTGCCTTTGGCAGATGCTGAATATGTGACTGACAGAGCAATATCAATAGACAGTGCGAGCAGTAGTGCTTTCAAAGGCAGACCTTTAATTTCAAGGTGCTGCAAGATGGAATGAAGAGCTTCTTGAAATTAAATCCTCCTACATCTTCTCCAGGTTCTATAAGGACAGAAGTGTAACATAATACTATGTATGCTTGGTAGAGCAGATAAACTCTCCTAAATTTCATTATCGCAGTGGAGTATTCTCACCGCTGTCAGAGGCTGACGGCATGACTCCAGCTCCAAGGCACTCGCTTGCCAGATTCTGGATTTGACCGGAGTCACCCCCATGAAGGCGATGGATTCAAAGGCCGATGCAGGGAGGTCTATGGACACTTTTCTGTCCTGGGCAACCAGGCTCAGAGGATCCATCAGCATAGCTGTCAAGAGATGACTAGACAGCAGAAATGGAGTCAAAGCAAAAGGGGCTGTCCCCCCCAGGGACACTCGAGCTCAGGATCACCTGGAGTAACCTCAGGAATGTCCTCCAGTAACACCACTCTTCTGATCGCCATGACGATATGAGACTAAATACAAATTTCAGTGACTAAATATTAGCTAGGTGCAAATAAAAAACAGCAAGAAAATTACCATTAAGTTGTTTTAGTTAATTAATATTTTACAGGAATTATATGATATATGAGCTATAGTTATGAGTGAAAAGTTTAAATTGTTATATCTGGTAGACAAAAAGCATGCAGTGAGAAAATGTGGCTAAAGGCTAAACGGCTGCAAAACGTTTTGGGGGGGATGGGACAGGCGATTTGATTAATGCTCCTTTGGTATGTTTACCTTCATTTGATCATTTGATCTCCGTACATCTCCGTCGGTCTCCGTTTTCGGATCACTCGTGCCTTGACCTTCCCTGCCCCGCCTCCCCCCCCGCCTCGTCACACACTGACACATCCTGCCTAAGTCTGTGTCTTGCATCACCTCGGGAAACTTGTGGCTAATTTCATTATATGGGTGGGGGGGGGATGCAAATGAGTCCCGACAGCTGGTGCCTTCCTGGTGGTGAGGAGTGATTGAGGGCCCTGAGGCCTTGCTCATCAGCGCTCCTAATGCCCCTCCTCTCAGACAGGCCCCCCCGGGGAAATGACAGGGATGCTGCTCCGACAGCGGGACCAGATGGAAGTGAAGTGCGCCTCATTCAGTTAGCGTGGCGGCGCCGGTCACCTGGGCGACTGCTTACACCGCACAGCCCACGGCCTTCCACGAGCCCCCCCGCTCGCCCCCCCTCACCCATCTAGATGGCCTCACCGCGTGGGGAAAAGAGGTCGCGGTGTCCATCACTCACACCCAAGCAATGGCTGCTGCCTTCTGCTCTGCCGCGCCGCTTCATTTGTTGACGTTGTCGTAATGCCGGGCCGGGCCGCGCGATCGGTCAAGGGCCGCGTGATTGGTCGGGGGCCACGTGATCGGTCAAGGGTCGCGGGATTGGTTGGGGGCTGTTGCCGCCTGCGCCCGCCGGCCGTCCCAGAGCTCTGCCCATTTCCTCTGAGATTCAGAGCGCGCACAGGATGTCGGTAGACCCACATCTAGCCACTGTGCGATCGTGGTGTGTAGAAAATGGCGGGAAACTCTAGCCTCATCTTCCAACGAACTATAACGATAAATAGATAACTATTTATCTAATTGGAAGGATATCAGATTAATAGATTTCCTATCCAAACTATCCTATCTTGAACTACTTTAATACATTTAATTTTTTAAATACTTTTCAAAGAGATTTCATATCTATATCAATCATACTTTGCTTACAGCTGTACTGTATTACAGAGAATAATGTATGACAATATCATGAGAGGAATTTGTTAAGGTAGAAAATATGATAAAAATTAAAGCACCAGATTTAATGCCTTACAGGTGCATGTTTTCCAACTGGGTGGCAGTACATAGATTATACGTAGATTATATTCCCAGAATGATGTCATGACAGTTTGCTGTGGCACAATAGATATTCTCATCGCATTAGCTCCATATTCAGACAGGCTTGTAGCAGAGTACCGACTTCTCTCATTGGCCACCAGACATTTTCATGCATGTACATTTTCTTAAACTTGACTGAAAATATGTAAATAAAACGCACAACTCAGGACAGTTCCAGGTCCCTCAGATAAAACATATTGGTGCCGGCAGTGTGAACTAAGAAAACAGGATCCTTGTACTGCGTCAGTAGTTTTAATGTCCAGTAGGAAGTCGCATTCCTAATTCAGTCACAGGAACATCTGCTGAAGTCCCTGTACGCGACACATTGGTCTGACGCCTCTTGTCAAAAGAGGTGAAGCAGTGGCGTCTCCCGGCCCTTCGAAGTAGCGGGAACAGGCAGAATAAAGAGGGGCTACGGACTGTAAGGAGGAGCGGCGGTGTCCCGTATAGCAGAGGGATGGTCAGGAGGGAGGAGAGTAAACACCTGGCCGTGCCAGTTTGCGGGTCCAGCGGCGCAGAAGAAATTGAGTGCGGAGGAACCGAGAAACACGATATGGTCTGAAAAGTCGTCCTTCGCCACGTTCTTGACGCTTAGCAAACTCCCAAGGACCTCCGAAGTCCCGCTGCACTCGGCTCCGCCGTATGCTTAATATTTTTCCACTTTATTGTCGGCCCAATTTAGCGATCTCAAATTGTCTCATCAAAGCAGAACAGAGCAAGTGGACCGTCTCCAACACAGATCCTATGGGCCAATGACTGGCCTGCCAGTCATGTGCCCATAAGCTGGACAACGAGCGCACACTGTGACTGAGTGAAACGCATGAAGTCTTACAAAACGTGTTTTGCATTGAAAATGTGTTAGCCAATTGTATAATACAATAGATTGCAAAAATGGAGATGTCATATACATTGGGGGGAAAAAGAAAAATGGTTAACAGTACAGTATATGTATAACTACCATTGACTTTTATTCAAAGTGACCTTTAGCAGACGAAGGACCAGGAATCTCCTAAAGCTATTCAGAGGGACTCAGTGTCTAACAGCCTATTTGATCTTTTTTCTGCTCATTTTATTTTCTTCACCCACCTGTAGCTAGGACCTTGCTTTACATGCAAAAGTATGGATCCTTCACTGAAGTAACCAAATTTTCATGTCAGCAGATGAAGCTACTGTACGTTCATCAACATGGATTAATATGTCGACAATGAAACAACTTCAATCAGATTTATATATTTCTTATTTTTTGTAATCTTAGCCCATATGTTTGAAAATGTACATGCTTTTCTTGGCTGACACAAAAACAAAAAAAAAACACTAGTGTATCATTTTCCTGTTAGGCTTGTTGCACAGTGGTTTCCAACTTTATAAAATCAGCACAAAAACATATTTTGTGGTCATTGCAACACTGTGCCAATGGTTTCTCTGTGGGACTATTAAGTAAGAGAAAAGCCTGAAATGATAACAGCCAACTGTTTCAACTGTTATTGACTTTTATAGCTTTTGTTTGCAGTCGATGTTCAGTCTGTACTTGTACGGATTCCAGCAGGGTTATAAACAGAATATATAATGAAATAGTCTTTAGCAAATCATTGTTCTGATCATTTCAGTTGTCAGTGTATAACTTGTTGACAATGTATGGCATTGTAACCAACAATCCTGTACTTTCGTCGATACAGTATTTTAAACAAACCAGGCAAAGTAGTAAAACTGATGACCCTAAATATCTGAAATAGGAAACATCTGAACAGATAATTAAATAAATATATTTCAATCTTAATTTGAGTCTTAATCCAAAATCTGCCTATGTACATCATATATGTGACTTTCTAAAAACTGATGTGTGCTACTTAGACTGCTAGGACTTCACCGCAAGAAAAATATTTATTAAAAAGCATATAAAATATTTTATGCATGCTTTTAATTGTTTAATTTCTGAAATCTATTTCATTTTCTTTGTTAAATTTTGCTCCAAGCTAAATTACTTAGACATACAAACACGGATCTATCAGTACGGTTTTGATCCTCAGTTATTTTATCTTTCATTTAAAAAGACACAAATACAGTAACGTATCAGCTAGGAAAAAATCTTTATCCTTCATAATGTAGCTTGCGCATATTTTCTGTCAAAATTATTCAAACTACTACTTTTAATTGGAACTCCTAAATGAATGCGCATAATTTTTATTTACATTTAAAAAAAAAAAAAAAAAAAAGACATCAAATTTTTGACAGCAGTTGCGTTAGGTAATACAAATCGGGTCAACACCTGACTTTAGGGCTTCTGATTTCTTTTGCTAAACCATGTCAGCTAATTTATTTGTACTCATCATCAACATTATTATAGGTAAAGATGGGCCCCAACCTTGACCCAGGTTCACTAACTTGGTTGTAAGGCTGTCCCGTCAGGTGCCATGTTGTGATGGGCGGGAGCTCGTCGTTGTTAGCTGTGCCCTTCGGCTGCCATTAGCGTCCGCGGAGAGACATCTGCCATGCGGCAGCAAACACCCCCACCTGCATCCAAGGAACGGCGCTCCGCGTGCGAAAAGGGGCCCCTGTCCGCCTCTCACTGTCATTGGGATTTTAAATTTAGTCATCAGTTACTTGGCCACGCTGTCAACTAACATATGGACGTCAGACGCGGAAGTCGCAAGAAGGAGGCGGAGGGAGATAGGGAGTAAAAGGGGGTCAGATATGTTAGATGAGGTGGAAAGGGGTGGGGGGGGGGAAATCGAGTATAGCGGAAGTTAGGACCGTGAAACAAAAAAAAAGGCAGGAAATCTGACTGCAATATCAGAAGCGGTCCCCATCAGGGTATGGGGGGGTCAGGGAGGGATACCAAGAGTGGATTAGTTCTGTGATTCACTGGAGTGTCAACGGGGGACCCCAGGAGCTTCTCTCTATATCAAAAACTGATGGAAAGACACAGTTCAATTTGTCCCACTTTCATAAAAGATAATTAACCTGTCAGTCTCAGCACTTTAACAACTTCATTAAATTGGAAGTGAGATGGGGGCCTGGTGCTGGGGGAGCCTGCCAAAGACCTGCCCCCATCGCCAAGCCCTTACACCCCCCCCCATCAAACATAATTTGCCAAACATCTATATGCAATGTATATATATGTGTGTGACGTGTGCATGTTGGCGACACCCCGGTGGTTTATTTGGGACGTGCTCTGACCCTCCTCCCCGCATAAACAGATCTAAAGAGCAAAGCATGATGGGATAACTTAATTCAACCGTGACTGAAAGAGCCGGACTTTGAAGCAAAGGTCAACATGATTTAGATAAACCAGCTGGGCTCTTTGGAGCGCTCCAAAAGGACCTTGGTTAAAATAATGCGTCGACATGTTGAATTGAGGTTGAGAGGTTAGCATATTGTGGCTGGTTCATAATCACCTGGCGGAAGGCTTTTTTTTTAAAGCCTGCAAGAGATGAGGTTTTCCAAGGGCTCTGTTATGAAATGGCTACTCAGGCTCTGATTCCCAAGAAAACCAATGGCACCCCAGACCCTTGCCTGGTCTCTCACCGCACTCAAAATTCACTGCCTATAACTGCTCACAGCCCTGGGACACTTGCTTAATTCTGTAAAAATGGTGCAGATTTATTGGTTTCATATCAAAAGTGCCCTGACAAGCAATGTTCAGTATATCTTTCTCACAGACGTTTTACTTTTTTGTAAGTTTCTGACTGACCCATTCAGTTCTGTTCTTCCCATTTGCTATTACTTGCAATTGCAGTCACTGGCTCCAAAGGGATACTAAACACAAATGTCTGGTGTTTTGATATTGCAAAGGTGTCACCAGTTAAAAAGCACCCAAAGAGACAGCTTCTCAATGAACTTTTTAATTCAGAATTGCTTTTTTAGAACTATAATTTGGATTCCGATTTACTACTTTAAATGAATCTTTTACTTAAAACTACAGGTTGTTTCTAATTTGACATATATATTTTTGTATGCAAATGAATAAAGTAATGATTTTTGTTATCAAATCAATAACTTTGCAATATTTTATTGAATTAAGAATGTGGCTCAATGCTTCCTGTGAACACTGCAGCAGACCAGCTTCTTCTACATACATGTCACTCTACATTATTACTATTATTATGACTCTCTTTAGTGTTACTGGGGATGCCCTGCTTGACTGGAGTTTGCATGTTGTCCCTTTGTGTAGATTTTCGCCAGGTTTTGTTATCCTTCTGCAACCCAAAAGCACATGATTAGACTAATCGGCATCTCTGAAAGTTCTATGGTGTGACAGGCAGAGATGGATATTTCAGGTCCGAATCCAGACCAAGATTTTGTTTAGTACTCTGTGACCGTGACTCTTTATACTTGACTGGTTGGTTGAAACAAAATCTTGGTCTGGATTTGTACTTTCGGGACCTCAAATGTCCACCCCGGGGATACCCATGGGATAGCATCCTGTCTTGCTTTGAGCCATGCACTCCCAGGAATAGGATCCAGTTTCCTTGCGACACTGTACTGGAGAATGACTTGTGGAAAACTGATGTACTGTTAATATTTTCCTGTTTACAGAATAACACACATATAATATACTTAATAATGTGTCATTGTAACCTCATTTCTCAGCAGTTGTTTGCTTGATTCCTACTCTGTCTGAACTTTGTATGTTCTTCCCACGTTTGTGTGGAGTTCCTCTGGATGCTCCTATCTCCATGATCCAGACATCTAGTTCCACTGGATTGGGTTCTATTTTGCTTTGATGTGTACGTGAGGTAAGCCTCACCTTGACCCAAAATTGGATTAGCGGTTCCAGAAGATGAATGAACGGAGTGAGTGGAACGGCCAGATGCCATCGCAGTATTTCCATGGTAATTTATACTATGTTAGTTCCATTGCATTTTGCATGTCATAGACCTATAGCACATCATAGCTGTGATGCTTTATTACCATATGACCAAAGTATCATGATATATATCACAAGGTCATTCCCCGGAGAGAAAAGTTATTAGGTTCTACTTTCAAATAATTTTTGTCTTTTCAGAGTGCTCCTTAAAAAATGCAACAATTAGCAAAAAAGCACACAAAGCATTTTTTAATTCCCCTTCCTGTTAGATACATGTTATGGATACGTCTAGCATTTGTAGAATTACTGTATGTTCTTCTCCCAAAAGCTTGTTCTAAATTTTCTAAACAATCTATTTCATGAAAAATATTTTTCATGCGTCTTATCATCAAAGGAGCTGTGTATTCTCTCTCTCTCTCTCTCTCTCTCGCTCTCTCCCTCTCACACACTGTACCTGTACCTCCAGTCACGGTGTCCAGCTCGTGGGTGAAAACAACACAACCCACACTACCCTATCTGAGACCACAAATCACAATCGGTTTTGACCGGAAGACCAATCCCCTCCGCGGCCGCCACCCAACCACCGCCCCCCGACCCTGACGGAGCCCACGGTGACGGGATGGATATCCATACGCCTCCCTGCCTTTCTGTGAAGGTGAAGGGGGCTTGTTGAAGACATCTCCGCAAACAGATGGACCGCTGAAAACCATCTGCTAGCGAAGCAAATAAATGTTCAATGATGCATTGCAAAATGATTTAGCTTTCAAGGATCCTCGAAAAGTAGTTAGTAATGATGGCATCTGCACAGAGAGCAAACACTCTCTTTTAGATATGATCTATGACTCCTATAAGCGAGGGCTTTTCTTAAAGAGGCAGAGGTCCGCTCCCAAGTTAAAATCTTCATGCCGACTGTGAAGTAGTCGGTATTTAAAAGTCCCAGAAATGTTTCTCGTTTGTTTTTCCGCTCAGCCTACACGAGTGTCTGCATTGCACACTAAGGAAAGCGGAGACAGCACCTAATTAACATTTTCTACACGATCATACACAATTGACTCTATTGATCTCTATCGCATGACGGCTCAAAGTAAATAATAATAATAATAATAATAATAATAATAATAATAATAATAATAATAATAATAATAAATCTGAATATTTTATTTGGTTTTCCTTTTTATTGCATTATTTATTAGAATTGTGTCCCGCAGTGAAGACGTTTCAGTAATGTATTCGTATTGGCTCTCGTCCAGATCCTTGATTATCATAATCACTTGCTTATTAAGTGAGCTCTTGCTTTCTTCAAAGTCATTATTAGATATTTAGTATTAATACCTTATAATCCTCTGTCTCTCTAATATTACTATGCAAAAAAAAATGTACTCATTTCTTCTCTAAGAAGTAACAAAAACTCTCCAGTGTTGCATTTTTATTTAATAAATTTAGGGGAATTTATATATGGAAACCATAGTTCTTTATGTATAATTAATCTCCTTAAAGAGTATAACACGTTAGTCTGGAATTCAAAACATGGGGAAGTACTACCTAAAGCATCATATGCATGCTAGTGCTGATTCCACACTAGCTTTGGTTTCTAATGGACCGGACTGGCAAGGGTCTGTTGTCAGTTGATGACTCAATACAGTACATCTCCATCTAAAACAGCTTATTCCAAACATATTCTAAATGTTTAGTTTTGTAGAGCATTAAACCAACGATTGGAGCCTGCGTATTTCCACAGCGACTGGGTTTGACAGATCGTTTTAGTGAAATCCTTGCTTTGGTTACCACCACCCCCACCCCCACCCCCGCACGCACGCACGCACACACACAATTTCAAAAGTTGAAAACGACATATAGTGCCTTGCGCGCACGGTTTCAGACGTGCTGCTATGACAAGGGCATCGATTACTGGGCAATCAGCACGGGATTCCGCTCGTTTTAGCCCAAATCTGTTTTTATTCCAGAAAGCTGGAACGTCTAGAGCGGTTATTCTGCCTGTGCTCCCGGGAGTGCAGGATTCATAATGATAATTAATAAAGGCCTTTATTCTGAGCAGATGGGCAGTGTGTGGACTTTGCAGGCAGGGTTGTAACACATTTCAGTCTGGTCGAGTGCTTTCTGAAGTTACGCAACTTAACAGCTGCGACTTTTTCCTCATAAAACACCTGCTTAAGATACCCAACCGATGTATTTTATTACTAGGTAGTCAACTGCACTGTCAGGTATGCTTTTAAGTTATTGATAGCTACAGCTACAGATTTATATTGCTGAGTATTATTGAAATGGTTATACTAATTTAACAACCGATATATGTGCGATATAACGTATAACAATTTACCTATTAAAATATGCTTCATAAATTTTGTTGACACAAGAGTCCTGCGCTGGGGAAAAGGATGGATTGTGTTCAATTTTGTTATTTAGTTCAAATATGAACTGAATGCTGTGCCTATAGCGCAATATGTATATGCAGTGCCTCCACGTCGCTTTATCACGTCGGTAAACGATTAATTACAGCAGGCCGTGATAGGTGATTTGCGGTAAATGGCTGTATATCCTTTAAGTTTCAAGGTGCTGAGCCTAATTCGTTGCCAACGAATCGGTCGCCCAATTGCAATCGCATTGCCGCGGACACTTGGCACCGCCGTTTGTAATAAGCAGGCGGACATCCGCGACTCCACAGTCTGGGGACTTACGTGAAATAGCGAGCTACGACACCCTTGCCCTTGTTTGCGTCTCTTATACTTCCACAGACGCCTGAAAAAGAAAGCGAAGAATGGACTGTAGGGGGGATGGTGCGTTCTGGTTATGGGGGGCGGGGGTGTTGCCGATCATTTGCTGCCAAAGTAAAGTGTTTGCAAACAACAGAGACTGGGTCAGCACGCTCAAGGGCACATTTGTATAAAGCTAATGATAGGATGTAAATGGACATGTTTTTTTTCTATTCAAGGAAAGCGGCGTACAGCTCAGCTAGCAGTCGTGTTGATGTAGTGCAGAATCTCATTACAGATCTAATACAATAACTGGCGTGTCGATCCGGAGGGGAACGTCGAAACAAGATTAGCCTTATTACTTTATTATGCGGCGCGCAGCACGAGTCGAAGCGGACAATTGCATTACAGTAAAGATGAGATGAAGGAAAGAACGCTCCCCCCGAAAATGATTTAATTGATTCCGCGTAAAATTAGTAGGGACAGATTTCGGATACCCACTGTTACCATTTAGCTAACTTCGGATGTGATTCGTCAGCACTCTTTGGTGGGGAAAGCATGTGAGCTTGGCGTGATGCTCAGAAGTTCGAGGAGAGAAATAACATGTTTGTCATTTTAAAACCTTTCAGTTCGCCAGGGTAACAATGGGTTAATGATGCTGCCCATTGCATATAATATCACTAAGCCAAAAAGTCAGTTGCCATAATAAATTCGTAACTGCATAATGCATTTTGAAGTTTGAACACACTACTGCTTCCTTATATATGTGCATTGGGGGCGGTGTGTGGTTCAGCAGGTTAGTACACTGTGTCTGTGGTTCGAAAGGTGCAGGCAGAGTGATTTCACCACTGGGCCCCTGAGCAAGGTCCTTAACCTCCAGGTGCACGAGGGACTGTCTGACCCTGTTTTCTCAAAAATATATGGCACTTTGGGTAAAAGCGTCTGGTGAAAAAGAAATAGCATTTCGGCATTTACAGCTTTGACAACTAGAAATTTAATAAATAAATTTGTATTTCAGTATATATGATAATAGTTTATTGTTCATGGTTATACTGAATTTAGTTACTTAGCTATATACTTTATTAGTTAGTTATACAGCATATGTACTTAATACACATACAGTACAACATAGGAAACATTTCAATTTGCTTTCTGTATTTTTCTCTGGAAGGTTCTTTTCGCAAAGGTGCCATATCCTTATTATTTTGTGCTTTGTGACAGTCATCAGGAAAAGGCAGAGAGCACACCCACTCAGAGATGATGGAAGAAGAGACTGGAATCGCAGCGAGTCTGTCTGCGGGCTGTCTGTTAGCCGTCACGACCTCTGATTTTATCGCACGAGATGGCTCACCTTGACTGCCTGGCACTCCGCCGCGTTCCCCCAACCTAACGTCAACCTCTCTGGCCACTGGGGCCAAAAGGTCACGGAGGCTCCCTGTGTGACCTGGCGGTGCCGCCCCGCCACAGGAGAGCTATCCCAGAATCCCCCACAAGAAGGAATAACTTCCTGTTAGGCCAGCCTAACAGTGTGCTACATGAAGTGTAATATGCATACGAGTATATCATAGCGCATTAACGGCCATTTGCTTTGCAGTGGACAGTGTGCATGAGTGACTTGTCTAGGACTGTCACCATCGATTATATCAATAGTCAAGTAACTTACCAATTAATATGATGGTTTATCGAGTAATTATTAAGATATGATATGTAACATATGATATAATATAATATACATTGTAGTTGGGGCACGCTCAGTCACACATATGATGAATTTAAGCACTCCAGTTCACTTAGGCTGCAAGTTTTTGGATGGTGGAAGGAAACCAGTGGATCCACCAAAAAAGCCACACTCACACGGGGTGAGCATGCAAACTCTACACACAAGGCAGCAGTGTACAGTGACAGCACTGCGCCACTGTACCGCCCTGATTGACATAATGTGCAGTGTTAATATCGACATGGCATTTCATGCACATGCAACTGCAAGGACAAATGTTTGATTTCAACATTGGTAGGGAGCCCCGAACCCCCCCACCCCCTTAAACACACACACGGTCCTCCCCCTGTACTGGTACGGATGTCCCGATTGTTCATACCCAAATCTATGCTCTCGTGGAACTGTCACATTGCAAGGACCGCAATAGTCTGCAGGGTTCAAATCATTAACGTTTTCACTCAGTCATAGGAAACCAAACTTAGCAAGCATTTCTAATTTAATGATTAAACATTTTTAACATTATCGAGGCCTAGTATATGTTACAGGCTAGTATATGTTGGACTCACAGACCATGTGGCGCATTTGTAAGAAATTAAACAAAAATGAGTGGAGAAAAGCCAAAAAGGTCTGGTCACCAAATGATATTCATCTTCTGCTGTATATATATTACATATTCCATAGAGATGATATTCAACAGAACCGATCTGTCAGCACTGCTTTGTGTCTGCTTGACACGACTCAAGGTACTGGCAAATTTGACAGTCTGTTGGCAGAGAAGTTGTATTTGGCTGTGTACTTAATTTTTAACTCCAGAATATTGCAAAAACTTAAAATATCTCAATATGAACTTTTTCCAGTGTCATTCAGCCCTAACACGCAATACAGTACTTTCACAAAGAATTTATATTAATTGGTTATATATACCCTACACCGACAATTATGGAAGATGATATGGCTAAACGACTGGGACTTCATTGACATACAAGAATCAAGCAAATTTAGGCAAAATGACTTAAGTCTGATGGCAAAGACAGGCTAGGCTACTCTGAGAGGGTAAACAGCGCATATCACGGCTAGCCTTGCATTATTGGCTGAGGCAAACCTGAATGCCTTCTTTTAAGATGTATTCACATTGTAGTCGTGCTCTGATAATGTTTAAGTTTTGCTTTGTAATACTGACAGACGACTGCATTTTCATTCACTTTTAATTTGAAGTGCTTCCACACAAGTGATGCTTTCACTCTTTTGATCCCTCATCCTTGATCCTCATATTGGCAAGTAATCAATTAGGGAAATTTTAATTGATGCATTGTAATAATCGAGTAATCATGATTAATCGAGTCACTGCGCTAGACATATCCAGATAAATTTTGTAATGAAAAACAAACATAAAACAGTCAACCAGGATTCTGACTTGTTTGGTTAAGATATGTTAACCCTTGATCATTATTTTAATAGTTTCATGCACTCCAAGACCTCATACACACAAAATGTAAAGTCGCGTGCCACCACCCCACAGTCCACAGTACTTGGACACGTATGGCACATTCTTCAACTTAATAGTACACAATATGTATGGGATTTGAGATCTTTCAGATGTCAGAGGGAGCTGCACAGCTGAGATTGCTGCGTGAAATGTATGTTCTTTGCATCCAGCCAAACGCAGCGCATTGCGTCACACAGAGTTACCATATGGTCTACATGAAATAATATGATAAATAATGTGTGTCAGAGGGTCACTTCATGTTTTTATCAGCTTACTGAACAGGCTGTGCCCAATGCTGGTATCATTTAAAGTAAAATTGTAATTAGTTCTCTCTTTCTTTTACTCCATTACATTAAAATGCCCGGTGACTCGGATATCCTGAAACCCACAACAGAAACTTCAACATTTCAGCAGCCTGACAATTCAAAACCTCATGTGACTGAAGTTCAAAGGTCAATTAACTAATGCTGTTATTTTCCCTCTCCATCACACGACAGCGTCTTACGGGTCTGTTTGCTCTTCTTGGAGCCCGAGACCTGTCACTTTATACCAAGCCGCCTGGGCTACATTGCGTGTAATTGGCCAGTACTTACTGTCAATGTGCTTTTCTGTCTGGAGAGATCATCTATATGGTCTACCCCCTTTCCCTGCTAGATTTCTTCACAGCTGCAGGGATTTATCTAATAACATTTATGCTGACTTCTGTTTTTTCTCAATACTTGGATTTATTGGGCTGAACACAAGTCAAGATGTCAAGTTCCACAGATTCGGGTCACCCACCCCCAATTGAGAATCATATACAGTCAACATCCGTCTGGCTCTTCCGGTACCTTCCACATTATTATTTGACATTTAACAACACTGAACAATATCAACTACCATTAACATCACTGTTGATTTTTTTTTGTTTCAATAATTCATTATGAAAGAAAGGTATCGGGATAATAAAGACATTGTTTTATCATTCTTATTTCAAGGTCATTAAGCAATTCTACTGCAATAACTCCCGCTAACTTAACTGGAAGGCAACTGATATCTCTGCTTTGTTGCGAAAGTGACCAGCACTGTGAAAGATTGATGCAAACCACAAGGGGTCAGTAAACTTTGCTGTGAGGTTTTTTTTTTTTTTTTTACTACTTATAGTGAGCCAGAAATAATTGTACCTCTTTGTCCATGGGATATTTGGGAATAAAAAATGAGAGAAGGGGATGTGGTACCTTTAAAAATACCAAAGTTGGAAGCACTTTTGGATGTGGGGGGGTGGTGGGGGTGCAGGAAGAGTAATTTGAGTAGTTCTGCTAATGACCTGAGGAGAAACAGCGCAGCAGTCGTTTCGCTGATACGATGGCAGGTCATCGCGACAGATGTTCCCAACATATGTGGAGAATTAATTACCCACTAGTAAACAAAATCTGTGATGCGGAGAGTCGTTTTGTCCAAATTTCTTTCGTTTCGATGTTATTAGTGGCATAATTTTTCTTGATCGGCCGGTCCCACTTCGGCGAAAGTGCTCCTTAATGGGCCGCGATGGAGGATGCGTGAGGCGCAGAAGGGGCCTTAATTGGGGGAGCTGATTGTCATACAGCACGATGCGGAGCCCTCCCCCCCTCCCCCCGATTGTCTAATTGGTTGATTGAAATGTGAAGGAGGCCGCCAGGCTTCTCTCCTCCAATCTCCCGACGTCTGGGATGTTTTTCGTGCCGCGAGAAAATCCTGGCTGCTGCAAAAGACACAGAGTGTTAGGCACCACTGTCTGACTGCGTGGCCAGTTTGGACCGGAAGGATGGAAGGATGGAAGGCAACAGGAAGTGGGTGGGGTGGCGGGGAGGGCTGGGGGGGGGGGGAGGGGTTGAAATGTAAAGAGTCTAGAACGACCAAGCGTAAGGAACGCGTTGTATGTTACTGACACCATGTCTCTGCCCGCCTGTAACTTAGTCCGCCAGGTGAAAGCCTGTGATCTGACCCGCAAAAGGCCCACATCCCAGCCGGAACACAGGTGAGCAAACAAAACAAAAATTAATTATTTTAAAAAATGTTTTGTTGGATCACTTTCCATTTGCTACGGGTTTTTGTTTTGTCAATTTTATCTTTTGGATATCATAGTTAGAACAAACAAAACTAATTCCATGTCAGAGGTATTAAATGTGTTATTCAAAACATAACAAAAAATAAATATGCTTTCAGAAAATTCTACTGAATTCTGCAACATATAATTCTATCTCATATATTACTGTATCTTCAGTTCCTAATTGTATAGTCATTAAAATAAAAAACAGTTCAGAATTTATATAAACATATTACCTATACCTCCATCCATCTCCTACATGTTTATCCTGCTCAGAGTCGCAGGGACACAGATATTATATTTACCATACATAACAGCGTCTTACACAAACATAATGAATTGCCCAATGCATTATAAAGTGGAACTATTTTAACAGTGCTTCACTGTTGATTTGGTATTCTTCTCAAAAATATTTCTTAAACTAGTATCTCAGATTGCATATAGAAAATATTACGCCAACATTCAAACAGCCTAAATTTTTTTTTAATAAACGATAAATCAGTCCAAGAATTAAAGCTCATTTTGGGAGAGACATAGTCTTCAAACACAACAAGACGTGGTTTCAGTCCTAACATGTTTGCTAACATCTTTCAGCCACAAACAGTATTGATTTCCCACCCTTCATATCACACATCTGCTTTCACGTGCATAATCAGCACAGAAATGTATCTCAAGGTGAAATATATACCTTGATATAAAGCACGACTGGAGTAAGTAAACCAGATGAGGTAGAAGTGCAGTCAATCCATAACACAAAATTGTGGCTAGGAGGTAGCTCTACAGGGTCAATCAACAGTGTATACATAAAAAGGTCACCTAAATAGCAAGCCACTTGGCTTTAGATTGAACTTAATGTAAAAGAACATGCTTCCCCAACAATTAGCCGTGCACCAGTGCATTACACTGAGACATTACATATAGAAAAGAGAAGAATGAAGGAAAGTGTAGAATGAATAATGTTGGTTTGAGACAAAGCAGTGGTATAGAAAAATATCATGTTTCACTAGATAAAATATATTTTGCATTATGAATATATAGACATTAAATGAAAGTCCCTGTTATTAAGCAATGAGGTAAATGTAAACAAATGTGATTTTGTTTATATATATATATATATATATATATATGACAAAAATCATTCTAAACTTTTTTTTTGCTAATCTGCACTGCATTTCAAGTTATTCTAGGATAAAAAATAAATACAATTTAATTTTCTCTTGACTTTGATTGGCAGCTTGATTACCTTAGGGCCATGCACTGAATTCTGGGAAAATCTGCCCCAGACATCCATCTTAGTTTGCCTAACACCCCGTTTAGCAATCCTGGTGTTTATTTGTGTGTGTTTGTATGTAGCCAGTATCTAGAGAGGCGGAGGACGTTGGACTGTAATCAAACGGAGGGAAATTAAGTTGTTAGTTAAAGTGGGTTTAGCTCTGGGGATACCGCTAAGCTGTATGTGATTGCCTGGGGGGTGTTGGGGGAGACTTATTACTTCATTACGTACATAGGATATTGATTTGCTGTCATCGATTCTTTAGAATAACACATCACTGGGAATTAGGCTGTCCTGTAAAGAAAATAATGCTGTCAGAAATATTTTTAATGTGCATTATAATTGTCCACAGCTAACAGGATAGGCTAGCTGAGTTGTTTTCTTGATTTAAGTTCCCTTTGTTGTCGTTTTTGTTTCATTCTGGACTTTTAGTTTTAATTCTGTATCTTAAATTTTCTGTATAACAAAAAAGAAAAGAAAGCAGTGTTTTCTGAGGCATTTCACAATCACATTTGCTTCCCCCTACAGATCACACTCAGAGGTAATTACTGTAATAAACACACCACTTTAATTTGTATGGCCATTGGGTTTTGGTGAATCTGTAGCTTTTTCTTCACGTAACCTACTATACATGTGGTGGTTTAAATTATATTTCACTTGTCATCATTCAGTAGTTTCATCTGAAGTTTCGGCTGATTAGCTTTGGACAAGTATTGAGGTTCCAGCTCTTGATCACACGACTGTAAATATTGGTAAAGCTGCTTTCATTTATTTTATATTTTCCCACTCTAAGCATTAAACTTAGTTGAAGTTTAAAAGGCATAAAATACGACAATTTCCCATGATTCCATTGCTGTTGATCTCAAAATAGGTGCATTCCTCACAAGAAAAACTGAAAACACCTGCTGATTGTAGCGTAGCAATATTCAACAGAAATAAAAACAATAAAACCACAGAGGATTGTGGGAAAAATGGTGACGCTCATTGTGATAAATATAAGCCCCCCCTCCCGGCCCCCACCC
>JAODLC010000028.1:9613586-9635547 GCA_026781145.1 Hippopotamyrus pictus | reverse complement strand
CCCACCCCCACAATTCTCAAACTTCCCACGCAATCAATCAGGGCCCCTGCCCCCACTTTGCTTCTTTCCCCGTTTCCTGGATTTCAGATCACTGAATGCAAATCCCCGACAAGGGTATCTATATATAATATTAATGGGCGCTGTGGAGGGCTGTTGTGAGCGGACCGCTCACTGCCAAATAAAGAGTGATCAGAGCCTGGTTTACCCATCCTCCGCGGCGCTTCCGTACATCACGCGGCAGGATGGATGTGGCATCATTAGGCAAAGGAGCTTGGCCATTGCACACAGAAGCGGCCAAGTCGGTGGTACCCATCAATCTGGCTGGGCCCGGCTCCCTGAGATACCGTCACGCGTTACATGCAGAACTGATGTCGGCACGGGGCCTCTCGCAGCGACCCCAAGCTGGTCTTATCAGCGACCACCCGGGTCCATGCCGCCGTCCTGTCCCCCTACCACCCCCCCGTCACATAGCTTCTCCCCAGCCTCTCCTCCTTCTAATTTATTTACTGCACCAAACGGTCACCAAGGAGACAATGGACAGGAAAGGAGAAACAGAGTGCTGTCACACTCCCCTACTCCCTCACTTCCCTCCTGGGAATAGTGGGGGGGGGTGCTGGGGGGGGGCTATGCCTTATCCCTTTCCTCCTTCGGACCGCTGGAGATGACCCTACGACATTCATGCAAGTCCTGGCTGGGTCGAACCCAGCACCGTTTCCCAGATGAGACCACGCCACGGTGGGCGATGCGAGGGGTCGTCCCGGGACCCCCATGAAGCCCATGAAGGTGGCATCAAATGGGAAACTTTTTTGCAAACTGGGTTTGGGCTTTTGCATGTCTTTCTGCGGTGACCCCTCCTGTGATGCCCGCTAGCCATTCCTGCACACGCTCACTGTCGCAGCGTTGATCCCCACCGCTAGTCTACTAATGTCCTGTGCTGGCACTTTTAACATTAAAAAACACTAAACCTCGCTTTTGGATACATAAACAATATATTATTAATTATCATCCATCCATCTTCCAACCTCTTGTCTTGATCAGGGTTGTGGTGTAATTCAAGTGATACATTGTATCATGTATAACATTTCAGTGATTTATTAAAGTTTCTTTTCAAGGTTCTTCTTAAAGTTTGCAGAGTTTAATAAAATAAAACACAGAACAAAAAGAGAAAAGGTCATCGTAAAAACATCTTTCGAAAACCTCCAATGAAATTAACTGCACTTTCAAAGATATTATCTTTCAGTCTTATTGTCAATTGCGACTGTTAAGTTCCAAAATAACGGACTGGCTCTAATTGATTTCCCTGTTTGTTATGTTAATGTAAATGAAGAATAAAAAAACTGGGATATTCAAATCAAAAGAAGAGGCTGTCAGGTGCATCTCAACCAGCAGAATGGGGGGAAACTCGAAAGTGCAAGACAGGTTATTGGTAATCAATTAAATGTTGGGGTGCCTGAGAGACGGTCATGTTTTTCAATTGAGCTCCGTCTGAGAAACAATTTGAAAATAATGGTGACTAGAAAACAGACTTTGACGTGGTCAATATGGTTACATGTGAAGGGCAAATGGCTGAACAGCAAGAAGATCACCTTCGTTTCTTATCTGCCTTGGGCATTACTGATGCTATGTATTGTGCAATTTTGACCGCTGCCACGAGAAGAGAAAAGTCAGGCTCTCAAAAACGACTTGGATTAAACAGAAGATTAATCATTTTCAAAAACCATGTTCAGGAAACAGGAGGTTGTGCGAATTGTGATGCATAGCACCAAATAAATCTTAGAACACCCAAACAGCTAAAATTATTGTTATTATTATTTTTTTGTAACGTATGACTTGCTGATACAAAGTTGTATCTGCTACATAAATGTTTTGTACAAACTAAGGAACTGATGCACAAAAGTTTCAGTGTGTCTGATCTAGATATCCAGAGGCAGCAAGATCCATTCACATATCCAGAGTTCCACCTTGAGAACGCTGGCGCTGAAAGGTTAGATTTCAGTAAGACTCACGAAACAGTTTTGAATCTGTCACTTAGTGCGACACACTGTAGCTAACATTTACGTTATTCATTACTATGCTTTTCAACTGAGCTGCTGAAAACAAAATTCAGTCTTCAATCCTCACGAAATTGCACAACCTTCTAATAAACTACAGATCTAAAATATATTTTGTGCTGGTGAACAGCAGGTCCATATAAAACAGCTGTTTACTCTCTGTTTATATTATTTGAACAAGAACTAAATGCAACTTAATGAAGTCAAAGGACAAGTGTGCTAATTTTAATATCTAAAACAAGTGCTACAAAAATTAATTCAATTAGCAAAAAAAGGGGAAAAAAAGGTTCAAAAAGAGCCACCTCTCGACAGGCCTCCACCAGAAGCTAAAAAAACAATACAAAGTGCTAGCTAAATGAAACTGGTTTGTATAATCTATCACATATGGTGTTTTTAAGGGTCATGGAGTAAATCATTGAGCTACTGTAACCTTGAAGATAAGGTCCTGCTTCTTCTTGTAAAGACTACGTGAACTTTGTATATTTCAGTGTTGATGTAAACGTGCGAGGAACCCAAAACAGAAATTGGCGGCAGAGAATTTTTATTAGCTGCAAGAGGTAAATGAGTAAAGCTAGAAATGCTTTTTTTTCTTTTAGAGAAAAACATTACAATAGCAGAGAGGACTTACAAAAGAACGCTGTTCAGGTCTCCTGCAGATTTGTCACCCATATTTACTTGTGCTATTGGTTGAATCAATGTCAGAGAAGTTTTCTAATGAGTTAGGAAAATAATACTTTATAATATAAGAGATTGTGTTCACATGTATTATAGCTTTACTTAAGTTTATTTCAGTAATATAGGTTGCATTGTGATAACAGATAACTGACCTGCTGCCATTCTGAAAACTGTTAGTAAATTCATAGTAGCAAACAGGCTAATAGATTAACTTGTCAAAAACTACTTAATAGCTAAACTAATTATCTTATTAATAAGATTATTTAGAAGACTAGCTGACAGTCTGACATTGTGATTTGGTAATTGTAATTATTACAAGTCATCTATGCATTTTAAGTGAGCAATATAAATTTTCATCTCTCATTTTCCATAGGACATCCTGTCATGTGATACTGCAACCAAATTTGACACTAAGCAAAAGACGTTAAACATACTTTTGAACACTTCATTTGCTTCAATAAATAGGATCTTGCTAAAATAAATGGCATAATCAATTTAAGTCAATCTTCTTGTAAATGTTTGCATGTATACTGTAATGCTAGCTTTTGCTACATAGATGCCTGCTTTCAGAACCAACTTTACATGACACAACATAATATTGTTTCAGTGCAGGATATAATATAGTGGCTGATATTTATTTTAAGAATAAAAGTAAAACTTAGTGTGCATAAATAATAATAATGCACTGTGTGCAGCTAAAAGTGCACACCCAGGTTAAGCACAGAAATGCCTTTGCGCTAACTAGCTCCTCGCTAACCTGTTCTCTTGCTGCCATCTTGTTTTATCTGCTCTCTGCTTTTCCACTTCAATAACGGCAGCTGCGGCAGCAGGTTCCAAGGAGAACTTTATAAAGGATGAGCGAAAAAAAATAAAGAAATCCCAAACAGGGAGGAATCTAAGGTTGGTGTGTGTCGGTGTGTCTTTGAGGGTGGTGTTGGTCCTGCAGGGGGGAGTGGTATCTGACTTGTTAGTCAACCACTGTCCAATTTGTTGAGGGTGGTGTGTTTGATTAAAGCAAGGGTCCCTCCTGGATCGGAGTCCCCCCCATCAATCACATTGATAAGTCCCAGAAAGGCGACATATTGCCTAAGAAGCGGACGGGTAGGGATATCAATTTCGGTGTCATGCTGCTGTCTGGCCGCCCAAACACCGTGTGCAGTTTTCGGGGCAGGTGCACGCCGGTACAGGAGGAGGTGAAGGGGACAGAGGATGTAGCATCACTGGGGTATTGGGGCAGGTGGGATGGGGGGGAACGTTGTTAGATGGGGTGTATATTGGGCACATTGGAACTCTTCCCACTTCAAACGCAGTTTTAATAAATGCTGAGCTTCATTACTTGCTGACATCTGTTTTCTTTGGCGGAAAAAGACCTGACAATGACTCTCTCTATAATGACATGTTCTCAAACTTTTTTTTTCCAATACAGCACTTTTTAGCATCCCGTTTGTACAGAGAGAGCACTTCAAGCCAGTTCGGACTGTCTGCAAGTGTCAGCTTTGCAAAGAAGCAAGTCTAAAGACGACAGCGTCTTGTTAGTGGTATATATGACAATGAGGCTTGGGCCAATCAATAGCTATATAAAGGTGCGGATTGCAGGGCAAGGTGAGGTTTAGGGTTATTGACACGGCCTTCGACAAATAAATATAAACAGCGGTTTGAATTTTCTGATATGATGCAAACGACCGCCGTAAATATCAGAATGTTTTACTCAATGAAGGGCATCAGAAATATTTTTTTACAGCATTTGATTATCACTGGGAGCCATTAAAAGAAAAACAGAAATTTGTCATATTTTAAACAAATCCAAATAATTCAAAACTAAATGTAAAATGAATACATTTTAATAAATATTATGTAATATGACAATTATGTCACTGACTATCAATATAACTACCTAGCACTTAGTCATTAAAACAGAAAGGATGAGAATGTGTATAATTGATAAAAATAAATAAAAATATGCAGCCACAGTGATTTTAATTGAAATTATATTCTAATATTTAAATCATTATGGCAATAATGTATAAGTAATATAGCAAATGTACAGTTTTAAAGTTTAGTGCAATACTGAGAAGGCAGTTTAAATGATTTTTATATTTTAAAAACATTGAAAGTTTTTCAGTTAAAATAAAATGCTAAAAACATTCAATATTTTTGGCTGCATTGCACACTTCAAAAATTACTGGAAAGAACTAAATCTACCCTGTAACCCTGAAAACTAAAATCAGTACCTTTCTTAGTCATAAACGTAACATAAATATATAATAATGCTAATTAATAGATATCGGTCTAATTGCATTTATTTTTATTGTGCTCCTGCTCATTTTTCCCGGTCATCTGCATTTCTCATTTACATATAATTATCGCTGTCACTTGTATTTTAATTAAACTTTAGTTGCATCAGATCGGCCTTTGAGTGTCAATATGGAAACACAGTCACACATTTTTCTGATATGTTTTAGTAGTTTTTAGAATTTCCAAAAAATTGTTAATTTGGGAGTTGTTATTATTATGAATATTAATTATGAATAACACTTTGTGCGTTCAGTACATACAACAATACAAATAAATGAAATGTATGGAAATGTATGCACGTACAAGTGTACTTTTCCGCAAAAATATGTATTATGAGGCCATTTTATTCACTCACTCACGGACACGCACATCAGCTCCCAGCTCCTGCTACGGTAATTAAATCAAGTACTCCAAAAAAACGGCAGTCAGCACTTTCCTTCCCTTAGCATGTCCATTTTATCGTCCTTCTCTGTACCTTTTGGATGATAATGATACAAATTACAGTCGAGCTTTATTAATAGCTAGACCTCGATTGCAAGAAGAAGAGAGAAGGAAAAAAAAATAGGGGGACCTTCTTTTTTTCCCCTCTTTCCTAAGTGCTAACTTGGGATTTCCTGGACCCATTGTCATGTCAACTGGACCCGCAGCTATTCCATTGTGATGATAATGGATTCGGTGTTGTTGGCTCAGAGGTCATGGGGTCAACATAAGCTCCTTAATGGACTGTGAAATAACTCTAAACGCATTAACCTCCCCAGATCACAAGGCGCGGCACACACTTTCACTCCTTGAATCGCATTGCTTTATGGGCACAATACAATTGGATTGAATTTTAATTTTCGAGGTGTATACCTCGAGGAAAATAGAGAGGGTTTTATAAGGGGGGGGTGGGGGCAAATAATAAACTTAATCACACAACGAGGGACAAAGGGAGGTCTATATTTTTAATTTAGACATGCAAACGACTTAAAGAAATGGAAACTTTTTGGTGTGAAATTACAGTACCAATGTAGAAGATACTGCATTAATATTAATATTTTTCCCTAACGTATAACATGAATCAAATGTAAAGGAAGGTCTTTCAACTTAGCTGTTTGATTAGTACTATAGTTTTTTTGCTCTCAACACATTTTTCATCCATAAAAAGACTGTACGCGCGGTTCCGTAGTGTTACTATGTTGTCGTATTAGGGCACATTCCTTTGTCCTAATGCATGTCTCATCCATCAGTCTTGTGATTAGTCACTGGTTAGGATCACTGAGTAGCTGATTGCTGTATTGTGTCAAAGGCAGGACCTCCAGTTACCCCATGAAATAATGACATACAAACTGACACAGTCATACAAATAACCATCAGCGCAACCTCTGGGGAGAATATAAAGCATGCTCTTTCAGCACCGCACACAGGAAATTTCCAGCAAGAGCCGTATGTCTTCATGTAAGCAATGTGCATGCAGTTGATACACAATATCAACGAACCAGTGCAAACCTAAACAACTGTTTGGAGTACAGGACCTTATGTCTATTGCAAAATGTGTCTTTGAGCTGTCAGCCTCCAACAGAATACAAAGCAGACCCCAAGGGAGTTTGGTCACATTGGCCAAATGCCTTGAAGTTATCATAAAGCTGATCAATTAGAAACCTATTACCCTTAATCTGCAGAGAGAGAACAGAAAGGAACTCATTAGATATGGAGCCTTGGCATAAAGGTGACTGATGCTGAACTTCCTGGACTGAACAGCATAATGATATGCCATGAATTAACGGAATGGTATGGCCAGACAAAGGGTACTGCATTTGATATGACCGTGTTAGATGATATTCTTCTTCATGTTCTGGCAGCTGGTATTAAAGTCCTAAATGCACATTCTAACAGGTGTTATCTCTGTTCTCTATTGATTGAAAAGCATCTGACTGTCTTTGATGCTGTCATTCTTAAAGCGTGGGGTCATGGTGAAAAATAATGCAAGTGAAACATAGATTAAAAAAAGCCAGCATTCCTTTTTTCATTTTGATATCCATGTTGGTTCTCTTACTTTGATATCCATGTTGGTTCTCTTACAATGACCGTGGTATTACCCATGCATATTTACAGCACTATATCCTCTGAGCAGAACGCTGATTTCACTGTTTACAGTAAATGTCATAATAAATATGTAACTCCTTATACCTTCAGCTGTTTGAATACAGATGTTGTTTTAAGGGCGCCTGATATAAATCTGTTAAATCTCAATTGTGATACATGCAATGATAAATACTTGTTTTATAACACTTAGTGAAAAGTCTCTGGAGAGAATGTTACGATACTGCAAAAATTGACAAAAACGGGAATATGTGGAGGATCAACACTATCATCCCTGAGTATGAGATAACATTGATACTTGTGCATCTTAGACTCATTTTTCAATGTTATGTTTGACGATGGAAATGAGTGAAGTCTACTTGGCTAGTACTAGTTGCCGATTCCCCGGGCTACAGTGACCTCCAGTGCCTTGGGTGACAATTATTCCAACAGAGTTGGAGTGAATGAGAAGCAACAAAAACTAGCCAACAGTATGACGCATCTGTTGTTGCATTTTCCATGTTCATTTCCCAAAGTCTATTATCGTGTGTGCTTTGAATGATTTGGTAGATTTGGAAGTCAAGCCTTTCTCCGGCACTAACGCGACAGCCTAACATAGAAATGCAGATTACCAGTGGTTTGTTTGAAAGCTATAAACAAAGCAGCCAAGTACAACAAAGGCAAATTCACACTTGCGCCAATACAATTTGCATGCAAAAGATGGCAGCCAGCATACATGTTGCATAGATATAGCCTTCTTAAATAGGTATGCTAACAATCATCAGTAGAGGAACATATTAGTTTATTAGTGTTATTTCATATTTCTGTTTATCCTTTAATTTCACATAATGACAACATGCCATAAAATTTGATTCTATCAAGAGTACAAAAAATCTAGCCGTGTTTTTTTTTAGAATCCACTTTACAAGAAAGCTTGTTGGTCTTATACCTACATTCATATATCGTACAATGTTCAGATTCCAGATATTAAGAATTAAATGGCATTAAATGATTAATTCCACACTCTTAATGAAGGCAGGACTCCACCTCAGTCCAAGCCTGTATACCACTAGTTGCAAATCAGCAATTTCCTTGAATGCAGCACAAAAATGTCTTTTACTCTTACACAAATGCATTTTTCCCTCAGATTCACATGCATATGTAATCAAAGCACAAACAGCTTCATAGCCTTGAGTGATGGGCGATATATTCATCTGACATGAGGCAAATCCCACAGGCATGACTCGGATTTTCTCATTTCACTACAAAGGACTAGATGCGTAGCATTGCTCAATTTGTACACCATCCACAGTCTGTCTGAATGGTCATCTTGGGCGGTGCAAGTTCTTGAGATCAAAAACTAGCTTAAAAAATGCTGATGTCTATAAATACTGTTTATAAGTATTAGCATTGTATTAGCATGTGAAACAAATAACACTTTCCCTCTGGCTGGCTTTTTTAATTATACAGTACCTTAATTCACTCATCCAAACATCTTAAGATCAGTTCCAGGCACATTTGTGGGGGGTTGAAAGAAACTACTTTCTATAGTTACTGTAATATCAAGTTTTTAATTCAATTTTGCTTTATTTTTCGCATCTCGGCATAGAAAGCTCTCAAATTATTTTGTGATTTAAAGAAGATTTAAATGTATGCAATTTTCTTTATGTATATTTAATCCTAATTACACACCATCCCGCCATCCATTTCCTACACCCACTTGTCCTGATACATAAAATTAATGCTTGTGGCCTTTCAGGGTAAATCAGAAAAGTCTGGTTACCCATCTTTCATTTTAATGAATCAGTATTGTTCAAAATAAGTTTTTTTCCCCCAGAAATAGCGAACTGGGTTGCTGGAGGGGCATGGACACCCTGGCAAATTCTGGGGTCCCAGCAAGCTCTATAGGGACCCCAAAATGTACCACCACACCTAACAAAATCTATTTATATTTATTTATATTTTATTTGTATATAACTCTTTTTATTACCTGTGTCTTGTCTTGTCACTGTCATTCTGTTGCACTGTAGAGTTCTGACACTAAAACAAATTCCTCGTATGTGTTAACATACCTGGCAAAAGCTTATTCTGATTTTGATCTAGGGGGACCCGGAATTTCTAGATAAGCCCTTGATGGTGACTAAGAGATTTTGTTGCTGTAAAGGGTTATTTGGACACCTAAGTTGTAAGGTGAGGGATCGTTTCGACACGACTCAGAGCCCCCCCCCCCAAAAAAAGACTCACCGGTGACAAAGTGAAGCGCGTAACTCCATAATGCTGATAGAGCGCGTTCCGTGCGAATGAAGGATAAACAGCGATTAATTTCAGTCAATAAACGGCGGTTTGAGGCTCGCCGCCGAAAAGCCCAACAATTACTTTTCCATTTTTCCTGCCAAATGGGCTGATGAGGGAAAACAGGAGATTCGGCCACGTAAATCAGTCTTAATTTTGCCTTCCCCATTAAAAAGCGGCCATTAAGACCCTCTTCGCCTCATTTCATCTCCTTCTTGTTTCACTTTTTCAATTTGCGCGAAAGGGGGAGTTCACTCATCATAAAATTTCACTTTGGCTGGCCTATCATTTGCATCTGAGCCAATAAATAGCAATTAGCATTAACAATTAAACCAGAGAGTGGAACCGATGGCTGCTCCCTCGGAAAGCTGATGAATGGCTAGAGAGGTGCTTTTGTGTGCGAACTCTGGAACGTTAGCTTGACTGATCCCGGCAGTAAAACACTGCTCTCTGTAGAGTTGCATGTCTGCACCAGGATGGCACCTGGATTTATTCAGTGCCACACAAGCCCTCGCAAACTGTTCCCTGTACCACACCTGGCAGCGGTGTGATCGCTGATGTATCCGAGATGGTGAATGATTGAATGCAGATCCGTATCATAACATGTTTTCCAAGGCAAACTGGCCAATACACCGTGATAGAAAATATGTCGAAAATACAGCAGGACTATTTATTAGTATCTAATAAACGCAGAAATAAGCGGCACTGCATTAAAAATCAAGATTACAGTAAGATTATGTTTGGACAAATGTGTAAAGAAGACTGAAAACAAAATATGAAAGTATATAACATGCACATAAAGTCATTTTTTTCCCGTTAAAAGTTATATTTTCAATTCAATGCCACGTATTATTATTATACAGCGGTAGGAGGTGAAGTATTGCGTGTTTAAAAAAGCAGATATAAAACTTTTAATTTAAAAATGATATATAATTGTTTTAAAACTTTTTAGGCAGGCAATTATAAGAGTGCTTCCCGAGGAATTTAAGCCACGGAAGGCAATTTAGTCCACTCCACTACTTAAGTTGCTGAAGCACATTTTAATGCCGCTTTAGTGAGGCATTTTATTTTTCCTTGGTGGGAAATGAAAGTAAACTGCAGTTTTGAAAGGCTTTTAGGATAACCTTTAGCAATGTTAATTATCAGATTTCGTGCGCCGATAACTATCAGGCAGGATTCCTGCTTAAAAGGCTCCATAACCATTTTTATATGTGGCTTGCGGTTTGAACGGTGAGCTTTCATTTCCCGAAATTTTACAAGTCTGGATATTAAAGAGGAGCGTAATATGTAACTGCAGCAATAATATTAAGCTAGGGTCCCCGCCGCCGTGCAAGAACCAGACATTTGCAAGGTGGTGGAAGGCTACTCGCTGCACGCCCGCCGGCAGGCAATGAAGGTTGTCCCGGCGCTGGAAGTATATCCGCACCTCGCCGGTCAACCTGCCTGGACATCGGCACGCCGGTCAGCATCCATGGACACCGACACGGCGCTGGTGCTATATTCGCATGCACACCTGTCACCGACACGGCAGCGACATCATCATCGTCCACGCTTTATGAATCTCCGCGCTCATATTAATCATCCAATAAAAGCACCGACTCAGCAGAATCGCTGCCCTGCCCGGCAAAGCATGGACTAAGGACGGGCGGCGCCCAAAAAAGGGGGGAAAAATAGCGAGAAGGAAGGGGGCCCTGGGTGAAAGCGGAGAAGCGCGGTGCTTTTATTAACATGGCGGGCCCATTAGGATGCTCTCTGTTCACCTTCAGTGGAGCAATAAATGAAGAGGCTCCTGAGTGCCGGACTCCTACTGTCTCCGCGCGGGTAACGCGCAAGCGAGCAGTAGTCGTGTTGTAATGCATGTAAGAAACAGATGTTCCCTCCCTGACAAATCCCCTTTCTTGATTTATTATTCATTTGCTCAAATCACAATGGAAAGTCTTCGGCCCATTAATTAAATCCCGAGCGCAAGAAAAAAAATTAAAAAAAAAATTTGCGATGAGGGCTCATTACTGGTAAATGACTTTGACACATCATCAGATTTGAAGGTAAAAACGGGTGACTTTTGGAAGTGGAAAGCGGGAGAGGGGTTCCCTATTCTTGTTCTCCTGGTCAGGCAGAGACGATCGAGCAAGAAGGCAGGCTTTGGGACAATGGGTACAGAACAGGGCTTGGATGTCTTCATGGTGGTGAGGTGATGGCCGCGCTATGATAACCAAAAATATATTCAGGTCATACAAAGCTTATCAAAAATAGTATGTTTATAAATTTCTAAAATGTATTGTACAAATAGTAGATATTTTGCACTTTGTAGGACTTTGTTCATTTGGGGCAACAAAAAGGTATAAAGAAATATAAAAAAATATTTTAAAATTAAATATATTAAGATTTTATGTAGTGAGGAAATAAGAGAAAGTAAGAGAAGATACCTTTTACCCATAAAATTTGAGTCTGAACTAATTATAAGTCCAAAGAGAGAAATGCTGTATGATTATGCTTTTATAATATGATATTGAATGAAAACTTATAGTTATTGCTTTGATGCCTTTTACCGCAGGAGCAATTATTTTGAGCGTCTGCATCTAAATGACTAGCATGACACCAGGGCGACGGGCCGTACAGCCTGCCAATTCCAGTGTGTCAAATGATCTTTTAATTACCGTTTTAGCTTTGCCAATTGAGAGGAATTAAAACAACAGAAAAGAAAGCCCCCCAACAGCTATATCCCCCTCCCCCCTCCTTGAAACGCTTGCTAAACTGTGCTTTCCGGTATTACGGATTCTCACCCTGTCGGATTATTTGGGAAGAACACTGTTCTTTTCTGGCTGCTTGTAAAATCATGCCCCATTTCTGAGTTCTCCATTCATGCTTTGCTGCCCTTTTAGTTTGGCAGGACAATATGTTAATGTTTAACAATCTCTCAGTGCGGTGTGCGGGTGTGTTTAGTATGGTGTGCCTGTGATCGGAAGGTATTTGCTGTTGGACCCTTAACAGCCAGTGCTCTGCTTTCTCAGTTGTATGTTGCTTTGGATTAAAGTGTCTGCTCAATAAATAAATGTATTGCTCACCTACAGTATAAGAGATCCGCAATGCTGTCATTAATTCCTAGATTAACAAAAATAATCTTACCTACAAGCAAACCCATCAAAAACTAAAACTGCCTACGGTACTGCTTTCAGTTATGATCGCTTTTCAAAAGTTTTAGATTTTTGTTGGGCCGGTGAAGGTCGACAGTTTCGTTTAACTTCTAAGGCCTTTCTGGATCAGTCACCCCAAACCCCCAAATTCAAAAGCGGAGGTATTTATAAGGCCGGTCAGAAGCCTCTGACGCTTCGCCTCATGTCCCTTGAAATATATTCATTACATGCGCTGGGAGAAAGAATACTTATTGATTGTCTCGGAAAAGCGAGCCAGGTTTTGGTGATCCGCCGGTGCGGTCCCCCCGCACGGCGGCATTGTTTGATAAGCATTGAGTGTGGTGTAAAAATAACGCCAACCCATCCGAGTCGCCCCCCACCCCCCTGAAGCCTCTGCTGCCACAAAGGTGAATTGAAGCTTTCTAAAATTAAACGCCGTCGCCTGTCAATGACACTTTAATGATGCCAGCCACTCAATAATGGGGATGGGGACATTTTTGAGCACTTGCTAAAAATAGCTAGCTTAAAAAAACCACACATCCAAATGACTTCCTTTGTCTCGGCCGCCTCGCAGGCCGTGGGTGGTGAGGCTCGTCTAATTATTTGGTCCACTGGGACAGCGCCATCTCTGCCTGGCATCGGTAGGATTTGGCACCAACATCTTTGTTGGCATGGACCCCCCTCCACCAAACTCCCCCCCCCCCAGAAGTATTGGAGAGTTGTTTGGAAAGAGTAGATTTGAGTGAACAGACAAGCGCATGGCATGCACCAGGTTTGGCACGCGTGACAAGCTTTGGCTCTGGTTCAGTCGCTCCCCCGTCTTCGCTCTGGGTGTATTTGTAAAGGCACCCTGCATGTCCCAACCTGGACTATTGATATGGGTATAGTGTGTCTTAATAGACTCAGGATTAGTAGAAACTGGAACTATCGTACACAAGGAGGGCGCAAATTGAAACGTTAGCTTAATGATGTGACGTGGTTCACTTTTATCGACTGCACCAACTTACTCAGCAGGAATTAATGGAGAAAAGCTATAAGATGGGTGCCTTGCTCAGATGGGGGCACACAGGTGGGGCTCCTCGTGGGACTGGAACAGCCAGCCTGTCAGCTACAAGCTTGGGCCCTTAACCGCTACCTGTGGCTCATGGCTTTAAACGGTAAAACTAAACAGATGCCAAAGTGAAAGGCAAGTACCAGACAGTGTCCAACATTTCAGCAGCCGGCAACAGAAGAAAGGGAGGTAATTGTGAGGAAATTATCAGCACACAACAGAGACGGGCTACCCAGGGGGTGCGGCAGTAATGAATCCAATTCACATAGAGATAGAATGGGCCGGCCAAACAGATTGACACCCTTAAAATCCAAAAGCCTTTAAATCCAAAGCCTGCTCTGTGTAAGTGTCACCAGCTGAAAATCAGAAATTTAAAGGGTTAATTTTAGGATTTTCACAAGAATTTTCAAAGTGGCAATAATGCCGTTTGAAAAACGCTGCCAATTTGTTTAAGTTATCAAAAAAAAAAAACATTTAACCAGTCTGTGACAGGAAATCTATGCAAGTGCTGGGAAGGAAAACTCAGTCACGCACACACACACACACACACACACACACACACACACACACATTATATGTTTGATCTTTGTGAGGACTTGAACTAATTTTGAATGCATTCACAGATCTTTGTGGGGACCTGAATAATGGTCCCCACAACATCAAAATAACAGATTTTTATGACATTGTGGGGGACATTTGGTCCACACAATGTAATATAGACCTAATCCACACACACACACACAGAATTGATTCCAGTTTCAGGAAGACATGAGAATCTGCAGAACTATGCTGCTGCTCACCTGTGCTAAATACAAATTTTTAAGGTGCACAAAAAACCCACTGATGTAAAATCTTACTCGTTTTATCAAAAACTAGAATCATTTATTCCATTGTAGTAATAGTGAATCACACATGTAAACACCAGCAAGTGCTTAATAAATAATAATAATAAATACAATTGAAAAACATTTTCTGCCATATAAATGGTAATTTTGTCATGAATTATAAAGAATAACGTTCCTATTGCTAACCGTCAGCAGGGCTGCCCACTCACTCAGTGCATGTGATAATAAGCTAGCAAAAGGTAAATGAAACCAGTCAGGGAAAAAAGGACCATTCAGGTTAATAATAGCGTTCGCTACATGAGCTGGAATTGGGGAGCGTAGGAGTGAGCTGCTGGGGTGGACACACCAGAGAACAGTGGCCCAGGGACCCCTGGTAGGCTTAGGCAGGCTGGTGTCCAGCAGGAGATGACAGGAGCAGACAGGATGTCACTGCCGAAGCACGGCCCTTCACCGTCACCGACATCCCCGATCTGGCAGCTTTCTGCTCGCCGACGTAATGTGGAGAGACAGAGCGGGATGTTCTCTTTTTTCGCAACGTCACGTGAAGTCTCTTGCCGTGACGCGTGACTGTAAGAATCCAGTTACCTTTGCTTCCCACGTCGCCAATATTCAGTTGATTAAAGGGACGCATTGCTTCGTGTGCACATTCCTTCCGCGCTTTGGCTGCAAGCTAGCAGATGTCACAGGTATCAGCATTTTTTTGCCACCACTGTCTCCAGTGGCAGGTCTAAACTGACTGCGAAACAGGCAATAATGCCAAATAAAATGAACTTATAAACGGGTTCTACCTTTTTTTGTCATTTGTGAATGTGTTAATGTATTTTCGCTGTTTGTATTTGGGCTATTTATATACCGTATGGGTAATGTAAAATTTTAAAGTAGGCCAATATCAATCTACGTTTTATAGGTTGTGGTCTAAGTAAAACACACGTACACAATTCTGTATAAATATCTGAATATCCATCCATCTTCCACAAGTGCTTATCCAGTACTGGGTCACCATGTACCTGACACATATCTTGGGCAGCAGGGGGCACAAGACAGGGGACATCTTGTACGAGATGCCAGTCCATCACAGAGCATGCTTTCGCCTAATTTAGGGACACCAAGTCACCTAATCACATGTTTTAGTCTGTGGGAGGAAACTGTAGTTTGTAGGGAGACTTATACATACAGGGGCAGGATTCAGACGTCCATACCCAGGAGATGTGAGGCTACAGAGATACCTATTGTAGCTGAGTATACAGTTTAGAATGGGTTAACTCAGTGTTTCCCAATCCGGTCCTTGGGGACCCACAGAAAACAGGGTTGAAGCCAGCTATGATGTCACCGAGGTCTGGATCTCTGTAACTTTTTAAAGGCTAAAAATAAAATTTGAAGCTAAATATTTCCTTGGATAAAAAATTAGGCTAACCAATGTTTCACATAACTAATTAATAAAAAAAAAAAAAAAAAAATTGCCGCTTATGAAGGGGATGGTATCAATAATATGACTGAGACCTACCCCCCAGCCCTGGGTCCCGGACTTCACGGTTTTTCACACCCTGGCTACAGCCCTGACAGACAGCCCACATTTTTGCTCCCTCCCATTTCCCTGTCAGACAGTCCACATTTTTGCTCCCTCCCATTTCTCCGACAGACAGCCCACATTTTTGCTCCCTCCCATTTCCCTGACAGACAGCCCACATTTTTGCTCCCTCCCATTTCCCTGACAGACAGCCCACATTTTTGCTCCCTCTCGGTTCCCGGAGCTGTCGGACAGGGAGCTCGGAGGGAGCAAGAGCGTGGGTCCCCGAGGACCGGATTGGGAAATACTGGGATAACTGATGAGATATTAGTACAAATCAAGTAGAAATTAAGTTTACAGAAAATATGGTTAAAAATCGCATGCATAGTTTTAATCATTAGATGCCTTGTCTCAGACTAAGACCTGAAGTATTATATTCATTATGAAATTTTCCTGCAAAGTAAAACATCAGTGTTTATAGAATAAGCTAGAGGTTAATACATTTTCTATAAAATGGTGACATTTTATAGTATCCGTGGCAATGTATTGGTGGACTTATCTCAGTTTTGTTGGGTTTATTTTGTGCCATCTGAGGCACCTTTGTATTTCATGGAAATTTACCTCTGCATATACACTCCCCCATAAAGTAGTCATTCTATACGGTTTGCCTTTCCCTCTTCCTTGTATGTCCTAGGAGCCTATACATTACTTCTTCCCAAGAACTATGACCTGGATCTGTTACCACAACTCACTGGCCATAGTAGTCAACAGGTCGGGTAAAGATAACACCACTGTATGAGGGGTGAGCGTTGCTGTGTGTTTGCACTGTAGTCAGCTGGTTGAAAAACTCACAAAAACAAAGCGGGGCTTTGCAGTGTAAAGAGCCTCTGTGTACACTCACCACCTGACACGCGCAGATGAAAGTTGACAATGGGTGTCGCATTCAAAACTTATGCTGGACAATAATTCTATTAATAATTCTATAACAGAATCCTAAATATATCTAGCGGGAAATTTTATCAGAACAAAATAAGTTCTACACTAAAAGATAAGACATACTTCATTGATCCCAGGCAGAATTTTTTATTTTGCATATGGCAACAAGGTACATAAAGCGTGCCAATGCAAACATATACAGTATAGAGCAAAATAAAGTGCAAAGACAGTACACACATAATGCAAACAAGTAAACATAGTGCAAACAATGTCTGAATACTGTGAGCTCTTCAGTATCAAAGGAAATGGCAACAATGAATTATATCTAAAATTTGTTATAATACCTTGTGTACAGCTGAAATCAAGATCAAGTGTTAAAAAAAAAACTAAACATGCGCATAAAATAAGCTTAAAACGCCCTTGGTATTGCGACACTGTGTCGCTGCCTGGATTAGACTACCATCATGTAGACGTGGAGTTTGGAGCTCTGCATGCTCTGTTTATGCTTCAAGATCATTAGCGACGTTGCAATTCTTATGTCTTGGCCAGGGATGAAAAATGGCATTGCAACATGACGGCCAGTTCAAGAGCAGAGGGTTCCGGGAGAGACATATGGGAAGAGCGTACATTAAAGGAGCAGGGCACAGTAGGTAAGGACAAAGGTCTTTAACTGAATTTGGACCGCGATAAGGAGTCGACACAGGGTACAGAGCTGAGGAGCGGTGCATGTGTGGCGGGGGGTAGGGAACACAAGGCGATCAGCAGGGTTCTGTATGAATCAGAGTGGGCACGTAGATGATCCAGGGAGGTCTGCCAGCAGGGAGTTAGAGAAGTCTGGACAGCAACAGGGACTTGGAATAAAATCTGAGAGGAACTGGTGGTGAGGGTTGGCCTGATTCTGTGACTGTGACAGTCAGTTATCGTGTTAGGGTAAAAGTAAAACAAAAGTTAAACCGAAGTTAAATAAATGTGAGTATAATTACAAACTCTAGAGGGCGCTATAAGATTTTAACTAATTTTAAGTTTGTTGTACCGATGCACCTCAAACGACACTAAACATGTCATATTAAACACTTTTAAAATAATTATTTTCTTCAGAAATAAGTGCTTACTCGCATAACCTGCATGAAGCTACAAAATTCTGTCATATTATCATTCAGCAAAATTCTCAAAAAATCTTGCTACAAAGCTTAGCTATTTAATTTATTTGGCTGGGAGAGTGTTTTAACATCTACCTTCATTCATCTAAATTTTTGTACTTGTGGCACTAATTTCAGATTTATAAATCTACATTTTGTCATTAATGTTTGAAAATTCATGAATCTATGAATTCAGAGAATCTATTGTTGTTTGTAAGAATAACAACACCGTCCTTGCTGCTACGCCCTCACATTCACATTTATGTATATCACTCATCATGCTTAGAGCTCAAATTTTGTCCTTCACTCCAAAAAAACAACCTTCTCTTTCACTAGGAAAAGCGCGCACTGTCAGTCTCCCAGAGCGTCTATTAGCAAACGGTCTCCACCCAAATCCATCTCAATACTAAGTCACGCCAAGCCCAAGAACATGTTCCCTCACATTGAGATGTCATTGCTGTTCACAATGAAAACAGGTACATTCCGGAACCCCTTTTATGCTCCACCCTCAATTGTGTCACAGTCACCCACATGTAGCGCTCCATCTCGGTCCGTGGAGAATAAAATCAAATTTGTCTGTCTTGTCACATTGTCATCAAAGCAATCGCAGCACAATTAGATTAACACTTTGTCAAGCAGTCAAATGAGACAAGTATGCATTGTGCTCATTTTTTCTTACAAATCTCCAGCTGCAGATGGGTGGGGGGATGGAGTGTGTAGTCGTTGCCATTTAAAGATGGCGCTTCTGGGGATTCTACCATTTGATCCTACCTTGGAAGCCCTCTCAGATCCAACAGCCCTCTTTAGTAGAAGATATATTAGCTTGCAGCATTAAACTCTTATCAGGTTTATGACCAACTTTAGAAAGTGTTCTTCTTCTAATAACCTTGTGAGATCAAGATTGAATCCCAATATCTTTTTTAAATGCATTGAAATGATGTGATTTGACATTAGCATAAGCCTTTGTATCCCTGTTTCATATCACCGTTTGACTGCAGTTGTGATGAATGTGCACAATGCTAAATGTACCTGGGAAAACGAAAAAAAAAAAATCGCCTAGGGCGCCATTTGATTAGGGGGACGCAACAGAGCGAGTGAAAAAAATCCGAAGTAATATGTCTGGTTGCATTCCGTGACGTTACAGCTATTTACACTAGTTTTAATATTTCAGTACTTTTCTTGTGAAATAGATGTGAACCAGCTAGTTAGCGACCAGACACCTTGTGCTGCTGAAATGTTTTTAGTATAAATGAATTGACAAAAATGATTTTCTCCTGCTCAGGGGCGGGGGGCGCTCAGCAGATTCCCGCCTGGGGGGCCAGGACACCCAAGGCCGGCTCCGCCAGCCCCTGCGAAAACATGCTGTACGCTGCTGAAAAAATGGGCAATGGAGATCATTCCGGAACCCAGCATTTGTGGTATCCCCTGAAAAAAATCCACATCCAGGGACGCTGGAGAAGCGAGACCCAGGTAACTGCTGGAATATTGCCTTTATAGATGGAAGGCTCTCCTGGCATCAGACAGGTTTGGAGGTGAGGATGGCATGTAACAGCCCTATCTGAGCTTCCCTGCTGCCTATGTACAACCCATTGCTGAGGAGCTACAGATCAATGTGGCCTCTACCGCCTTATATAGGGGCTGCTCCATGGATAGCACTGCTGTCTCGCACCTTCTGGGTTGAGGGTTCGAATGCCAGTCTGAACTATGTATTAGCCTGTTCCTCTGCCATTCTGTGGAACTTCAACTAAAGTTCAAACTTAACTAAACTTTTATAGATTTTTATTATGCTACAAATGATGGCAGTTAATTCACTAGTTCACAAATATCATTAACTAAGTATGAGCTAAATGTACAGCTTGTATCGATTTCTGAAATAATACAGAAGTTAGTCTGCTTGGTCTTGCAGATTTGTTATAAAATGAAGATCTAAGGGGTTACTGATTGAGCCAGTAGTCATGTCCTCCCAAGACCCCATGCTTGAGTGACAGCATGAAGAGCTGTTCATTAAAACACTGTGATCAGCCTTGTGGTTACAATTCCCAGCTCCTCATCTTTACCTGCAGTCTTCAAGGACACACCATTGACATGGTTTGTGTAGCTGCGAGTTGTGTGGCTTTAGGCCAGGGAACTGCTGTGGACAATTTTCAGCGTCCGTGTAAATTAAAACTGACAGCTCACTCTCGTTTTTCTTTACTGCTGAGTTTCCGTGTTTACAAATGTCAGGACGCAGCCATAAAAACGAAACGGCACCAATTTACGGCATTTTCTCCTGATGCCTTAAAGGAGGATGCACTTGTCGTTGCGAGTTGGGAGGAATTAACAAAAGATTTTTAAAGGCATCTTTGAAAGTAGGACATGCAAGATTGTTTTGCCCGTCGGAAGCAATTTGCAGTATTGATTTCAGATTTCACAGCCACGTTTGTGGCAAAAATGCAACCCTGACTTTTCATAATGACTAAAGTCTGTCAGTGTCCGAGTAAAAAGAAAAATGAGAAAAAGCTGGCATGAATTCAGCAAAATTAGTGTTCATAATGACAGATAATAGACAGTGGGAAATAACATTACAGAATTACAGCTGTGTTAAAGGAATATATGTAAATGAGGACAAGATGCCCAAGATCAAGTGTAAATCAAGCGCCTGTGATTAAACTAACAGATATAGCTGCTGTGAAATCAAGTGCAATGATGTTTCATAAAAAGGCAACGACAATTTAGTTGGATTTACTGCAGCACAGCAGTATTCCAACTGGACCGAGTCTCCCTGTGTGGAATCTGTCAGAGGGCTGCAGTCCTACAGCAGACCTGGGCACTCATGGGATCGGTGTATTTGAAAGGCCGGCTGTTGTCCTGCCTCCCGTTGTAAATGGCGGCACAGACATGTCAGCCGGCGCCTCTAAGTGAGGCTGCCACGCCCAAGGGCGGGTCAAAGTCACCGTCGCTGCCTTTTTCCAGCTGGACGTCGCAAACGCTATAACGCCATGGCAGCTATGTGCATGAAGCCTGTGGCCGTAGCCAGGAATTGGCAAAAATAATGGATCAAAAGAGGCAAAAAAAATGGATGGAGATGCCGGTGCCCCTGTGATAATCGGGGCGGGTCGAAGGAACCCGGGAAGGCAGCTGAGAGAGAAAGCATGAGGATAAAGGTATCAAAAGCAGGACGCGTTCATGCCAATACCGACTGTGGACAATCAGCGCTTGGACAAGTGTCCATACATCTCCGTTACAGACACAAGTCACAAACAATAAATCTGGGTTTGAACGACAGTCATGTTCTGATCAATTGCTTAGTTTTTCAGAATTGTCCTGTAATGATGCTCAGAAATCCTGCTTTTATGCTTCCCCTTCTTTAACTACGTCTTGACATTTTAACAGAAAGTTGTGTCGATATGGTCTGATAAGAGCATTTTAAAGGAGGTCTGTTGGACAGAAAACATACAGATTCTACTTGGCCGCAAATTGTAAGTCATCAGTTAAATAAGAAAAGCATTATCTCTCCTAGTATGACTCCTCTCCCCTGAACAGGAATCATCCAGCCTCTGATTCGCTGAAGGTTGTATGATAAAGCTGTACCCCCCCACCCCCGACCCCCACCCCTCACATACCCTGGCCCAAAAATATTGCAAGGCTCCTCTTGGTTCTCCTGTCGTCTCCCTGGCACACGCGCAGCCGAACTGGCAGGATTACAGTTAATTACTCTGAAACCAAGTCGGGGGCTGCCTAGTAAGCGGAAGCATAGTAGCCAGCCTGTTTCCTATTTATGGAGCTGGTCTGCGTAAGGCTGCAGTGTTTGAAGTAAAGAAGAGATTTGTTACCGCAGAAGTGGCCCAGTGTGGGTCAGTTACAGTGAGTCTGAAAGACTTGGAAGAGGTACGTGTGTGTGTGTGTGTGTGTCTGTGTGTGTGTGTGTGTGTGTGTGTGTGTGTGTGCGTGCGTGTGTCTGTGTGTGTGTGTGTGTGCGTGCGTGTGTCTGTGTGT
>JAODLC010000028.1:9598617-9613486 GCA_026781145.1 Hippopotamyrus pictus | reverse complement strand
TGTCATAGTTAGCGTTAGCATTTTTCCCATAGAAATGAATGAGCGGTCCCCATAAAGATATGTTTACCCGACATGTGCGCGTGTGTGTGTGTGTGTGTGTGTGTGTATGTGTGTGTGTGTGTGTTGATTACGTTTATATTACTTTTTTGGGTCCCCACAAAGATCTGTGAATGCTATCAAAAGTCTCATATTAGTTAAAGCTTGATTGGGGTTATGGTTGTCAATGTTGGGATTAGCTTTTTCCCCATAGAAATGAATGGAGAGTCCCCACAAAGATATGAATCCAGACACGCGTGTGGGTATGTGTGTGTGTGTGTGTGCGTGTGTGTGTGTGTGCGTGTGTGTGCGTGTGTGTGTGTGTGTGTGTGCGTGCGTGTGCGTGTGTGTGTGTGTGTGTGTGTATAAACGTGCCCTTCACATCCACAGTGTACTGGGTGGGTTATGGCAGTCAGGCTGCCCCAGTGCTGCTCCACCTCATACCACTCAGACAGTTTTGTAGCAGTTTTCCTCTCATTCAGGCAGTACAGACTTTTGAGTCAGGATTGGGGTTGTCATCAAGATTAGCAGACATGTTGGCAGCCATCACCATGAAAACACCACTGTCTCTGGGGGGAGGCAGGTGGGCATGCAGAGGTGCCACAGCAGGGGGTGAGTGAATCATGGGTATTATGAGTGGTGCACCTAGGGCTTACAGCTGCTGTTTGATCAGGGTGCAGGCTCTTCGGATCTCACTCCTATATGTATGTGCCCAATGAGTCTCAGGAGGCGGGGATATAGTTACTTTTCCTCCAATCCAGAAAAGCTCATTCATTGAAGGCAGCGCAGTGATATTGCATCTGTACAGCCCACAGCTACGGTTGTACTGAAGCCATGGGTAACAGCAGAGATTTCGAGAGAGGAAATTTCAGGTCTAGAAAGTAAAAATCCAGACCAAGATTTTGTTTCAACCAACAAGTTGAGTACTCTGTGAGATAAGAACATAAGAAATGTATAAATGAGAGGAGGCCATTCGACCCATCAAACTTGTTTGGGGAGAATTAAGTAATAGCTCAGAGTTATTAAAATCTTATCTAGCTCTGATTTAAAGGAGCCCAAGGTTTTCGCTTCCACTACACTAGCAGGAAGACTATTCCATACTCCAACTACACGCTGTGTAAAGAAGCGCTTCCTCAGATCCAGTTTAAAATGTCCTCCCGCTAATTTCCACTTATGGCCACGAGTTTTTGTATTTGAACTAATATTGAAGCGACTATTTGGCTGAACAGCATTCAGACTCTGGCACAACGTCTGTGTTCTTACAGGTAATTCATTCAGTAGATCCAGTGAGTTAATCTCCAAAATGCACTTCAGCTACCTATAGCAATTAAACAAATATATTACATGCACTTTTATAACTTCTTTTTTTTTTTTGCGTACTTGCTTTGTTTCATTCTGTGAAAACCTACTGGATCATTTTGATAATTGTAAATTAATTTGAGATAACTTCTCACTATTAATTTGTGTTTGTTCCTGGCACAAAGGAATTCTGGATTAACTATTAAAAGCTCATTGCAAAGTGAAATACAAATCAGTTGACGAATAAATGCATAGTGAAAAAAACACATAGAGGAAAAGTTTAGCTCATATCGAATGTCCTTCCTCCATCCAATCAGAAAGCCCCATTTTCTCTACTCGATTTATAACAGTCCCCGGCCCTTTTACCCCCACACGGGGAGACACTAAGACCGTTCAAATCATGCCCTAATTACTACATTGCTTAGGAAAATGGAACAGTCTGATTTGAATGTGCCCTGCTTCAGAAATAGCTCCTGCGGTTCTATTTTAAAAAAAGCATCTCCAGATAAAGGCTCTGTTTTGTACGTCTGAGGGAGCTGGTGGCTCTGTGGCACTTAACCCCAAATTGAGATGTACACTCTGTGTTCGTAAAATGCCACAAATGAGGGTAGGAATCGAAAATTAAATGGTGCATGCAGAATATGCCGCGGACTGCAGGTCTAAAACTGAGTCACGGAGGTCTGTTTTTTTCAGTAATTAATTTGAATTATCAAGAGAAACATTGTTCATTAGTAGCACTGATGTCAAATAATATTTATACAATATCACTGTATGACTTGGATTGAATTGGTAGCTCATTTATCTCATGCAATAAATTCAGCTGTGAAAAAAAATAGGTTGCAGAGGAGAAAAAGAGAGCAGGATGTACACAACAGCATAGTTTTAATTTTCAGATCTCTGGTAGACAAGACAAACAGTTTGCTATATCCCTGAGGTGGATGCGATGTGGGAGATGTCATATTCAATACCAACGTGTGAATTCCTTCTCAGGCTGTTGTTCAACCAAAAACCCAAGAAGGAATTTCTTTTTCTAGCTGAGGTGTATTGGTGGTCTCCTGTTGTCGGAGAATAGCAATTCTGATGCTTATCTTTGCAGCAGAGATAAAAAACAACATTATTCTATAAATTACATTTTTTTTTATCTCCAAGTCAAAAAAGATGTTGGCCCATTAAGTAATGGCAATTAGATTTTTCTCCAAACTCTCCCCCGCCAATACCATTAACTGCAATATCTAATTAAAACTCAGAAAGGGAGTCTTCATTGATTGATAGGATCTTTTTTCACTAGTTTGCATTTTAATGTTCATTAATAAACTTTTATTGTTCCGCTAATTTTAATGCCCCCCTTTAGATAATGGCTTCTCGTGGTTTGTTATAAAATGCACTGAGCTACATATGGAGAGCATAATGCTGCACTTGGGGGACAATTTATGAAAAAAGTTGAGCAAGAATAATTTTTATAAAAAACATCCCAGAGTTAGGATCCAGTTTATTAAATTCTTTTTGTTGTGTGTTAAAGGGGATAAATATATAACATTTTTTGCACTTCTGCTTCAAGCTGATGCTAAGTTATTTGCACTATTAATAAACTCTCACTCCCCCAAGATTAACGAAGAAGAAAATCTGAGCCTTCAAAACAGGCTTTTTGCTGTGATAGGCAGTAAGAATCCAACAGAAATAAATACAATGAATTCCTAATGTGCAAAAACTGATTGGTTTCCTTCCTTCAGATGCTCATGGAAGACGACGGCTGACCCTGCAACTGTAACACTGCATTCCTTATGGCACATGTGACAATATAAAGCTAAAGTAATGATTTATCTTTAATGACCATTAATAATGCATGAAACATATTTTGTCCATTTTGTATGTAATGTGCATTTTGTTTTTTTGAAGGATTCTCTAGAGATCGGACAAATAAAATCAGCACTATAACTTATAGTAAAGTTTAAAGTAAAATGTATAAATGCTAAACAGAAATATATCTACATATAAATAAAATATACATAAAATATATAAATAAAAACTATAAATGCAACCACACTGAAAACTAAAACTAAAGATATCGAATGAAAACTGAAAATAACACACAACTGAAAACTAAATTAAATGATCGAACTGTAATAACAGGTGTTCACACACTGGAATCCAAGCAGTGGAAGGCGTGGCTGATGAGCGGATTGATTAGGGTCAGAGGTGGGCTGGCGCTAACCTTGTGTAATGACATGTCGCGGGGCTCAGCACTGGTCCCCAGCGCCGTGTTCCCTCACAGGCCAGTCTGGGCATGATGGATCACGATGGCTAGCCCGTAAAACCATTAGTCACTGACACGCACACCTGCCTGACACCTGTCCCCCACGGACACAACAGCCCCTCCCCCCCCGAGCCAGGCCCGGTGGGAACCGCGTAGAATAATTCTGCATGATAGCAAATGCCGGAAAGTTCTAGTGGGACAATGTAACTTTTTTGTAGGACGTTTCCTTTTTTTGCATCTCCCTCCCTGTCTCGCCCTTCTGCTGGCTTTGGGGCATGGCGAGTATGATGAGGTAAGCCTGAATTAGGTATTTATCAGTCTTTGTCCACTTTCAGGGACATGCCTTTGCTTGGAACAACTGAAGAGCAAATTTCCATAACTTACGCAATCCACAGGATACGTGGACGGGATAAATTTGTACCATTTCTGTGGACTTGGAGTTAGTTCTAGGACCTAATTCTGTAACATAAGATGAGGAAGACGGACTTTAGGTCATTGGGCATCTTATTTCAAAAACAACAAAAAATGGACTGAGTGAGCTTTGGAAATTACCTGTCCAGGTGGACAGCCAAGCACGTATTTGTGAAACTTCTTGGTTAATTGTCATACACACCTAATGTTTTCAAATACACTGAGCTTTTGCATTTTTTACCACGAAAACCAAGAAGGGTGAGAATCAACCATTCACTTCCCCTTGAAATTTTATGAGAAGATCTTACATTGTTTTCTAACCTTAAAGGACAAGCTTTTGTGATGAAAAAACATCTTTCTAATGGATACATGAGATTCCCACTTTTGAGATTCCCGAATACTGTAATTGTACTTTTTATGCATTATGCTTCTTTTTTAAAGGACTCCCAGAAGTGTTACAAGCTGCTGAGCCGTGAGAAGACAGCGGCACACAGAGCTGCAGTGAACCTGAGCTCACAATGGGACAAAGTTGTCTTTTTTGGGTCTGGCACTGTTGGAAAAGCTCTCACGGCTTGGCAGCGAAAGAACAAAATGACTCTTATGTCTCGGGATCAAGCCACAGAACTCAGTGCAAGGAATATGTATAGATTTTTATAAAATCACGTCAAGTTTTACTACAGTCCAGTGGTTCCTTTCTACGTGCAAATATGGTGTGGTGTAATTTGTAATTCTAGATATATATGTATACATATCCTAAACTCTGTTAGAATGTATTGTTGAAGTGATTTGATTAGTGTGGTTCCCTAGTAATGAGTCGGCGTGCTGCTCCAGTGATTATATAATTGTAATTGCAGTCAGTGATTTGCACAGCTGCACAGTTTACTGAAGCAGTTTGCATTAAGAACTTGCATTTTCATATACTAACTATTTACTTTTATGATTCAAATTCAGTTCGTCATCCCACTGGCCTCTTTAGCTACTTACGAGCAGGCAGAGTCCTAAGGGCAGTTGCACTTGCTATCAGTCAGTGAGCGCCATGAAAAGTCATGAAAAACAAAATGACAGCTTTCCTACATGCTGTAAGATGCTACAAATGAGAAAGGCAAGATTTCTGCTTATGGCTAAGAAATAATTTACATCAGCTGGCAAAATAAGTAGCTCACAAGATGGCTGTAAACTAAAATTCAAGAAGGCCTTATATTGCTTACAGTGATTTAATATTTGCATTGTTTCATTTTGTACATTGATGAAAGATACAAAATACTTTGAATAATGGTATGGTTATTTGTTTTACATATTAAAAACAGCTATATGACAAAGCATAACGTTTAATGTGTAACAAGTACTTTTTCTGCTTGAGAATGTTATGTATACATGAAATAAAATTCCAAATCACAGTGTAATTAAAAGAAAAACTTACAGATAATTTGTACTTATGATCGGAACAGCATAAAGCCTATTATACTAAAAATTCAGGTCAAATTCAATGCTTCCGCATACTACTTTGTGATGCTCATGAAAACATAGCATGTATGCAGTTTGTCTCCTCGAGGTATAGCACAATACTTTTATTGTTACTGTATAATTATTACTGTATAATAATAATAATAATTATTATTATTCCAACTTACCTACAAATTTGACTTAAAGCCAGACTTAGGGAACAGATCTCGTTCATAACCTGGGGATTGCTTGTAGTAAATTTAGGTGAAGTTATAATTCATTGAAAGAAACATAGCTGGATCACTACAAAAGCATTTTCAACTTTATCAAAATTTCGGTTTAATGCCTGGCTTCTGAAATCTCCTCTTACGACACACATGGAGTCGGAGCAAGACCCCAAGAGTCCGTTTGCGCACTGGGGTGCAGGCGTCCCGTGGGAATTCTTCCTGTTGACTTCTTCTAATTTCTTTTGCCTACTAGTGAAAGTAATACTATAATTCCTTTCTATAATTTACCCTGTGAATCAATTTTCAATCCATTAAGTTTTTCTTGAAGAATACTGTTCACAAACAGGACCATTTTTAATCATTGCATTCGATTCCCATCCTGCAACTTTAGTTTGCATACAATCCAACTCCAATCAGTATATCATCACTTTATTGGATTAAAATCATGAATTAATTCTTAATCTTTGTCTTGTTCTTGTCGCGCTCATTGTCTCTGGGCCTTTACTGTACCTGGGTTGTAGTACAAGGCAGCCTTTAAGTTGAACACCCTTCAACTGGTTAATCGGCTCTTCAGACCTTCCTGTCAGTACTTCCTTTAGGGAGCCATTCAGTTTGAAACACTCTGTACCAGCAGTGTTAATGATTTATCAATAGCAGCTTTTTCCCGGTCATTTATTGCCACTTGTTTCGATGAGCCTAAATGCTGCTCTGGACATCATTAAACCTGGCTGCCTTACAGCCTCCGTTCCTAACATGGTCCCTGTATTTCTTAACAAGAAGCCACTTGACCACAAGTTACTATTTTTTAGCAAACAGACATTTATACTGGAAAAGCAATTCTATATTTTTATGCTAACATCAAACATATTGTCAAACCGATTACTACTGTTATACATTACAGCTAATAGGAATTCAGAGAAAACTCATTAACTCCTCAGGATTAAAAGTGACATGCACAAAATTGCCTGTTATTATTATTATTATTATTATTATTATTATTATTATTATTATTATTATTATTATGCTGTTATCAGCTTCCTCCGGTGTCCTCCTGCAGGGATAATCATGTACCAACCAAAGATATATGTTATATGTTATATGACGTCATGTATTAATTACTCAAAACTGTAAATCATGTATCTTTTATTGCGAACAGCTATGAATTATTTATAACTATAATTTATTAATGGTAGTTGGCAGTTTATTTTACATTACCACTAAATTGCATTTGTGTATTATTTGCTTACTTTATTTGTATTTGAAACAGCATTAACACAAATGGCGCTCATATTTATTAAATAATAACTTAACTTTGATTTATTAATATTTCCTGTGTTTTGCTTTTGAATTAGACACACAGATAGATAGATAGATAGATAGATAGATAGATAGATAGATAGATAGATAGATAGATAGATAGATATTTTCTAAAGACCACAAGCTACAAAGAATGGTAATGTAGATGAACAGTATGAATAACCCTGAAGTACAATGGTTGTTGTCACTCTCAGCTAGTTTGTTTTCCTGTGATCAGCTCACTGCTGTAAGATGAGTCCGGCCTTCAGCCCGAACATCACCGTGAGAGCCAGTGACTCTCTCTGCCAGTCCTAGGTTAACTGTTAAAAGCAGTTGCTGAGTTGTCACAGCTACTGAAATCAAATTGCAGCTCATATCGTAACTGACCCTAGAAACTTAATTGTGTTGCCATCTTCAAAGATTTTACACGGCTTATCAAACAAGGATGTACAATATCTTTCATGTGCGGCTTGGGGAACGGCAATCAATACACATAACAATAATGAATCTGAAAGCGATTAACTTTCTATTTTAACCTGAAATGACAAGCCAAGGAGGATTTCAGACCGACTCTGAGGTGGTACATGGTGTAATGTGCGTTTCGTGAAAGATCAATGTCGAAAAGTCAAGAGATGATTCACTCCCGGTTCAATGACCAATTACCCGCGCATTGACAGGGAACATGTTTTACTTACCATGATTATTCATATCATATCTATTCTTTACATGCAACAGGGTTAGCCAGGACGCCCCTGCAATGATCGCCACTAACCCTCATTTAATCACGCCACACGTCTGCTCTCATTCTGTGTCTTTGGTGGCAGATTAAGACTGAAGATGCCCGCCTGCTTTCAAGGAGGGCCGTTAGTACCAGATGCAAAATGCATAGCGACATCTCATGCAAGCTGTTTCGTAAGGAAAGGCCCCCTATCCCTCTCGCCCAAAAGGATCTTTTTCCACAGATATAGGGACCAGGTCTTTCCAATGTGCCAGTCTTGCATTTACATTTATGCATTTAACTGGCATTTTTGTCCGAAGTGCCGTACTCATGAGGCAAATACCACATTTAAAAAGATATCGCTCATGACCCAGATGGGACTTGAACCCACAACCCCCAGCTCCGGAGGCTGATGCCTTATCCATTAGGCCACTGGGCCATTAGTGCTGGGTTCTGTTGTAAGTCAGGTGATACAACCCACTGGGTTATGGGTTTGTTCCAATTTCCAGGGTATTTGAATCTCAGAGCTGACAGAATAACCATATCGCTAAAGTGAGGCCCTTTTATCATTATATTTATCGTTATCTTTATCGTTATCTTTATTGTCCCCGTGAGACTGGCCCGGTGCTTTGATATATTTGTGTGTCTACTGTATATTCGCATGGCAAGCAAGACGGAGTATGTGAAAAATACCCAATGTCCACATGGGAAAAAAAGTATCTCTGTTCCATTTGACTTGTTTAACTAAGAGTAACAGTTTCAAAATAAAGTTCAGTTTCCTTAGATCCAGATGCAAACATTACGCAAAAGTACATATTCTATGTTACTGTAAATATAGGAATTCTGATGCATGCTTGAATGGAGATTTTATCTGAACCCTGGTCAATATGCTGTATATATACTATATTTCTCTCTCTTTCTCTCTCTCTCTCTCTCTCTCTCTCTCTCTCTCTGTGGTCCAGGTATACATTACATTGTGGGGACCAAATGTCCCTACAATATGATAAAAACTATTTTTATGTTGTGCGGACCATTTTTTTGGTCCACACAAGGGGAAATTCTAATTCATAAAAATCGGTGACTGCAATCAAAAAATTACGAACCTGTGTGTGTGTCTGTGTGTTTGTATCATATGGATAAGGTCAGGCTTTGTATACGAGTATGAGACTAATGGTGTGATGGATCGTGACTAAAATGCAAACAACCCAACAGGCATCATTCATATCTGTTTGTATGTTCTTTGTAAAGTAAAATGGGCAGTACTATGAAGATTGGCATAGTTTATCACTGGGGGCATATTATATTACATTAAGGCCATAAATGTTTGAGACAACCATGTACAAAGAGAATTCATAAAAGTAAACACCATTAATGCAGAATCATAAAATTACATTTGGAGTGGTATATGGGGTATTTGTGTAAACAGTGTAAACAGGTCTGGGATGCTAAACTGGAAAATATCAAAACCCAAAACAAAAAGTTTAAATAAATTGCATTTCTCCTGCTCTGAAAAAAACTCAAACCTTTATCATTTAATTTAATACTAATAAAAGTCACTCACTGTCATTGGTACTATGCAATACAATTATCACCAAATACTGGTAACAGATGCCTGATTAGATTTCACAGAGAGAGTGATAGCTAGATGCTGAATATTCAAAAGAGTAAATAACAGGAAACAAATTGAAGTTTAGCTGCTAATTAGTATTAAATCAACCCCTTAATTGGTCTAGAACGCAATGAGAAAAACATCCTTATTTCACTTTGTCTTCATTAACTGTGTGCAAAGCGGTCGTTTGATTTATAGTAACTAGGTTTCACAGCAGATATTTCATTCTCTGTGAATCCAGGGATGCTGCATCTATTTTTTTTTCTCTGAAATGAAAACAAAAGACAAACATGTAAATGTAAACATCTCAATGGTCACTTGTGCATCTGTAATACAATTAAAATAATGTAAGCGAATGTCTCGGGAAGATGGTCATCGCAATGATTCGTTTCAATGCTTCTGGCTAATCCTGTATTTATTGCAAGAGTAACTCTTCCACAACAATTCATGCAATTGTGACATGTCACGTGACACATCAGCTGTCAGAATACCAATGGCTTAATGATTAAAGAATTTCACTTGTTAGTGTTGAGGATAGTGATGTAGCCTTGAGCAAACAGCATAAGCTACCTAGATTTCTTCATGGAATATCCTCTACAGCGGAGAAGACCTTGCTAGCTGCTCGGGATGACGGCATCTGCTAAGAAGCTGAATGATACGAATAGAAACAATAATAATTTAACAGGTAGGCTTTGCGGGAGGAGCACGAGGCCTTGCAGGCTGTTCCTCTGGAATTTGGCACCTGGGGGGATTCTACCATATGTTTAGGCTTTGTCTTGTCCTACAAAGTTAGTCTGCCCTTCATGTGATTTGTCAAAGGGGGTCTCACCATGACATGGAGAATATGGGTTGCTGTGGGGAGGGGGGTGTGTGGGGGTGCAAGAGAAGCACAGGGGGGAGGGGGGGTGGGGGGTAGAGAGAAGTGCTCCTGGCTTTTTGCAGAGCCGACCACTGAACTGATTATGGCATAATTAAGGCCCGCGAAGCCACTAGATTATCCACCTGGTTATGTGCTAAAGTCACAGCCTAATAAGGCAAATGAGCAGCTCGAGCCTGTGCGTCTGGGCCGGGAGCTCACCTGATTAATGCAGTTTATCGGGATCTGTTAAAAGCATTAGCGGAAGACAAGCCCGGTAATTCGTCATGTTTAAGGGCTGGGAAATTAAATCACGGCCGAGCAAATGAGCGCAGATAAAGCACGAATGCTCTTTCAGAGGGTACGCACTTGCGGGCTGCGTTTCCGGAAGCATCCTGGAGGACTGCTCTCTCTTTTTTTTATCTTCCTTTAAGCAGTTAAATTGAAAATAATTACCTCAAACAGTAAACAGAACTGAATTAAAGGACAAAGGATACCTGCCAGATCAAAGCTGTTATCAAGTGATTTGATCAGCCACCTTTGGAAATGAAATTTTATTATTTTGGGAATTGTCGTGGATTTAAATAACTGGTAACTGAGACATACATAGAGACGCCGAATTGTTCTCCTTGACATTGAAGCATATTCTCATTTAAGACAAATAGTACCTAACAAACATTGAGGGGAAATAGACAGGACTTTTATTAAAATGTTTTTTTTTTATTGTTTAGACTTTATGGTTTAAATTTTCTTTTTATTTTCAAGCTGTTTGTTCCATATTATCCATCTTCCATCCCCTCGTCTTGGTCAGGGTCCTGGGGGGCATAATATAATTGTTTTATTTATTTTTTATTTTAAATGGAATTAATTTGTTTCGTTCCATGGTGTTCTGTTAGACGAATCCATAGTGCAGAGCCAAAGTTGAACACACGGGAGTAGAAACAAACCAAAAAGCCCTAACATGACTCAGAGAAGCAGGATCTCTAAATTGGGTATCGCTTTCTAATGTTTCTGCACGGACGGAATAGCCAGCGCCTCCTCAAAGTCAAACCTGCTCGCGGCGCCTATTCCGACCGCCGCAGCAACATTTAAATTACCCCTGTGCCTACGTGTGTCTGCCTCCGCGAGACGAGGATCCGTGCCAGCAGCAAACACTCCCGCGCCACTGTTGATAAATAGCTATTGCGTCAGTTAACCCCTCAAATGTTAGGCGTATGTGTTCCATATTTTGGAATGCGGTACATGTGATCAAGCAAAATTTGCTGCATACAAGCAGAGTAACTATAAAATACATTAGCACAAATTTGTAATGTTATATCTGGTTTAAAATTTATACTACATAATTCTGAGCTTTGTTCTTCATTTGGTTATACTTAGTAATATTGTTTTGCTTTTAGATGATAATTATGGATGGAAATGCAGAAAACAACAGGTTGCTGTTTTTTTGTAACTTTTTAAAACGTCCCACCAATCACACACCTTTTAATAGATTGACTAACTCAATAAAAGTAAGAATATTTAGTATCTAGCTTGCGATGTCAGTTACAATATCTTGTTATAATAATTGCCCTAATTATTCCCACAAATAATTTTCAGTGGGATTTGTAATAACATTATTTTGTCTGTCATTTCTAATTACGTTATTTTAATTATTGCATTATTTTTATGTAAGCTATTGCTTATTTTATATTATGATACATGATTAATTTTGTTTGGATTAAATTCGTCAGTAATTAATATACAATAATTAAATTTCAATAGATGATTACTGTATTTTTCGTAAATATACACGTTAAAACGTGAAGAAGAATCATGTCAGTGTAGGAAAGTAACTCTTCAGGAAATGTATTCACTACATACAGGAATGTGTTTGCATCACATATCTGACTTCTGTGGAAGCTGCTAAACAGGCATGTAGGAGGTGATTGTTTAAAACATCTTTACCTTTAAAACTAACTCCTTATATTAAATAAGATCTTCTTACCTTTAATAATGCAGGGACACCGGAATTTTCCATGAAACATCCAATTTCATAGACATCTTCAGCTTGAGATGAATTTAGAAAGATCAAAGTCAATAACTTATAAAGAGAAATGTTATTCAACCAGAAGGACATTGCAGTATTAATGAATATCTACAAATATGACTCTACTATAAGGTTGGATGTGCCCCTGCTTCTTACTGCACAATAAGTGTCATTGCATCCACAAAATAGGAAATATAATTGATGTCATTTGCCCTGTGACCCTGAATAGGACAAGCGGTTTCAGAAAACGGATGGATGGAGGGGTAGTCTAATTTAATGTTTTTTGTGTATTTTTATTTGTATATTTAATCAATTGCAAGTGTGATGAAACTTTCATGTTAAAACTCTTTGCTTATTCAGTAAGAGTGTAGAGGTTAAAACAATTTAACAATTGCAATATAGCAGTAACAACTGCAAGATGCGATACATGGTGTGTATATGAATCATTACATAGCTGTTCTTCTTTTTTCTTGAATAGCTATATTCTGATTCTTTTTCCAGAACATCCTAAAAAATGAGAGTTCATAATTGGCAAAGAGCAACAGACAAAACTGTGTGAAACAGGGAAGATAAAGCTTCTTGACCACCTGCTCTGATCAGCTCCGGTCTCTTCCAGATTATTTTCTTGCACAAAATGCAAAGCACTGAGTTGCCTTTTGTTGCATCTCAAGGGCAGAGACTGCATGAAATGGGGGGGCTGTTAACCATGGAAGGGTCTGCAAGGTATTGAGTTAAGACAATTTGCACATTACAGTATAGATTCAGCATGAATCCTCACAGCACATACTCGCAGTATTGTATTGAATCTCTACACTCCCCAGCCACTAAATGAATATTAGTCTGAGTGTGCTGATGTCAGATAAACGTTTAACCACCATTTGCAGAGACTTGTTCACTTTTTGTCTCATAATCATATTTGGAAAAAGTCACAACCAACTCAACTTGTCAACGTCAGCTTGCTGAGGATGAAGTTTATGTCTAGAAGCTGTTCTTATAGTAAAGGTTAAGTTGGCTTCAAAAACACTTAATGTGTATATAAACAATGAAAACAACAATTACAGTATATTGGATCTTTACAATTTATTCTTTACACTTAATTTTGTACATATTTTAGTAGCTATAATGAAATACAGGCTGAATTTAGAATTAGTATATAATCATATACAGAGTGTAATCAGCTTGCATGAAACAGTTATAATACTAGTAATAATACAAAATGCAAGTTTCAGTATTCCGCGATTTTAAGTGAAGCGTTATTTCTGCAAATGTTCCATGTCAACATTCCGTGGTAAAGACTGCCATCTGCTGGTCACGCCAGTAAATTTAGAGACAGGCCAGGAATAACGGTTTACGTATTTAGAAACCCCTAAAACCTTTTTCTAGGCCGAAAAAAATGGGAAACGCTTAAGCACACAATGACCTCCCTAACAAACCAGAGGGGTAAGATGAATTAGTCAAAGATTAGCTTGCATTTTGGAAAAACTTAAATACACCCCCTCATCAAGGGTCTGTGCTCTTCAAACAAATGCACAACAAATAACCAATGAAACAAACAAACAAAACCTATAGAAATGTATTCGATTATAAGACAAGGGTAAATGTATAAGAGCTCTGTGTTCTGGTTGTCATTGATTTTTTTTAACAATAGGGAGATATTGCTGAAGTGATGAATTAGCTCACAAGCTACATTGTTTCCTCAGCACTGGACCCTGGGCTGCACACTCGCACTTTCAAAGTCATTGTTTTCCCAGGAGAAGGGTCAGAATAATGGTCAAAAAAGGCTTGCTGTGATTCTCTCATGCCTGTAGCTTTACTACCAGCAATTTTGTACGGGTGACTAGGGAAAGGGTCAGAGGACGAACCCAAACAACTCAGCAGTGTGATCCCAGGCAGACGGCATGGTTTTGTGAAGAAAGGTGAACTGTTTCACAAGGCCCGTCCTGATGGTTAAGGTATGTAAGAGTTCAAGCCGGAAAAATAAATTCCCGATTAATTGCTGAAAAGCAGGCCTCCCTAAATGAACACTTACTGGTGCAACATGAAGCCAGATCTTTAGGTGACGAATTTGTAATTTCTGCCAAAAACAAATAGAATGCCAAACAAGCTACTCACGACTACAAAAGCTTAACTTTTAATTCTTCATGGAAGTATATTATAAATACTGATTATTATTATTATTATTATTATTATTATTATTATTATTATTATTTATTAGTCGTAGTAGTAGTTGAAACAATTGTTTTGAAAATGACAGGATGAATACAATTGAATATTTATTTAAAAATAAGAAATGAAAACAATTATAAATCTACCTGTACTTAAATATCTTTTTTTTATCTTTCCCTTATTTCCTTTTACTGGCCATTAGACAAAGCTCTTATATATAAATTGTATTTAAATAAATTTATAATTATAACCAGACCAGAATTTCTTCTATCAAAACTGATGGACTAGAGTAATAATTGTCAGTTTCCTCTTCCTCAGCATTAAATGTGATAAATATGGAAGCTCTCTTGGTGCCAAAAGCCTTTTCGAGGTTTTATGCACGAGGTGAGGTGCCCACGCTGCAGGAGGTGAGGTGCCCACGCTGCAGGAGGCGAGGTGCCCACGCTGCAGGAGGCGAGGTGGCCACGCTGCAGGAGGCGAGGTGCCCACGCTGCAGGAGGCGAGGTGGCCACGCTGCAGGAGGCGAGG
>JAODLC010000028.1:9568775-9591607 GCA_026781145.1 Hippopotamyrus pictus | reverse complement strand
TATATTCTACGATAAAATGCTATGTTTAATGTCTGTGTGTAATCTGTGCAAGTATTATATGGTGTCTTTTATTTAGTGAAGAAATTCACGTATTTCAGCAAGTATATGGAGATGTTTATGACACTTGATTTTATGCAAAATCAGTGCCGGTTCACCTGTATCAACTTGGTTTCTCCCGATCTGTAGGGGCCTTTCAACTTAGATTATACCACTTGTGGCTCAGACTAGGGGGTCAAGTAATTACCTCAAGGAATCACATACGACTAAACGCTACGCACGGTTTATTAGTTGCCGCTTGCGGGTAGATCAGTGAAACCTGCGGGAATTGTCAAGGCGTATATCAGAGATCATTAAATGTTTTATCCACCCCAGAGAATTCACCTTAGGATATTTTTGTGGAGTCCGCACTTGGTAGCCTACAGAGGTAAGATGAAAGTATTTATTTTTGATTTACTATTGAAACGTTGCGTACGTCACATAAATAAACGAATCTTCTAGCTTTGTAAGCCAAAGCGATCTATCGCTAAGCATGTGATTCTGGTCCGTCTGCTGTATTCTGATACAGCTGTCAGCTAAAAAGATATTAAGCTCCACTTGTGAATTTTCTCCTAAAAAGTATATTTGAGGTAATGTGAAATGGGATGCAAGTCAGAAATCTTTTAAATGTAAATTAGGATTACGAGGGAAAGCTTAAATTTATTTGCAGTTCTTGCATCGTTCCCAGGGACAAGTTTGTAAATTAGCGAGAGGACTTCTCTGTTTTAGAGTTCAGAGTATGTTAAAGTTCCGCATAATTCCTCTTATGATGTTATTATTTCTGTAATTTTTAATTTGTCATTTTTTTTTTGTAATTTAATTTTTCTTTGTACAGTACGTGTTCCGGCACCGTAAGTATTACAAAGTGGCACGCATAAATAAATACATAAAATGGATAATTGCATCATCAAAGTGAAACACCGACACCACATGAAACGGATAAATACAACTGAAATTAAGCGATATCTTACAATACCTGCTTGTAGATGATTTGATTGACGTCTGGCAGCCATCTTGCTGTACCTAATAACCTTATATTAACACAGAAATGCGATGTGGCTTATTGATAACTATTCTAACGTATACTGAAACATGAGCACTTGCAAAAGTTGAAAACTGTTCTTTTCCATATTCTTGTGACTGTTAACACGATGGGTGGCGTAGTTGTAGTACATTGAGAATTAGCCATGACAGATACTCCAGTGCTTTCGTGTACCGCTCTTAATTATTGCCAAAAAGATAGATTAAATAAAACTTGCAACTGAAGGCATACGTATCGCAACGGTAAAACGACTGCTTTAGGCTAAATCATAATTCTGATAGATCAGCCATTTAGTAACTCTGACGGGCTATTTATATCTTCGCTCCGATTTTCGTGTATTTTTTAAGGTATGAATGCGGTTATATCCAAAGTATAAATGGAGTGATATTACGTCGGCAGTATATATTTCATTCCAAATCTAGTTTTCTCAAAACCTTTAGCAGATATAGTCGGTTTCTTGGCCAGGAAATCATGGGCAGTAAGCTGAATTATTAGTTTAAATTATTTTTCCCCTGATACATCACAGTGATGTTTCTCTGATGAAGTACAATAAAACAATTCAATTCGTCTGCAGTATCGTTTTGCAGTTTGATTTAGGACAATTTCTAGCCTCTATGCGAAATGGTATCACCTTACTTATCCAAATAAGTTTCTTTTTATGTTTGATCTTCCGTTAAATTGTTCTAACACTGGTTCGATTTAATATCTTTATTCCGTTAAATTGTTCTAACACTGGTTCTATTTAATATCTTTATTCCGTTAAATTGTTCTAACACTGGTTCTATTTAATATCTTTAAGATGTAGATTTTGCCACATATACTTTAAAATGACATTTATTTAATGTTTTCTTTAGTTTGGGGGTCTGTGTTCAGTCTCGCTGATCTTTCTCCACCTAGACTAAACAAAGCTAGACAAAATTATCGTTTGGGTGCCTTGCAAGGTCAGCATTGTGCTGCTGGTAAAGTTCTATGACGCCATAAAGTATTTTAACAAGAGAAGGACATGGATGCTGATATCCACCTGAACTGCTATGCTGTCTACTGAAATATCAGCAATTCGTGTCATTGCTGTCATAAATGGTGATGTTCGTCAGTGGTTGTTTGTAAAGATGACTTTCCGTGAGCAAAAGGAAACATTCTGTTGCAAAACATGTGGGAAAAAGCCTTGAAGCAACTTTTATTGTGTTGATTCAACGTAGGAGAAAGTTTGACGGTAGAACTGAAGCAGCCGCTCAAAGGCTCCAGGTCGGCTATTGGGTGGATGGCCAGACCACTAGCTGGTGCTCAGCGAGAGCCAGTCCATACAACATCTTCTTTTCTGCCACTTTAAGCAGAGGTTCAGGTCCAGAAACTAAAAATCCTGACCACGATATATGTCTGGTGGTTGCTCAGTTTTGAGGCTGCAGAAGGCCTGTGAACCCAGCCTGGTTATGAACTGCCTCATACAAGTAGATTCCCCTTTTAATATTTTTTAAAACCCCCCCCCCCCCCCAATAGAGTAAAAACGGTTACACATGTCATAAAACACGACTGAAGGACAGGCCTAGTTTACATGCAAGAGGTAATATAGCTTTGCAAAGCAGCTGCTCAGTTTTAGGCAAAAAAAAAAAACCCACACCTAGCTAAAGGGGCCCAGTGCTAGAAAATATAAGGCTGAATGCAACTGGTCATCCCTGAAATGAGATCTTTGTGTCAGAGGGCAGAGGTCAGGGGGCAGAGGCCTGAAGTATGTCAAAAGGTGATGGGAAGAATTGGCCCGGGGGATCTGGCCACCCCCTCAGAGCCCCTTTGTCTCTGTTTTTCTGGGGAGGGGGGGAGGGGGGCACATCAAAGCACTGGCCAAACATTGTTATCTAGGCATGCCCTTTGCCCTGCTGCTCTGGAATGGCCTGTGCAGAGAGACTGAGGACACAGTCTGAAAACAAGGGCCCTACCTCTCCATGCTCAAGCTAGTGCACCACATAAATAACATTTGCGTCCCCCCCCCGCCCCCGCTTCCAGAATGGCCGCTTACTTTTTTTTATTGTGCATCTAATTCCAAAGGCCCCCCCCACAACCTCACACACCTTCCCAGCCACACACCTCCTCTGGGCTAATACTTTTTACAGCCTCCTGATCCTTCTCTCCTTCAAGTGGGGCAGTGAAAGTAACAGTTTTTTTTTTGGCTAGAAAGAGTGGAACCCCACTGCTGGACTTTTCAAAGGTCTGCTTTCCTAGACGGGGCTTTCGTACTTCGGTCATACCCGCTACCTTTTTCATTAGCAATTAGCTCACAGCTTGAAAAAGCCTTGAGGCCAATGCATTTCAGCAGTCAGTTATGTTTATGAATTATATGTGATTAATAATTTGAATAGTTCTATAACTGCTTTTTTGTTGGTGTGCCAAAGGGGGGTGTTGGTGCATTTACACCTTTCTGTTTGTGTATTTTGTGTCTTTAATTGTTCAAAGTCTATCGTCCCTTCCATAACACAGTAAGTTGTACCAACAAAAATTTCCACTTAGATCGTGTGACAGTCTAGATTCTGATTCTGACCCTGATTCATATCATGCAGCATTTGATTTTTACCCTTCTCCTTCCTGATATTTGTAGTACTGCTTTCATATGCACACATTTTTTATTGACTTTAATGGTACTTCTTAAAGAAGGAAGCACACAGCATTGTAGGTTATTATAATGCAAAGGAAGGATGGTTTTTATGGGCTGGGGGAGTATTTCCTGCGTGTGCAGCCTGGTGTTGGGTGGATGGCTGGTGGAGGTGGTGGGGGGGTCAGTGGGACGGGGAGCCATTGTGGTCTGGGGTCATAAACAGACACAATAGGAAGAGATCCCTCCGGAGAGCCAGGCCAGATAAAAGAGCCTCTACCACCTGCTTGTCACACACATCTGAAAATCCTGCTAGAGCACGTCCCAGTGTCTCGTCTGGCTCCCCCCGGCCATTGTTTGGTGCTTTTTCTCATCCCCCACCCCAGCCTGAGTTTAGATGACCATTAAAAAGTGGGAAATTAAGGAGAGCAGTCCAGCCCCAACCAAGTTGTTCATTTGGCCGCCGGAGCCATTTAAATGGGATACTAAAGGTCTTAAGGAAGTAGAGCTTGTCTAATGGGTTGCAACTGAGCCAGGCAAACTTGTCTTGAAACTCATTTTGAGGCTGAAGAGTTGAAGTGTTTGAAGGTGAAGAGAATGAGAGAGAAATTTAGAGGCTGTTGCATTGCACAAGACCAAGGGGTGTAGATTTGGGTATGGATGATAGGGACATGTAAGGACTAATATTGTGGGAGTATTGTATGTGTTTAAGGGGGGCAGGGAGTCTGGGGTTGACTTGATCCTTTCCAATGGTGAAACCAAACCTACATTCTTGCACAAGTTCAACAGAAATTATTTTTAAAAATAATCTGTTAAATTTATATAGCCTGTATAAGTGTATATAATTCAGTCTCACTAGACACTACTTTCTGCAGAACTTGCAGACACGACTTATGACACGACTATGAAATAGTCAGTCAGTTAATTGGGCATGTGTCATGATCATTGTGTCAACATCGTCCTGTGCAATATTCCTTTGACTGGAATCTGTCTCTTGCTTGGGGCAGTCTAGACTAATTCTTGTTTGTCCTGAGGCTACATGGTAACAGGTTCAAGTCATAAAACTGCTTTTGTCTCTGGTGTAATGATGGGGAGAGAAAGATATCTACGCCAGATAAGAGAAGTAGCCAAATAATATCCATTTCAAAAGAGGATTTCTCGCTTTGTGACTCATGGACAAATTTGCATAATGAAGACATTTCATATTTTTTGGTGTTTTGTGGGAAAAGGGTTTAGGCAAAATTCACAGATTTTGGATGGGAGGGTTTTCTTGTGATTGTTGTTGATATAATTTCTCAGCAGTAGTGGAATTAGACCAAATAAAATGATCTTTTATTTACTGTTGATACAAGGCAGACATAAGCTTGTTGTTAAGGTCTGACCACCCGTGCAAGAAGACAGGAGTTTGACAGGCTTGGAAACTTCATATGATTACAAAAAATATGTGACATCACCTTCAAACAAATGTAAACAAACAGAAATTTGAACAACGAACCCAGAGAGGACAGAAAATGTGACCTTTTGGTATGAAACAATATGTGTGATTGGCACTTGGTGTCTTTCACGTTTTTTATGTGTGTATTGTGTTATTTACCAATAGACGGCAGGACATTTAGCCTCTTAACTTGCCTTCTGCAGCTTGAACTGGGTTGTTTGTTTCAGGAAATCTGTTTGATTAACTGTTTGTTTCAGGAGGTGAGAGGTGAGTTTCAGCACCAGGGTTTCTGTCTGAGAATTTTCATACTAGCTCAGTTGAGTTTTACAAGACAGTTATAAGTTCATACTCGTCATGTTGTCAACCACAAGATTAAAGTTTTAAAATTAAGATTACAGTTTTAACCTGTATCACTGCATTCAGGGGGTAAAACACAATTTAGGAACCTTCTTATAATAAGCATTGGACTGAAGATGACTGTTTGATTGTTTTGTTTGTGTGCTTGTTGGATAGTTGGTTTATTTGACAGGGACAATGCATATTAAGAACGTCACTCTAAATATGTCAGTTAGCCAAAAGGCTAGTTTTCATTTGTAGTCCTGGATTTCTTCTCTTAAGAGAAAAGCATTTATATAAAGGTAAAAACAGTAAGGTAGAAGTTAGAATGACATTAGAATGCCTTTATTGTCGTTGTAAAAATTTACAACGAAACTCAATGTGTTTGATTCCCTAGTGATTCTTCAAGGTACATATGAATAATTAAGGGAACACCGATAAAGTAAGATAATTAAATCTTTAAAAAGCAGGGATATAGTTTGGTGTTTAGCATTGTGTTTTCATCAGTGTAATTCATGTTAATGGAAAGACAGTGCTGGTTTCTGTTTATAGGTGTCCTGTTTTCAGATGATTGCAGGAGGTCTGTGAATGTGTCTTTGGCACTTCAGGCCCCTTCCCTCCTCTCAATTAGGCTCTCTCTCTCTCTCTCTCTCTCTCTCTCTCTCCCTCCCTCCCTCCCTCTCACTTTTGCCTCCGTCTCTTTCCCGCCCACCTCACTATTTTGCTCTCCACTCAAGGGAAAAGTTTTCTGGAGTTTGCAGTTTGATGTTCCCGGGATTCTGCAGCCATGACGGCACAGTGTTGGCCTCCTGGGTGCTGACTGTCTTCGTCTCTTTGTTTTATTTGAAGAATATGGGCAACTCTTACACTGGGCAACTGCGGACCACGCGCTTTGAGGAGGTGCTGCATAACTCCATTGAGGCATCCCTCCGCTCCAACAACGTCGTCCCTCGACCCGTATTCTCCCAGCTGTATCTGGAAGCAGAACATCATGCTTCTACCCAAGAAGGTTGGTTCTTTTAAATTGGCAGGAGACAGCTAACAATTTTGAGTTGCAGAGTAGCATCATGTATTATTACAATGTTCTTGTGCTTAGTACATCGTTTAGACTGAATGCTTGTGACATCAGCAGGTATACAGCAAGGTAATTCCGTTACCAAAATGTTGTGCATTTAGTGAAGAGGGCAACCCATTATGCAGTATATTTTAATAGCTGGGATACAATTGCAGAGAACTGATAGTATCTCATGCAAAACATTTCAGTTCTTTTCCAGTTGCAACCAGATTTAACTCTGATTGTGATTCCATTACTGTAGAATTAGCCATGCTCCAGTGTCTACATTCAGCTCTGCTGCTAACAGCACTGCCTGTTCTAAACACATTGTTTACTTATGCGTAGTGCGTTAATGTGTTTTGTTTTTTAGATTGTGCACTTGTCCTGTCTATCTCTGAATTTATGTGTTTATGTAGCACTGTGGTCCAGCGGAATGTTATTTTGTATCACTGCATGCTGTTACTATATATGATTGGTGTGGCAGTAAAGTCCCACTTGACCTGACACTTGACTATGACGTATGTCATGACCGTGTCGCTTGAGTGGCACTGCAGTGGTATTCAGAAGACTGTATAACAGGCTTGCGTTGAGCTCTATGCCTTGGACCAGTACCAACTCTCCAGGAATTGGTGCTGATTACGTCTCTTTTTAGCAGGAAGACCAGACAATGAGGAAGAGGAAGAAGAGAGTTCAGAGTCCAATAGCCCCCCCATCCCTTATCAGATGAAGCCCCCACCAGAGGGCTCCTGCACCACCGATGGTAAGTCAGACCCCCCCTGCTCCCCTCCTAATGGATGTACCATTGTTCTTGGTGCTTGACTTTAGGTAGTGAATGACAGCTGACTTATATTGTCACCATGACATCAAGGCAAATAGACCCAGTACCACTGACATTGTTTTTTTGTGGTCTTCATGTACCTGTTGTAAAACGTACTCTTTCTATTTTTTATTATTATTTTATAAACTGCTGTATTCCTACGCCCTGGCTCCTCGTTCGGTGCTCGCATGCCCTTCCTGTGTCTGAATATTCTCCGATTTCCTACTGTAGCTAGCTTGATTGAAGAGGGAATTTCCGAAGCTCACTCCGGCCACAGGATATGCTTGCGAGAAAATTTCAGAGGACCTTTCGAAATTTAACGAAAGACCGTCTTTGGATTACATGAGGACTGATTGGGTTTGATTCGCTGTATCGTAAGATCTGATGAGGAAGCATGACTTTTGGTCAATGGCAGTCTCATCTCAAAAACATCAAAAAACGGACTGACTGAGTTTTGGAAATTGTCCGCAGCAGGTGGAGCGTGCCCTGCAATCAGGCGGAATCCCATCTATGGCAACCCTGTCCATGTGCCCTCTGCTTCCTGGGATAGGCTACTGGATTAGCACTATGTTGAATAGATGGATTAAGTTTCACTTACCTGTAGCTTAGCAGATTTTTTTTGTTTCTCGCTGAAACTGCCTTTATCTGCCTGACATTATTTTTGTCTTTCTTCACTTCAGGATTCTGTCAGTCAGGGAAAGATTTACGCCTGGCATCGATTGCCAGCGACTCGTTGGAGGTCCCACCGGGATTCCTGCTTGTGGGAGCCAAGTCTCCCAGCTTGCCGGACCACATCCTCGTGTGTGCTGTGGACAGCCGATTTCTTCCCGATGAGACCGGACGCAATGCACTTTTAGGTAAGGAAAACCAGAGGCCGAGATTCTGCCTCACTGACAAAAATCTCTGTACCTGATGGCGGCAACTTTCCTTAAATCATCAGTCACTAAATCCTGAATCTGAAAGTGAAGTTTTTAGATCAAGTCAACTTTTATTAATTTGTCCTGCTTGTAAGCATAGCTAGCCTGTTTAAAAAAGGACTGAAATGTACAATTGTCATTGTGTGACTTCCAAAGCCAATGCAATAGAAATATGGCATAAATAATATGTAAAAGGTGCAAACATTAGACATAAATAAGTAATTTATATATAAAGGAAAACATGTATTGCAATGGTCAAGTTATTAAGAGATTGAATTATAAGGAGTTTAAGATGACTAATTTTGAGCACTACCCAGTGAGAAAGAGCATTTGGCAAGTGTCAGAGTAAAATAAACCCCCCCCCCCAATCTGGATAAGGCGAGCAGGGTTAGCGTGACCCAGTCATGCCGCCCTAGACCCTCGTCTGTCACACACACACACTTAAGTCTGCAGTTCGATGTCTAGCCGCCTGAACCTTCATCACAGTGACTATGGAAACAGGGCACACGGACAGGCCAGGTCTTAAGAGACGACGTGCAACACTGATCACGCTGTGAGGGTCTCGGTTAGGAAAATCCTGGCATACGTCTTGGAATGAAGAACCGCAGTGGCTCATTGTTATTCAGTAGTCCCTGAAGTCTACCCATGAAACATGGACTTGCTGTAAATCAGGTAAATAAGCCACAGATCCTAGTGCTTTATGCTCAGGGCCAGTAAGCGTCCCATGGTTATAGCTGGCGCAGAATGCAGTCTTCAGGCATTTTCCAAGGCTTTCTTCCTTGATGTTTTCAGGATTTTCAGGTAACTGTGTGGGGTGCGGCGAGAAAGGCTTCCGATACTTCACCGAATTCTCCAACCACATCAACCTGAAGTTGACCTCGCAGCCCAAGAAGCAGAAGCACTTAAAGTACTGCCTTTTCCGGAACGGCCAGGGGGTGCTGGTGAAGGGGCCACTCATCTGCTGGAAAGGCGTTGGTAGGGGGCTGCGTCGTGGTGCCATAGTGGGCAGGGAGGAAGGCTTTCAGAGGGAAAGTGGCTGGGTTAAGGCCCTGAAACAATTAGCAATGGATTTTAATGAAAAACACTGAATATGCTAAAGGAATAAAGTAGGCTGTGTGTGCTACATTGGATTTAATGAAGAGAAACTTTAATGAATACATATAAATAAAACTAATCGTGGATTAACTTGCCTTGAGCCCATAGCCTCTGGGCCAGGCTCTGGACCCCTGTGACCATGAATAGAACAAGTGGTTACAGAAGATAGATGGATGGATGGATGGATGGATGGATGGATGGATGATTATGGGATTATACCATGGCACTGTTAAATTCTGATCTGATTGGTTGAAAGGGTGTTGGTTGATTTTCTGTAACTTACACAAGTAGTGCCAGCCAGGTGGATTGCAGTAGTAAATCTGTATACTTTTCTCATCTTTAATTCTAACTAATGTAAATTAAAATTACAGAACTAGAACAAAATTTAAATTAACAGGAACTAGATGGAAATACTTAATCGTTTACGGAAGAAAGTAGTTCTACTATTAAATGGGTTTTCAGTTTGCAGATATCAGAATAATGTCTTTAGGTTACAAACATGTAGCAACTGTGGTGTAAGCAGGTCAGTGGGCTCCGAGCACAGAATCAGGCATTAACCCTTCCTTGTGTAACATGCACAGAATCAGGCATTAACCCTTCCTTGCGTAACATGCACAGAATCAGGCATTAACCCTTCCTTGTGTAACATGCACAGAATCAGGCATTAACCCTTCCTTGCGTAACATCCACTCAAATTCAACAACAGCAGCTTCGTCCCTGCTGTTTCTTAGCAGCGTGTGATTAATGGATATTATGTTTACTCTGGCATGACAGACCTGCACCTCCTTGAGGCCCTCATAAATACTCCAGTCGTTAGTGTAGTTGCAGGTCTCAGGCGTACCCTTGGACGATCTGACCTTCTTTCACCCGCGATTCCAGCTCCCCCCCACGCCTGCACTGTCTGGCGGGGTTACTGTAGATCCTTCGTACATGCCTTAGAATTTCTATGACCTTAAGTCTATAAAGATTATTCCATTATTCCATCCATCTACACAGAGATCACTTTCACTTAACATGCCTAGAGCAAGAGCAATTTTTATTGCCATTTTCACTGTGGGGAGATGAGCATCGAAATAAATTATAAATAAATTATTATAATGATGATCGTATTGACTGGATTCTTTATGTAGTATTTCTATGACCGTTTAAATGTTAGACTCTTTCTTCCCCAGACGGTCGAGTGAAACAGGCAGCTCCTAATGCCAGTCTGAGTCAGATGACCTCAGAGGAGCTCTTGCCCACCCCCGTTGCCACAGAGATGCTGCCAGCTACAGGTCACCATGCCCCAGGAGCAGGTAATAGCACCAGTGGGTCAGCGCATTAGAAATGGACATGGTGATGCCATCTAACTCTTGCATCAGTTTTCTTGTCTTTTGCTCCAAGTTTTAAGTGTGACATCTGAGTGGAGGTGCAGTCATCCACCTTCCCAGCATGCTCTCTTTCAAACAAAAATGCAACTTGTTTGGCAGATTTGTCAACCCTCTATTTTTGGGCTGCGTCTATCACAGGCTACGTATGCAGCATAATAACAAGCGCAGCCTAAAACCATCCTCAGCCTGGTTTTCATTGAGCTGGGAGTAGCAATCAATGATGACTAGTAATTAATAATCAAATGCTTTTTTTCTTGCAGCCTTTTCAAACATACTTATTTTATTACGCCACCAGTTTTCACTGTAATTACTAGTAGTTATATTAGTTTGGCAGTGTTGACCAAAATGTGCTATTTTAAATGTTAGGTAGCGCATTCATACAGATGAGAGAAAGTGTAATTTAATTGTTTCGTGTTTGGTGTCTTTGTCAGTCCAGCCTCTGTATGTAGCAAATTTCTGCCACTGTGTTTTTTTTTAAGTAGTTTGAGACTGTTGGCACTAATTGGACGTGTCATTTCCTGTCTGTGATCCTCCAGCTGCTGTCCAATCAGATGTGGCAGTCCCTGGTTATACTCAGGGAGCTTCCGCTCCACTGACTAATGGCAGAGACTGTCCACTCTCCCAGCAGACATTGCATCAGTCAGCCGCCCACGGCCCGGGAAAACCCTCCGTCGCAGGTGTGTGCCATGTCCCAAGCTCTTCTTCATCTCACCCCTGGGCAGCGCTGCCCCCTGCTGCTAGGCGATAGAACTGCTTTTGTAATTCGCGGGGTCGTATTCATGAGAATGGCTTGCAAACGGGCGACGCTCACCTCCCAGACTTGACACCTTCCCGGGCGTCTGGGGTGACTTTAACTGGCCCGTGGCTTTCTGAGGAGCCGTCGCTATTGTCTGGAGGCGTTTTCTTCTTGCCTTTTGTCATGCCGTCTTTCCTTATATGACCCTATGGGCTATAAAGCCCTTTCCCTCCAGACAGCCAGACCAATAAAATCCCACTCTAAGTGCCCTTTTTTGTTTCATTGTAAAACGAAACATTTCCTTCCTGCCATCTCTGTCTTTCATTCATGTTAATTTTTTCACCCGCCACCCTCAGGTGGTGTCTCGCTGGCACAGACACATCCTGGGATGTTACCACCAAATTTTTTTTTTTCTCGTAGAACATATGTGTTATTTTTGTGTGAAACCTCCTTTCACTTGTATGCAACTGTCAATGATTTTTTTTTTTTATGTGCTTTTATTTGCTTTTAATTTGGGCTTGTGGTTTGCTTCTGCTGCCGTAGTAACTGCTGTGGTTTTATTGCTCTTAACACACAATAGCAAATGTGGGACCCCCCAAAAAGAGACACAAGGGCTGGTCACCGGAGTTGCCCCCCACTGTCGAGCCTGCTGCCAGGGCGAATCCTGTAACAGCCAATGGCACTAGAACAGGTAAAATGTGGGGATGTGCAAAATGTGGGGATGTGGCTCACAAGGGAGATATGAGGTCACCAGATTGAAAATGGGAGGGGGGTTACATTTGCTGAATGGCGCTGCCTTCACTTTTTATTGATACACATTGAAGTGAATTTAAAGATGTCATGTTTCTCCAGCCATCAGTCCAGTCAGGGTTAGAGGTCATCCAAGCAATCCCCAGGAGAAACGGCCCTTAAGACAAATACACCCTGAAAATACCCACCACCCCCCCGCCAAACACCGACACGTACCCATGGAGGACATGCACATTCAGGGGCTAGTTTTTGTCTGGCTTTCTTACTTTACCTTTTCCCTGATTCATGCACTATTTTGTGCAAATGATATAGTAACAGGCTGCCACACACTCTTGTTAAGTGCCATGGGGCGTCTGTTTTAAGACGCTATATAAAAGTGCATTGAATTCAATTTTAGACCTTAGGTCAAGGCTTCACTCCTGCTGAGGCACTGGCTGAGCCACCACATTGAACTAAAGCTGCACTATTTTTTATGTAACTAAAAGCACTGCTTGTTCTGAGTTTACTTTTGGAAGAAGATTTATTTAATTCAAATCGGCCACAGGGCTGCATTCAGCATTGCGGTTTTCGGAGGCGATCATTTTTCGGTCTCCACTGGGTGGCGCTGTTGCCAAACGTGTCTTTGGGGCTGTTTGCCACGGATCACCCTGAGTATTGTTATGCTTGTGCGTCAGACAACGGAGCCCTCGTATGTGTGTCCCAGGGGTACCCGCCCCTCCTGCCCCCCACGGATTCCGTCTCAGTGCCAGACTGCCTTCTACAAACCTGCGGACTGCAGCCCGTCATCTTCAAAGGTATGACGAAGACTCCTTTTTGGTTCTCTAAGCAAAATTTGATTGACTTATTTGTTAATTGTTATCTTCCTACACATTCTAATGGGATGATCAAACTGGAGCGCCCCTTAGTGGCCGGTGGGCCTTAAGAACTCGCTTATTCCATGAGTTGGCCCTTCACAGGACTTGTTCCTAAAACTTTGTTTTATTCAAATTATTTAGCCATTAGAAAAACCCATGATGTTACTGAAAATATTTAAAAACAAATCAAATCGTACAGCAAACAGAATGAAATTAGTTTTATATGAAATTAACAATGAAACTTGTTTAAAAAGTTGTCCAGGGATTGAACATTAGTCAGGATTTCTGAAAATTGCTACATTTTAACTAATATTTTACGTAAGGGGTGGAGTGGGATTTATGTTTTTTTCTTTCTTGTTTGTCTCAAAAGCAGCAGGTTTAATGGTGAATGAAGCCGAATACGATCTTTGATTCAATTGAGATTGTTCCAGAACAGTAGAAAAGCAGCTGATGAATATGAGGTACGAGCCCCCCAGCTCGCCGGCAGGGCAGCTCACTGTCCGCCTTGTCCCGTCCCCCCAGGCCACGGGAGGATGCCCGCCCTGTGTGGGAATGTGAGCGACGTCACTGTGAGCCCCCTACTGGAGATCTGTTACCGCAGGTCTCAGGCACTGCCCAGGGTTTACGAGCAGTACGGGGCGTCATCCATCCAGCCACTGTCCACCGAGATGCAGATCCTGCTCACCGTCTACTACCTGGTGCAACTGGGTGAGGCCTTGTGTGTGTGTGTGTGTGTGTGTGTGTACTTGCATGTGTGTGTGTGTGTGTGTGAGCTGTGTGTGTGTGTGTGTGTGTGTGTGTGTACTTACATGTGTGTGTGTGTGTGTGTGTGCTGTGTGTGTGTGTACTTGCATGTGTGTGTGTGTGTGTGTGCTGTGTGTGTGTGTGTACTTGCATTTGTGTGTGTGTCTGTGTGTGTGTGTGTCTGTGTGTATGTGTGTGTGTGTGTGTCTGTGTGTGTGTGTGTGTGTGTGTGTGCTGTGCGTGTGTCCCCAGCATCCCTAGAGCAATAAGGGCTTTGCTCAAGACCATCACTCTGTCAACCTTGGAATTTGAGCCAACATCCTTCTGATTGAATTTCTAACCTGCAGAGCCACACACACAGGGCAATTTAAACAACTAAGCCCATGTTCTTAGACTGTGGGAGGAAAGCATGGTACATGGAGGACATCCATAAAACAAGGGAAGAACATGAAACCTCAGTACACACATGAGTATCAAGTAGGATCAAATGCCCAACTCTGGATGTTTGAGGCAGCAGTTCTGAACCTCTGAACCAAGGTTAAAAGTAACCTAATGGTTAAAAGTAAAATTGTGTAGGAAGGTAAATTAAAAGCAGGATTCCCCATTTCCAGTCCAGGAGGGCCAAAATCCAGCACCATTTCCAGATTTTCCTGCTCAAACACACCTACTAAACCTGGTAATTAACTGAATGAGTTGTGTTCTAGCAAGGAAGTCTGTAAACTGTATCCGACTTTGGCCCTACAGGACTGGAATTGGGGAACCCTGGTTCAGAGATTGGAAAACAAAATGTGCAGTTCATCGTTCATCTCATAGCTTCAAGTGAGCTGATGTAGCTGAAGTCTGGGGGTGAATTTTAACCTTACATCTGTTCCCCTTCAGCCCCCGACCAGGTGCCCCTCGTGGAGGACCTGGAGCAGATCTTTATGCGCTCCTGGCGGGAGTCTCACCTCACGGAGATCCGCCAGTACCAGCAGACCCATCCCCAGCTGCCGCCCATTCTACCTGGGCCAGGACAGCCTCTCACGGCCTCCCAGCTTCCCTGGTTGGCCAAGCAGGCTGCCAGTTCCTGCGGACCAGTGCTGCTGGTGCTGGACAGTCCTGCTTCTCTGGCTGAAGGCCTGGAGGAGACTTTCCTTGGCCTGCTTGAAGGCAGACTGGCCCAGACCAATTATGTCATCATCATCTGCACACCCAGCGGCCAGGAGGTAGAGTCCTGCATCGTAGTTACCGGTATGTATGCAAAATAAGCTTTGGGCCCATAAGCAAGGTCCCTAACCCCCAATTACCTGACCCTGTGGGAGCATTAAGGGGTATGTGAAGCATTTCAGTGCACCTGTATTCATACTTTTGTAAATAGCATATAAAGCTTCATTTCCTTTTCATTTCATTTCAACTGAATTAACGATCAATCAATAATAACTGAATTACAAACAAAAGTGAGCCATATATTATACAGGTCATTTGTAGCAAAATTGTAAAACTGGGTTTTTGAGGAAAAACAGAACATGAACTGAGAACTGTCAGCAGAGGTAGGCACTAATTCAGGAGGTGTTTCTGTAGTCTCTGAGCTTTCTCTTGGCTGTCGGCAGCGTGTGTCGATCCGCGGGGACCCTCTTCTCATCTACAGCAGAATAAGAACCTTTCACTGTCGTCTCCTCCTTTCTCACCCGTCCTTCTTGCAGCTCAGCAGTTGGTCACGGCGTGGTGCGTGACGGTTCCTCTTGCTCTTTGTGCCAGGGAAGCGGCAGGCTCGGGCCTTGGCTGAGAGCATGTACACCCCCGGGGAGTCCCTGAAGGAGATCGATTACCAGCTGGCCACGGGGAAAGTGGGAGTTCTGGGAGCCTTCTTCAGCACGCCGGGCCAAGGTGAGCGCAGCACAAATGTCACATGCTTTAAAGAACCGAAGCTAAGCCTGTCTAGAACCTAGAGCTATAAGGCAGTTTGTTAATTATTTTTATTCCCTTGGTGCATCCATCCGTCCTTTATTTTTAGGAGTCGTACCATATGCTGCTATACATTGCTGTGCTGTGTGTAGAGAATTAGACCAATAAGAAAAAATGCCAAATGAGACCATATGCTGTACAGTATGTGAAGAATTTTTGGAATCCAGTGAGGCTAAAATGCGGCGCTTCATTAGTGGCGCAGTAAAAGCTGAAATTTTGCATCGTCAGATGGTGACGTGGACGGCTTGCTGGGAGAATTTCACCTGGAGAATAGTCAGTCTTCACTTTCCAGCAGTCCCGAATCTTCAGATGATTTTCTCAAAGGCTGCTGTGCAGGTGAAGTCCCATCCTTGTACTGGTTTGGAAGAGGCAGTGGAACTTCTGCAAAGTTCTTGCAGTCTTTCACAGATACAGGCACTTTTGTGTGTTCAGTGAGTGGGGCCTAACCATGAGCTGTAACTGACAGGAACTTTTTGCTCCTTAGAGTACCGGGTCGAGTGGCATCACATCCGGCCCATTCAGCTGGCAGTAGCCCGGAAGTTGCTGTCCCACGTGTGCGCCATCGCCGACTCCAGTACCCAGAACCTGGACTTGGGCTCCTTCAACAAGGTGGAGTTCCTCATCTTCGTCCCCCCCTCTGAGGTCGCCTTCCATCAGATTGTCCTACACTTGTGGAGCTCAGGTGAGCTTCCCAGTTCTTGTTCGCCTTGGCTAATACTGGCATCTTGCTATTGATCAAATAAGCTATCTATTTTATCTCATACCACTCAGAAATTGCATTTTGAACATTTACTCCTCTGTGATAGGTGCAGTTGATTATCTTTTGTTGGGCAAAGTATGGTTCTCTTATGTAGTTTACACGCCAGTGCTCCTGGAATGCTGAGCTTCTCTTCTTGGCTTCACAGGCATCCTGCAGGAACTCGGCCTGGACACGAAGTGCACGTCGCTAACAGAAGCAGAGCAGTACGTGGTGCGGCTGAACCACGAGGCCCAAGGCAGGATCACCACACTCATCCAGAAGTCTAAAACGAATCCCTCCACCCTGTTCGTCCTCGTCCATGATCACGCCCACTGGGACCTCAGCAGGTGAGGAGACTCTAATGATCTGTGCATCACTCATCTTCCAACTGCTTCTTCAGTATAGGACCAAAGTGCGGGACAGGTGCCTACCCTAGGCAGCATAGGGCACAAGGCAGTGCTGCAACTATTTTGATTGTGGCAGCCAACTGGAGCACCCAGACTAAAGCCATAGCAATGAAATTAATTAATGAAATGATGGATGGATGGATGGATGGATGGATGGATGGATTATATTATATTTTATTCATCCCAAAGGAAAGTGCATACACTCGGAGAATACACAAATTGTACACACAAACAGTGGAGGCACCAATCCAAAAACTTTATTGGCAGATTGAAAGTGTGAGGCACTACTAAATGAGCCACTGTGCTATTGCTACATACGTTAACCAATCAGCAGTAAGTCAGGGATCTGTTCCCATGTCCAGGAGGTTGTGGGATCAAATCCCTTGTCCAGCAGACCAATTATATATCTGTTCCTCTTATATCCTACATGCATCACCTTCATTTGTATATTTAACTTGCTTATAAGTTGAACAGCTTGTTGCTGTGACACTCATTTGAGTTTACAAGTTTTGTCTGCATGACTCGGGTGTTTGAATTGAATATATGGCACCTTCCTTATCGTGACGTGCTGTTTTTATGAGCTTGTGTCTTTGGTTGGTTTAAGCAATCCGCCTGTGTCCACACAGGGGCCCCTACAGTGGTGGAGAGTCCAGTAGCGGCCTGGTGGACAGCCTGCTGAACTGCCGCGGCATCTGGGACACGCCCAACATCTTGATGCTCCATGTCACGTCCTTCCCCTTCGCCCTGCAAACTCAGTACACCCGCATCAGCCCCTACAACGAGGTCCACTGGCCCTCCACTTTCAGCAACGTGAGTGCTCAGCAGCCTTTACACTGAGATCGCCTTCTATAGGGAATAACAGTAATCGCACTTGGAGATGCTGTGTTCTCATTTACTCTCTGGTTAGCCAATCCTCATGACATTCTGCACTTTAATGTATAATGACAGTATATGTAAAGAAATATTTAGATTTTTAATATTTTTTAATTTTATGCGATTGCATATCATGTTAATTTTCCACCTTTCTTAAGCATAACTGATATAGGAGGGCGTGTATAAAAATAAACATGACAGATGAAGATGCTTGAGTTTCCTTCATGTGACTTGTTGACTCGCTTGACAGGACATGGACCTGTACCATGAGAAGACCAAGTATTTCGGGGTGTCTGAGTTGCTGGAGTCGACTCGCTCAGGGAGTGGCCTGCCCCTCCTTCGATATGACAGCTCCTTTGAGAGCATGGCGGCTGCTTTAGAAGACAGGTAACTTTTCATCCTCCCCTCCTCATTAAGAACAAAAAAATTATGGACATTAAAATGAACTTGGGTTAGAGGAAATGGTGGTGTTTCAAATTCATACCTTTCATTGTTGATGGTACCAACCAAGAAATCTTCTGTAAGACACATATGTTCTATATTATTGAAAGTAGTGAGACAGCGCCTTTGCCGTCAGTTTAAAAAGGCTTAATTAGGTTTTTAATAACTAATTTATAATTTGTGTTTTTGTATGTCTTAATAGAGACATTGTTTTTCAGATCTATAGCTGAGTAGGTTAGGGATCTATGCCCATAGTTTGAAAGGTTGTGGGATCGAATCCCATATCTGGCAGAGCAGTTGTTTAACCGTTGGGTCCTTAACCCCAGATGCTTGAGGGATTCTGGATACTGGCTGTCCTTGCTCTCTGCCCACAAGCTCTCTTCACTCCGTCTCTTTGGACAAAGGCGTCTTCTTAAATAAATCTGGAACTGGTCCATCTCTGCACTCAGGTTTCCCCAGCTGCACAGTGCCGTCATCCGGACCCACGTGCTGGTGCAGCACTACGCTCTGGCACTGATGGCGGCTATGGGCCACTCCTGGCTCCAGAAGCACACCTCCGTGGAAACGCTGGAGATGGTGCAGAGCCTTCTCCGCTCCTCCCGAAGCTGCCCCGCCCACCACGGGCCAATGGTGCTCCTGCGCATCCCCTCGCTGCCCCTGGCCTCTCTGGCTTTCCAGCGGCTCCGTCAGGTCCGTGATGGCCTGGGCCTTCAGGATCGCTTCGAGATCATCCTGGGAAGCCCTGGAGCACCCTTGTCCATAGGCAAGAAGTTCCTGGACCAGCTCAAGGTTTGTTGTAGCCCAGTTTCTTTTAATACAATGTGCCATTTATGGCTTAGCAAATTAGGATACTGTTCCTTTGATCGGAAGGTTGATGGTTCAAATCCCAGGGTTGGCTGAGTGACTTCACTGTTGGATCCCAGAACAAGGCCCTTACCCTCATTTGCTCTGGGACTAGCCAACCCTTTTGTTGTCGCTTTAAGTAAAAGCGTCTAATAAATAATTGAAAAATGTAAATGAAGACCCATAGATTGGGGTATATGACATGTGTGAGTTTACGAAGTGATGTATTAAAACTGCGAGGTGGAGAGAATGATATTCAGGCTGTGTGAATCAGCCTGAATACGAGATTCGCAGGGTTGGTTTGAATTGGCATCCTTTCTTTTGGTGTGCTGTGACAGATGTGGTGGACAGTTTGTTAATTATCCCATCGCTGCCATTTTTCAGATGTGGTTGAACATCCAGGATTCAGACTGGGTTCCTCGCACGTACCTGGAGCTAGAGGCTCTGCCCTGTGTCCTCATCTTCACCGGCATGGAGCCCCAGGGGGAGTCACTGCCCCGGTAAAGTTGCCTCTGTTTTTAATTATTTAATTAAATGCACTCACATGTATTGTAAATACCATATAAGTACAAGGGATTAATTACCAGTTGTCAGCTCACAGGGTTCTGGAAGCAACTCAATCCAGGAAGTTTGTTGGCAGTCTTAGTTGAAACGTTATCTTTTACTGGCTGTAAGCAGAAATTAGTTTGCAGAATGCCATTAATGTGTTATTAATCTTTTAATTTTTTTACTGACTGCTGTAGAATCCATTTGACGTTTCAGGAAACGTGGGGATAACTAAGTTAGATTTTTTTAATTGAGATTTTCAGGCAAAGTGCTTAATGTCAAGGGCAAGACAGTGGCAGTGTGTGTGTGGCATCAGTCCCTGTTAGCTCTGCTTGTGCTTCTTTGGTTTCTGTCATGAAAAATGTCAACTTTCAACTGACTTGGCTTTTAACTCAGTTTGATAGTTCTTTGTTTAGCCCTTGCCCTGATTTTATGTTTTATTGTTTTCTTTGTTTCATTTTCTATTATGTATTCTTTTATGAAGCTTTCTCACATAGTGTTATTTGGTATATGGTTTGTAAGAGACTTTTGGTTCAACTCCTAGCAGAGAGACTTCCAGTATCTCCCTGTAGGACCTGAGTAGAATCTCCTGCTGAAATGAGTTGTCTTCATTGTGCGTGTCTGTGATTTAACCCAACAGCATCCTCTCCCCTCCCCCCCCAGATCCCTGAAATACTGTGACCTACGTCTGCTGAGCTCGTCGTACCTGCAGCGCACCACCCTGGAGCAGGAGCTGGGCCTGGCGGCCTACCTGGTGAAGGCCGACCCGCAGGGGGAGCAGATGGTCCTCAGCGACTTGTCCGAGAGCGACCCAGAGAAGATGAGCGGGACTGACAACGAGGACGACGTGGTGGTGCTGGATAGTGAGTAGCTACAGCCTTGTCGTCATCTACAGGAAACAAAAAGAATATTAGGAGGGCAACATTGTATAATGAACGGCCCAGTCACACAAGTAAATTATGATCTGAAAACAGATGCATCACGAATCCGAATCGCCAAATGATTTGTTTGAATTTCGTACATACCAGCTTCTGCATTTTTGATCAGTTTCACTTTTGGGGGGAGTTCACAGGTTTTCGTTTTGTTTAAGCCAGATGGCCACCTTCAGTCTAGAATACTTTGGATGCCAGAATAGTATTTGTGACACAGTCGGGAATGGAAAAGGCGAGTCAGGCCTCCGTTGTGTTTTGTTACATCGCACTCAATGTTCTTTGTTCTCCCACATCCCAGTGTGTCATTGTTCTCCCAGGGCTTCTCTGTCACCAGGAACTTCTAGTAGGACCACAGCAGCAACCAGCTACTCATGAAAGAATGTAGAGAAAGTGCACCATTGTCAAACCTAAGTGGATATTTAAACAGAGCTGTCTTGCAGTGTATTTCCATGGTATTTATTTCTGTCTGTTCCTGAATGCTTGTATTAGATTTGCTTTATTAATTTCAAAGAAGCTGAAATTGTGTCTTGTGGCCATAGTTTTAACTTGACGATTATCCTTGCATATGATGAGCTTTATTCTTTGTTACACGGGTCATGGATAGGGCTCTCCAGCATTTTCACGTCCGCAGGCTGGTTTACGGTGTACAAAATGAACAAATAAAATGTAGTGGGGGGGGGGGTCATCATAAAAAATAGAAAATAAATAATCAACCAACCCCTTCGTAAAACCCCCCTGCATTCCATGGGCCAGTGGAATACTGGACACAGACCAGTACCAGTACACAGACTGGAGGTTGGGAACTAGAGTATAGAGGTGGAATTGGCCGTACTCTAATACTAAAAGGCAGTATTTAATGGTCAACTGAATGGAAGCAAGCAGTCGCACAAAAAAATACTCACTCAGCATGGAATGATCATACTATTATTTTTAAATACAAAATAATGAAAATGACAAAAAATAAAGAAATGTGTCTGACTGGTTAGCAGGTATAGGTTGTTAAAATGGCATGTGTGGACCAAAACTGCAACTTAGACAGTCATAATTCTGGAACTTTCTGTATATTTATTTATTTGTATATTGATCTCTATTCCAGCAGTAAACTGTCAGCCCCCTGTCCCGGAGCAGCCCTCCCTCATGGCCAGACAGCTTCCTGACAGCAGCGTCCTGGACTTGGACAAACATGGGGGCCACCAGGCTGTGAGCGGAGCCGCCGGCACCCCCCGCAGTCAGCCTCGCCCTCAAAGGACTCCATCCAAGTCAACGTCATCGGGCTCCTCCTCCTCGCAGTCACCACGGGGCTTCCAGTGCTCCTGGGCCCACGGTCTGAACCGGCCGCCCGTGGTACTGGTGCCCAAGGTGGTGTACGATGTCATCACGTCGGTGGACGGCAGCGGCCTGCCCAAGTCCACGTCCTTCTTGCCACACCGCGCCGTCGAGTGGGCCAGCTCTTTCCGCCCACTGCTCAGCAAGATGATGACCTGCACGGAGCAGTCGCTCTACTACCGCCAGTGGACCGTGCCCAGGCCCCAGCACATGGACAGCAGCAACCGGGCTGAGGGTCGCACCGACAACTTCCACCCCCGCCGCCTTCTGCTCAGTGGACCTCCCCAGGTACAGGGCTGTCCGAAAAAATGCCTGTCTAAAATGCACAGCTGCAGTCCTCTAGGGATTATGCTCCATCTGAAACGTCGGTAGCATTATGGAGATAATAATTATTTAAACATTATAATTAGCAACTAAACCGTAAATATATACAAATAGGTAATGTTATATGTTGTGCACATTTATTCATGGTATGTAACATTATTTATATGTATATATTTGGGAACCTGGTTCGAATTGATACATAGATTTTTTCATACTCTATTCAATTCTATTTCAAATCTATTTTATTCTATATAATTTTATCTATTTTTAGTATTTTTCTTAATTTATGTTCAGTGTTCTTTTTGAGTGCCAGGTGTACCTGGCCATTAAATTGAATTCTGATTCTAATTAAATAAATATCTATCAAAATGATTTAGAAATTAATTCATTGTTCAACAAAGAACTGGAGGCTTAGACTCCTGGGTAAATATTATCCTCTTTCATCTGTCTTTTTGCTTTAAAAGATCCATTAAATAACTTTTAAATAATATAACGACAGAACCGAATTTGTACACGGAACTGAGTCCCAAAGATTTGTGGATTAACTTAAACAGAATTAAGGTGGTTGTAAGCAGACACTCCTCCAAAGTAATGGCAGCATAATCTGTCAATCAGTGTAAAGTGTAAATTGAACCATTTGTAATTTCCAATCTTTAAATATCCAGAGCAAAGAAGAAAAGAATTTGG
>JAODLC010000028.1:9546974-9564592 GCA_026781145.1 Hippopotamyrus pictus | reverse complement strand
TGTCTTCCTTGTGCCTTGAGGGGTGGTGGGACCAGTCGAGCAGTACTGGAGGATCGGAGAGATCGTGGTGCCGTGCGACTTTAGGTCGTTGGCAGTCTCACCTCAAAAACTACAAAACATGGACTGAGAGTTTTGGAAATTTTCCCTTCAATTATCATTCTTAGCCTTGTTTTGCTTGTGTGCTTTACTTGTCAAAAGTGAAGTCCTGCTTCCGTTACTGTACCCATTTTCACCACCACAGTTCTTTGTTCTCTCGGACAGCGGGGGGTCAGCGGCTGTGGAGAGGAACGTATCACTGAAGCAGGTATTACAGCACATGGAGTCATCGCCAGATATCATGCGCTATGGGCTTTGCGGCCTCAGGAAATGGTGCAGCAAAGGCACCAGGCTGGGGCAGCATGAGGAACCCTTCTCTCGTGGTCACCTGCATGACTTCATCTTGCTCAACGTGGATGTTACACGGGATGTCCAGTACAACCAGAACCGGTAGGGAAGCCATCTTGCCTGTCAGTACCTTCCGTGTCTGATCAATGTGTTGAATATTTACCTACAATACTGTGTAAAACTTTTAGGCAAACAAATAATGTTTATATGATCTACATGTTGGTGCACAATTCTGAAATCTGCCAGTGTGTCAGCTTAACCATTTCAAAACCTCTTCTGAAATCGCCCAAATATTTATAGCAACCATCCCATACACGAATTTGCTAACTCAACTACTAGGACAGCATGCTTTGGCTAATCAGCAACTCATCAAATTATTTAACTAATTAAGTTAATTAATTAATTGAGCTGGTGGTGAAATTTAACAAATAAATGAAATTGGTTTTTTTTTTATTTTTAATTTGCATATATGTTAGATTGTATTTTTTTCTGATCAAATATACACTTTCTACCCAGATAAATATTTTTTCTTTGACTGCCTAAGACTTTTGCATGGTGCTGTATGTCTAGTAAACGGATGACGGGCTCTTCGTAACATTCCTGGGTCTTGTCAGGTTCACGTGTGATGACGTGGACTTCAACCTGCGCGTCCACAGCGCTGGGCTGCTCATCTGCCGCTTCAACAATTTCAGTGTCATGAAGAAGCAAATCGCTATTGGCGGACACCGTACCTTCATCATCAAGACCAAGGTCACCTCAGATCCCATGTCTAAGGTCTCGATTTTCTCCTTGACCTTAGCAATATGCATTGAGTATCTGAAATGGTAACTGTGCCTGGATCATAAACTAGGTTTAAGGTTCTGCTGACAAGGGGTGAATCTCAATATGCGTACTTGACAGTACTTGTGTTTTCATGTACCCGTTTTATGTCATCTTCCATTGCTGGAGACCAGCTGCAATTCTATGAACACAAGTACAGAGAACGGTAAAAATCCCTAGATGGTAGTCTTGTCCTGCCCCAAATATCAAGGATACAGTACATCAATTGCATCCTCACTGAATGAGACCAGTCCCATAATTCATTGCACCCCAAGTTCGTTTTTGGGAGGCAAGTTCGCAAGACCGACTTGCCAAGACCATAAGTATAGTCTTTGCGTTCTTGGTATTGAGATTCACCCAAAGATATACAATAACTGTGGGAAAAAGTGAAAACATCCTGCCCTGTATATGACACTGATGGGCACCATAAATCAGCTGTAACTGCTGCAGGTGTCATTTTTGTATCATTTCATTTCTATTGCAGTTCATAAAGGTGCAGTTTCTGCTGAAGAAATAAAAATCTATGGGGATAAATCAGGGAATTTGTATTATTGCCTATACATACAAAATTTTGGAGGACCTGGACCATAAAAGATGCCTATGGGAGTTTTACTGAGGGCAGAATGAAAATTGATTGGTTCAGAGAGAGAACCAATCAGATTGCATAGGAGATGGGTCCAAACAACGAGAAGAGCTAGGACCAACCAATCAGATGTCTTGGTCTCACCTCCTCCAGTTGCTTGTCCCCATCTCCTATACAATCTGAATTTTTTGATAATTTTTCATTCTGCCCTCAGAATGTTTTTGTGCAAGTAAAACTCCCATGAGCATAAAACACATCAGTATAAAAGTAATATGCATATTATGCATATTTATGTAATTATGTGGTCTGCACAATAATCATCTCACCTTTGGGCTCTTGACCAAAAAACTCCAAAATCCTCTCTTGGAGAGCAAAATGGGGTATGCTGAGACTAATGAATTGTTATATACCTTGCACAAATGGCGAATGAAATATATCTTGCCTTATCCCATCTACTGTCTTCCACCGTTTTCAGGTAACAGACATTCCTACCTCAGTGCCCCCGTCCCAGTACATCTGTGCCCCTGACAGCAAGCACACCTTCCTGGCCGCCCCAGCACAGCTCCTGCTGGAGAAGTACCTACAGCACACCAGCCAGCACTTGTTCCCCCTCAGCATGCGCAACTACAGTCACCCCGTGCTCTCCGTCGACTGCTACCTCAACCTGGGCCCAGAGGTATACGGACCTGCACAAATTCACATACTAACACAGCAGAAGAGGTGGAAAGTTCAGGTCCAGAAAGTAAAAATCCAGACCAACGTTTTGTTTCAACTAACCAGTTGAGTACTCTGTGGCTGTGAGTCTTTATACTCAACTGGCTGGTTGAAACAAAATTCTGGTCTGGAGTTTTACTTTCTGCACCTGAAATTTCCACCTCTGTACAGGAAGCTTCCTTCACTTCATGACCCCCAATCTGGAAAAATCCATTGATGCTCTTTTCATCACAGCAGATGGTGGCCTTCTTTGAGAGGTCCTTTCACTGGTGCTCCCTTAAGAGACCCTTCAAGTCTGTCCCGTGTTGCTCGTATCTGTCAGCCACAAAAGTGTAAAGCTACAATGAGTAATAAAAGCCAGTATTAGCAGGTGGAAAGGGCTATTAACAGCTGACAGATATCCTAGTCGCATATCTTTCACTGTCCATAGCCTCAAAGCGACCTGATTCAATGTCCACCTACAGTACACAGAAAGCCATGAAAATGACTAATTGAGAGTCATCCAGTAGAGATGTGTACACAAGTCTCTGAGGTCACCTTTGCTCTTGAAGGAGAAGGAGGAAAGGATATACTCAGTAGAATCAGAAGGTGTGTTCAGTTTACAGGCAAAAGAACAACCTAGATGTGTAGTGGAAAGACAAAGTCTTGTCGAAATTATGGACGCAAGTCATATCAGACATTTTTCCATCTTTTTTCATGTCTTTAATTTTTTTCATTTTTAATGTGAAAACCCAGTAGAGATTACACAAATAACTGACATTAATGAGTACAAGTACCCATTATTATTCTCTCCTTTGAGACATAAACACATTTTTATGCAGGGTGGGGTTAACCTTTTATCCGGTGTCCACGGAGTAATCAGGGGTTAAGGGCCTTACTCAAGGGCCCAACAGCAGCATCAGTCTGTCAACCCAAGGGTTTGAACTGATGACATTCTGAGCCTAAACTGCTGTTATTTATCCCGTTAATTATCTGTTTGGTTTTATGGGTTGCAATGTCACATTAACCAGAAAACCTGCAATTTCAGGCCGGTAGACTTTTTTTATCCACTGTGTCAGGCCAGTGTCAGGCTCCGCTGACGTGTTGGCCGCTGTCCCAGTGACCGTGAGATCAGCGTGTCCCTGCCGTCCCCGTTCTAGGTGACCGTGTGTTTCGTCAGCTCCAGGCCGCACTCCATCAACATCAGCACCGCTGGGCTTTTCTTCAGCGGCCTGCTGCTCTACTTCTGCGACTCCTTCGTCACGCCCAGTTTCCTCAAGAAGTTCCAGTTCCTGAAAGGTGAAATCTTAAGCCTAAAAATGTATTCCCTAGAAAAAATGAGCCCTGCATTTGGGAGTTAGTAATTAATGGTAACAGCATGTTAAAGTTAATCTGTTTCCTTTGCTTATTATTGACATGTGCAGATAAGTGCCTACAAGCTAAACTTCTTTGTCAGTTTCTCCATTGTATTTATCCCTTATTCCTCAGTTGTATGTTATTTTGTATAGAAGTGCCTGATAAATAAATAAAATCAAAGTAAATCAAAGCTCTTCCATTTGAATTCCGGCATATTATTTATCTCGGCTAGGCTACGGTCTGTGACCACAGTTAAGCTTGTGCAAAGACCAAACCCTTACAGCCCGTTATGCGCCACCAAAGAACAAAAGGGTCTGACCTCTGTCGGCGTCCCTTGCTCCACGCCAGGTGCCACCCTGTGCGTGATCTGCCCCGACCGCAACTCCCTCCGCCAGACGGTAGTCCGTCTGGAGCTTGAGGACCAGTGGAGGTTCCGGCTGCGGGATGAATTCCAGACGGCCAACACCAAAGAGGACCAGCCCATGTTCTTCCTCACGGGCAAACACGTATGAGCCGCAGGTCTCATCCTGTGCAGACCGGCACAAAGACAGCTACATACCTCCTACAAAAAAGATCCTTGTCTACTAGATCTTCATCAAGATGTCAAGAGGTTGCATGTTCCCTTGGTAACAGGTAATTAATTTCAAGCTTTTCCTTAAATGAAATATAAATAAACCAAATTACAAAAGAATCCAGTGTACTCAAAAATGGCCTTTAGCCAAAGAATACTGTCATTTGGTAAATATCCATTCATCTTCCTGCTGCTTATCCTGTACACGGTATGGAAGGGCAATGTAGGACACAAAGCAAGGGTTCACCCTGGATGGGATGCCAGTGCATCACAGTCCAATATGATATTTCATATTTCAGTTTTTATTATTGATGCTGATTACTAACTGGATAGCTATGTCTGTATCTGTATGCGTTTCATCTAAAATTTAAGCCATGTTTTGTTTTATATACCATTATGAAACTCCATCAGTGTTTTAAATATTAGTGTAAATGCTTTTTCATGTATTTATATTTAAATGTTTGCCATTTACTGTAAAACATACCAAAGGAAATTTTGTACAAGAATATTTTTGTAGCAGTTGGGGATTATTCTGTTTTTATTAGTTTTTTTTTTTGTATGTTGTGAAAAAGTGCTCAATTTTGTAATTTAAATGTGTTTAATGTAAAGTACTTATTTGTGTAATCTGACATACTGAGATATACTGTACTATGTACAATGCTATTACTCTGTTGTTCTGTGTGCCCTAGTGTAATTTCACTGCAAAAAATTTGCGATTTACATTCCAAAGATTGTAACACAGTAGAACAGTTTCCTTCTGTATATAATTGTATAAAATGACTGTGTTGAGGTGTGTATATATATATGTATATTGCAATTGATCACAATTATTCCTTATTCTCTTACTTGACTTGAGTTTTTCACTGTTTTTTAATGCTTTTAAAAGTATTTTACCGTATTAGACTAATTTTGTATTTAACTCCCACATTGCACATTTATAAATCCTGTTTCTTTACTATTGCATTTCCAGTGCTTTATTCATATTCCCATTAAAACAAGAAATCTTGTCAATAAAATATTTTTGGTTTAATAAAATGGATGCAAGGTTAAATATTTAGGAGAATTCAGCACTGAGTTCAGGTGTTTAGTTCCCCTAATTTGATCTGGATATTCAAAGAAGGCCACACATGTAATAATTATAATGAATAATCATTTTCCAGCCTTGTCACAGATGGTCTTGAGTAAAATAAGTCATCTGTTAAATAATTTCCATTTGGAGCACCCGTTCACATCTTCAGTCAGCACAATTCACCGATTCACCCAGTCTGATGTCATTTTTGTTCTGGGTTCTAGCCAGGGTACAAGGTGAAAGATGGGAACACCTAGGACAGGATGCATTGTCCTAATGATACCAAGGTTGTAGGTTCAAGTCCCAGGCAGCTAATATAAATTGTACTTGATTCCTCTACTGTAAGCTGCTTAGTATGGAAGCCTGTTTCCAACACCCGGAGGAGAAAAAAAAAACCCATTAAAAGTCTGGGATAAAAAGTCAGAATTCCGACTTCATAAGTCAAAATTCTGCGATAAAAAGTCAGAGTTCTGAGATAAAAAGTCACCCCCAACAACAACTTTTACCATCAACCACCCGTCAAATTTGCCGGCACCGTCCCTGTCCAATACAAGCGGTTATGGAAAATGGGGAATGGCTATATCTACATTATCCACCAGAGGGGGGTAGTGTTCTTTTTCTGCGATATGCGTTCTGCAGCATGAGCTGCTGTGAATGTGAGGGAAACGTGATAGGTCCGTACATTGTAGTTCCTCATTCTTCAGCTGAAATTGCTGTCTTGCAAAATTAATTTACGGCGAGCTTACACGGTGATTAACAAAGAGCTGCATTACAGCACAATAGGGCGTACCTATGTTGAAATCCCGCGGCGCATTCCGCGATGTGTGGTATGAAGCTTTCTGAAGTGCAGCCACTGACAGCTGTGGCAGGTAATAAGACCGCTGTTATTTGGAAAGCCACTACATTCGTGCCCCAACGCTAGCAAGTGCGGTCATAATGCTCCGATTTAGTCTTAGCTTGTAGACTCTCAAGTGGAGTTTAGCAAATAGTAAATTCACTCAAGATTAATCAGTCTTAAAGGTTGTGATGCACTGTACTTCATTCTCATGAAATCAGACTTATGTAATACCCATTTATTACCTTATCTGATATCTTGTGTAGCTCCTGAAACATGCTTAATTATTCATGGAGCAGGGAAATTTGCATTTATTTAGTTGACACTTCTGACCAAAACGACATACAAGTGACTTTGTGTTTCATTGCCGATAGAAATTCATATAATGCTTATAGATGCAATTACTGGTGTATGGCTTCAAGAGGTTAGGGCGCTGTTCTTGCGATTGAAAAATCACTGGTTCAGCTTTCAGTCTGCAAACTGACGTCACCGTTGGGACTCTGAGCCAGACCCTTAACACCGATCTGCTCCAGGGACGGTTTGACCCTGCTTTCTCATTTGTTTGTTGCTTTGGACAAAAACATCTGCCAAATTAAATATATGTATAAAGATGTAAATATGTATTTCAGTTACAATTTATGTCACAAAATCAGCTGATTAACAGACACCTTAACTATTCTGATTATCTCAGTTGGCATCCTCTTAATGTTGAGCTCTGAAAACATTTGTAAACTTTTTATATTATTATAATGATTGTCTACAGATTAGGTCAGAATAATATTGTTAAAATATTGAGCCTGGTGTATACAAGAAGTCACTCGATGTTTTACCAAATATTGTTAATTAATTTCCCAACTACATAAAATGGTTTAGCCATCTAGATAAAAACTTTGAAGACCAGCCTGCTCCAGAATTCCTTTGGCATGATCTGTCTCGTAAAACGAACCTCAGTTTAATCCAACAGGAATTATATACAAGAATGTAAATATGCAATAAGCATTATTCAACAACAAGGAAAAAAATAATAAATGACTTGTGCTTAACCAAATGCGCATGCATGTGCTGGTTTTGGGGCACGAGGGCAGGTTGATGGCTGATGGTTTGGCCAAAGAGTGGGAATGACGTGATTTGGAATGTGGCCTGTAATGCAATCCCTGCTGTGTATGTACCTGTGCCTGGATGATCTGAATGGACTCAAGGAAACAAGGACAGTACTATACCGCAGGCATGTGTTACAAAATGTTTAAACAAAATATGGAATTAATGTTTGAAAAATTGTTTTTTTTTTCTTTTTTTTTTCTTTTAGGCTTACAGGGTTAATCAAGGTTTTCAACTGGCTCGTGAACTGAGTGATATTTCCCCAACCTTCGTGAGATATCTTAAGGCTTTAATCATTTTCAGTCACAATTTAAATACTATAGATTAGGGAAACCGAGCTTTGAAAAAATCATCACTGGAAAGATTTATGTCATTCGATCACACCGTTGCAGGAAATTGTTGTTCCTTTGAAGCGTGACCACAGAGAGTCAGCAGTCCTTCTTAAAGGACATATGGCCGGCTCGTGTTTCTACTTGGAAGTCTCTTCCCTGAGAAGTGTTGATAAAATTAGTAAGAAAACAACCACCAGTGCTCCTATATAGAGACTTGAGTTTGATTGGCAACAGAGTCAAACCTTTAAGTTTCACACAGCATGAGAGGGGATCGCACCTCACTGGACATGGAACTGTGTGAGGAGAAGACAGAGATCAGGATCATGGTATCAGCCAAGCAATCAGAAGGATTCTGCGATAGTGAGAGCCCCACTGCGTCGGCCTGGACCTGGGTAATGCCATTTATTCCACTGGTTTCCTTTTGCATGCAAGTTCCTACAGGAAGTGCTGGGTGCTGCTGAGTGACATCTGCAACGTGAAATGAAGCAAGAGCCTGTAACACAGTGGGGACCCACACCAAGATCTCCATGGCCAAATGAGCATTCATGTATTGATTTCTTTCAGTTTTGGTTCCAGATCTGAGTGAAAGTGGGAATCATTGTATTTGTTGCTTGTGCACAAGATGCTGGTATACCATATGTAAATGTGGGGTATGATCTACAGTAAGAAGGAACATTTTTAAGTGATATGTGGCACTTTATATAATCTAACATTTCACATACTAAGAAAGTACTGGAATATTTGAACTGGTATTAGGCACTTTGTGTAATCTAACACTTAACATTCAAGGCAACTCAGAGCAAATGAATTAATGAGACCAGAATTGTCATTAAAAAACTGTGGGACAGAACAGATTTGATCAGATTTTGATCAGATTTTCTGCAGTGTCAATATTGCTGTGCCATTTAAGCTCAGGCTATCATAGTATAGGTCATGGCTGAAATATATTGCTTTTGGGAGCTTGCCTGCATCATTCTAATATTATGCCTAATTTATGTCCCTAAACTGAACCTCCAATTGTGGAAAACACAATAATTATCTTTTAGAATAGAGGAAGGGAGAAAAAAACGATTTTGGTCATTTTTACATAAGCTGTTTGCATTTATATTAGTGCATCATTATTATGAAGAATGGAAACTGTAAAGATGAATTTACAATTCAGTTTAAATGTGCAGAACTGTCATCCATGTACAGCACAAGTTCCTTGAAAAGCAAAGGGTTCTCCACATGACTGAAATTCATTGTAATTCATTGTAAATGGCACATTAAAACAGACTGTTTTGCAATCCCTCAGTCAATAAAAGAAATTTCCTCTTGAACATGTCGTTCCCAGCTACTGAGAATCAGCCAATGAATACTCAGTGTCAGCCACATGCTAATTGCTCCTTACTCCCCGTCAGAGAAGATCCCAGCTTCTCATTGGCTGAGAGAGCTCATCCCAGGCAACTCCCACCTTTTATCTGAGAATACATTTGTATTCTTGACCCGGTGCGCTTGGGAAGGTTCCACTGAAATTGGCCCAAAGCTGACTTCAAATATAAGGGTGCAAGAGTGGTGATGCACTGATATACTGCACACAATGTTTCACTTACATAAATTGACAGTATGATAGATGATATTAACTGGATTTTAAAGAGAATGCAATATTAAAGACGGTTAGAACAAAAAATGGTGTGCACTAGGCAAAGCCAGTTCTTGTTGGCAGACTGTTGCAAAACTGTTGAATGAAAAAACTCCATTTTCATCAAAGTCTGGTATGATTAAGTACTGATTTAATGTATTAGTAGGTTCAAGTACATTTTGCGGTTTGATTAACAAATGCTGTTTATCAGACTGTGTAGGTGCTACTCGTTTTAAGTTTCCTAATTTCTGTAAATGGTAGCGGGAAAAAATACTTACATTTTGGTCACTATATATATATATACATACGCAGAAACACACATGTCACCCAGAAGTTTGAATTAGTAGCTCAACCTACTAAATAAATCAGTCTAAATCAACAGGGGAACATGCAGTCCCGTTTCTACAATCTGTGTCCTGCCAAATCTATTTTAAGTTGTCTGGTATTTCATTTCAGATATCTGGCGTCATGCTAAACCACTTAATTGCTCACAAACACCCCACAGTCCCATTTCTTATTTCCTTTGTTTATTGGATGGATTCACAGGAAAAGTACCTGTGTTAAATTAAATGATACACAAAAATGATTCCCCAGTCTGTAAATGACATGATATAATACAGATTAATTTGTATTGACATACTGGCCATGTAGCAATAACTTATAGCGTGATGTCCTTGTCTAGCTTTTAGCTATTGTGCAGTCATGTTTGACAACACTTCTGTTATTGCACGAAAATCATCAACAAATGATTTTACATCAGGTTATAATGGATTTTGACACTCGATACGTATTTGGTTTGTGGTATCCGTTTGTGCTTAAATATGTATATGTGTCTCCATCTCTGTTTACGAAACTATCTTGCTTTGAGTTTTGACAAAAGAATACAGTAGTAACCTCTTATTGATAAAAGCATTACAAAAGGCCACGTGGTCAAAATCAATTGTGTTTCCTCCACTCAACCTCAGCCCCACAACCATGCTTGATAAATCTCGTTGATGATCCAGTAGTAGCCCTTTAGGAATTGAGCACACAATTATTTCATTGTTAGTAATGTGGATGACTGTACAACTCTGGGTAGTGCGTCCTATAGCGTCTTGTCTATAGAGCAGTATTTTGTTAGGTACAGAGAGACGCTCTGCCTATACACTGCATTTAAAATATGTTTATATATAAAGTATTACGAGTAAAGAAAAAGTAAATCAAGATAGGAAATGATAGTGAAATTTGGCAGGACAGTGTGGCAATTTGCTGCTGTCAAGATCTCCGGGAGTAATGCATTTCGGTCGAATTATAGAGCAGATCGCGATCATTCATGTTGTGTTCTGGTTCATCCAAACGTCAGTCTACTGTATGCATGTGTCACTACATGTTGTTTACCCCTTACTTCTATCTAAAAAGGAATTGTATTTCTGCTATGTGTATGGGAGGTATAATGAAGAAGCCGGAGAGGGTGGAGGGCATGACGTGGGTGACGTCACTGGTAGGCAAGGGATTTTTTTCCAGGGAAAGGAATTTAAACAGAGCATTAAACGGTTTAGCAGCTACAAGAAACCATATGCATGCAGGAAAGAATAAAAGCTGAACAGATCACAGTGAATTACTGACAGACTTCAGCTATATTTTTTGTATTTCCGCGTTGGTTTATTCTGGATGGTCGCCGGCAAGTTCCTGAAGTGATTAACGGCCCGAGTACGTACGTATCAGCGTCGTTATCAGTAAAATTAACGATGAGTGGATGTTATACTGTATATATTGTCATGTAATGCATGTAATGCAATTAACTGTGGCGTGTGTGTTTGTTGCCATTTATCCCTGTTCATGTTGAATGTTGATATACGTTCCGAAACGAAAGCATATCGATTGTTTAAAATTGCCAGGCGAGAAGACCATGTTTATGGTGGTTTAAAACAAGTTAAAATGAAAAATTTCTGGGTTTAGGTTGTTTTCTGACCAAATGTTCTTTGGATTCGCTTTTGATGGCCGTACTTGATTCCATAAAAATGCCAGTATAATACAGAATGACTAAAGTTGTATGTATATTTCCAGTTAAAGCTTCGTGTAAAATACACAATAAACTATCAAGGGATTAGTCTAAATGAATTTGCATTGGTACCGTGTATTGACAGTAGTATTGTATTGACGGCGGTTTCGTTAGTCCAGACTGTGCCATCCATCCATCCATCCATCCATCCATCCATCATTCCATCATTCCATTGTCCGTAAGCACCTATCCACTTTAGGTTCAAACTGAACCTAGAGCCTCTCTCAAGAATCACGGGGCACCATGGAATGTCATAGATTTACTATAAATGTAATGCAATGCATTTGGAGACTAGCAGATTTAAAATCCATCCCTTAACCTAAACATTCCTGTATGTATACCCTTACTGTGGGGTTTTCAACCTTTATTAAAGCAGAGGCCAGAAATAGTTAAGAACAAGCAGAGGGATCAGAGGGTTTTAATGCTTAAATATTTTAACTTTGACCGTGGAGGGGGCCCTTTTTAAAGTTTCTTTTTTTTTATACACAGTAAAACGGTTGATGGTAACATGTACCTGTGATCTCCATGGGGTCCATCTCATAGTGTTGTAATGTGAAATGTACTGAAATGACAACGATGGTCTCATTGATTCCAAGGAAAGCTGCTGTTAATTTCAGAGCACTGGACAAAGGTCCAGGATTTGCACGTGACACAGAAATAGATCTGCCTGTAGATTCATGCTCATTTCCTTGCGTTGTGTCCATTTCCTCTCTCTCGAAAGAAAGGTGAAAAGGTGCCACTTAGAAGCTCAGTTGCGGGTCGCGGTCTCGCTTAGGCACTTTTCTGTCATATATCTTCATAATTGGTCTGGATTTGTAGCTTCGGGACTTAAAATGCCCAAAACTGGTCTCTGAATTGAGCAACCTGTCCACCAGGCATTACTATATTTCCACTGACACCTCTTAGCTAATGGAAAAAAAATTAAGAAAATACTTTCACTGGCAAAACAGTTCTTAAGCTTATTTTATTATGACACTAAAACATTTTACCGATTCATACAATGTTTACATAAGAAGCCCACCCAACGCTAGGTTTAAATTTATGAAAAAAACGCAGATTAAATTTTATGTTATAATATTTAGGCATGTATGAGAATCAGTGAACGAAATAACATAATTAGAGCATGTGCTTATTATAGATTCCCTGCTTTAATAGTAATTACTTGGTTCATACATTATTTTAATTAACTGGCATTCCGCCACTCAACTCTGAAATGTCATTAACATGATATGTCTGCTTGTAGTATAAACAGCGACCCGCTGCTTGTTTGGTCGCCAGGATGAGTCACTTCCTCATACTCTTTTGAATTTTCTGCCTTTCAGCTCAGTAATTGAACAAAAAAAAAGAAGATTTTCTCAGGCACTTGCCTGAAAGCCAAACCTTGCAGGATGAGCTCTCAGCTAGGGGCCTGGCTTTATTATAAGCAATCCTGTCCCTGTGGATGGCAGAAGTGACGGCAGAGGCCCGGGTGTTTGCTGCAAACACAATTTCATGCAATTATGACAGCGGGTTACAAAAGTGATGTAATTACAGAGATCTGCGTAATCCGCAATCTCCGATCAGATTTTGTGTACGAGTCATATGACAGCCTGTGATGATTTTGTATGACCCGGGGTTGAGTGCATATCTTAAAATATCTTTTGTAAGTTGTAGTTAAAAATACCTAGACTTATATTTTTATTGATTCTTTTTTACATATGCTATGCCAGTATGTACAGTAGCAGTTAAAACCCTGGACATGTCTGCTTTTAATGTACTTGTCTCTATTTTAGCTATGTTATTCAACTTATAGTAGAAGGTCCCGAGGCAATGAAGTAATACATATCAAATATTGTAACGACCAAGAGATGTGTTCATGATCTCCAATTTTTCTTATTTTAGATTCATGTATTTTATGCAATTGCAATAATTATTTGTGATTTGTAATTGAGTTGTTACTGAGTTACTTGTGCCCCCTCAAATAAAGTGTTGCCCCATCCATTTCCTTGTTCACAAGATAATATTTAATACATAACCTAATTCATTTTCAGTAGGTGTGCCCAGACTTTTGATTGGTATTGTACTTCATGATGACCTTCAGACTTGTCAGGTCCCTTGACTACCATCTTCATGATCCTAGCTAAATGAAGGCTCTCATACTTTCCCGCTGCTGTTCCATAGACGCAGACCATGAACTACGTGGGGCAGTTGGCCGGACAGATGTTCGTGCAGGTGAAGGAGCTCTACCGCGGCCTTAACCCTGCTACCCTGTCCGGATGCATCGACGTCATCGTGGTACAGCGGGCTGACGGATCCTTCCAGTGCTCCCCGTTCCATGTGCGCTTCGGGAAGATTGGGGTGCTGAGGTCACGGGAAAAAGTGGTGAGGAGCAACCTGTAGATGCATGGGGAGATGGAAGTGGGTGGAAGGATGGAGAATTCTATAGAATCTTTAGACTTGTCCTCTCCAGGCCACAGTTGTAAATAAGAAACATGTTCTTAATCTGTTTTGCCTGGTTAAATAAAGGTAAATAAAAAAAAAAAATAACTATAGAGCACAGAACTACCTCAGACTATCCTCATGGTCCGAAACTTACTCACAACCTCAGTAGTTATTTAGTGGTAATTGGGCAATCATCGCATGCACTGATAGTTTTTTTTTCTGGAATAAAGGTGGACATCGAGATTAATGGGGAGCCTGTAAATTTGCACATGAAGCTGGGCGAGAATGGAGAGGCCTTTTTTGTCAGGGAGGCGGAGAATGACCAGGTATGTGCCCTGGACTCCTACTTTTACTTGAAAGACCACAGAGGTGAAGGCATGTGGTTCTGAGACAGGAATTTCCAGACGACAATATGCAGTAGTAAGAGTTGCATTTACTGGAAACTGGTTGAGGTAGGTCTAGACATTTTGTTGATTGATAAGTCAATTATTGGTTTGGCTTTATTCAATTAATTAAAATTTATGTTCCTTCAGGGAAAATTATTGTTGATAATATAACACTAGTACTGTCCATTTAAAACCTGGCAATTTAAAACCACCATTGGAATGAATAACATCTTGCTCACTTTTATTCAGATTTTCTGTGAGCGAGAGTTTATGATTCAATAGCTACTCACTTATGCCCTCTTACTGTAGCTATGTGGACATCCAGCGCTACGCTAACATGAAACAAATGATCTCTGCTCTAAGACATGCTGGCCAGACTGCACTCCTTCATGTCAATAACACTCTATTTAAGGATGGGCAGCACACATCCAGGCTCTTACAGAGACTCCCAGCCAGCCTCTCCCTTTATCAAAAGATTGGTCCCGGTCTGCCGTGGTGCCATGTGACAGGACCCTGGTCTCTCTACTGTGCCGCTTATCTGAAATACCAAATTCTTACCCCTATTCTGCTTCTCTCTCCTAATGTCTTTTTCATCAGCATTTCAAAATGATACGGCAATCTCTTGAAATACTTCGAATATTTAAAACTGCAGTGCAGTATATGGAGGTTACAGAAGGCTAAAATTAATGCCTTCCTGTATAGCTACTGTAATTTTATGTTACTGTTTTTATAAGGAAGCTTATAAAATTATTTTAATTTGAAATATATTACATCTGTGTTACAACTGAAGTAGATTCAGACTTGGGCACCATTTTAGATTATTGTTAAGTAGTGCGATTGTTTCTAGCATATGTCTTACTACTAAATGCAAAGCTTTTTTGTCCCATCTTTAATGATTTACAGGCTTGTATATCCCAGCAATATTCAGTTCTAGTAAGTATAATTCCTTTCACATGCACAGAAATCTGCGAAGCTTCTTTGTTTGGGATAATAGCCTATTGGGAACAGCCACACCAGAGTCGTGCAATACTTGCGCATCTAGGCTCAACAGTTTTGCCTCTGATCTCAGCAGATTATCAATACTGGTGCAAGAATAGGCTTGTCCTTTGTCTTATAAGACATTCAGATTTCCTGCCATTTTGCAAGTCCACTCAGAAAAGTGAGTTTGCCTAAATGTTGCTGACTACATTTTGTCTTTAAATGTCCCTCTCTCCCTAGTTGTTCTTACTGGTTATGCTTGAAAACATAGGACTCACTTGGCTGCCTTGAGGGTCATTTCCAGAACTGACCCAAAGAAGATGCATTTTATATAAATAGTACAATAATGGACCATCATAGTTTTACAGAAATCAGTATTTATTGCACAGTATGCAGTTATGTGCAATAATCTGTGATAATGGTCACTTGTCACTCCTGCATTTTATGTTACTGTTACATACTGCAGCCTGTGTCTGCGTAATTTATAGATTATTTGCTTCATATTTGTATTGCATCTGCTATAAAAGTCTATTGTAATCACATTTTGTGTAATACAACAACAATAAAACCTTGAGCCTTGAAAGGAACATTATACTGTAGTATTGCCACATTGAAACCATCTGTGGTTTGTGAGTATTTTGTTCTCTTGCTTAATCCGTTTTGGCATAGGAGGTGGTGCCTTCCTACCTTGCCACGTCCCCTATCCTCACTGATGGTGCTGTCCTCATGGAGGCCCAGCGGGGTAAGGGCCTGGCACGCCATTCCGAATCTGGGTCCCCCGTCCACGGCCCGGGCCCCTCGCAGATGACAGGGGAGAATGAGACCCTGAAGAAGAGGAGGAGAAGACGGAGGAAGACCAAAGCTGACACCATGAAGCGGGAGGACAATGGGGAATACTCTGAGGACGAGGACATGTTTACGCTCGATTTGAGCTCCGATGAGGAGACGGAACCGAATAATGACAGGTGAGTATGGAGAACTGGGAGAAATCTGTGACATTTTAACACTAATCCATTAATAGTTTCTAATAACAGCATTACTGAGTCCTCTCTGCTGTAGAGACAGTCTATTTTCAGTAGCCATTTATGTTTTTCAGTGTTTCTGCATTTTCCATTTTATTTGTTTACATTGGAGGCTAACTTTAGCTCTTGGAGACAACAACTTAAGGTCTTGAAGACTGGAACTATGTTTAGCAGCATTTCTTTTTGCCTAAAGGTGTCTGCTATTCTGAGAAAACAAGGTTTAATTATAATATTGCTTCTTCTGGTTTTGTAAACGTTTCAGAATTCTCAGAATACCAGCAGGAAAGCTGGGAATTTTTCTCGCCTAGGTAGCAGAGCTTATCAGAATGCGTGCTATTCCGCTAAGCTTCCCACACTGTGCTTGTTTTTGGCAGCTGTGGGGAAAGGGGTGTAGCGAGGCACCGTTTCACACAAACGGAGCTCAGTAGGGTCGATTGTGAGTGAGCTGAATGCCTCTTTGGCTGTAAACAGTAACTCAGCTTGATCTTAGTTAACTTAAATGGACCAGGATTGTTTGGATGTGTGTCTTCACAGTTCCTCCAGCTTTTGGAGAAGACATAAGGCACTGATCAGTGAGTCATCTCTACTCTTGCATAATATCTGTCAAGAAGAAAAGCTTGGTTTTCCTACAGTAAGAGACCTAGGAGTCTATTTACTTGTGCTTTCTAAGTGTAGTAGAGAAGAAGGCAGTCCTTACCATGTAATACTACCTCAGCTATACTGCTGGCATAAACAACTATTCCCCTTTGGATTAAGTGCTAGGATGTGTTCCCAGAAAGCAAAGAAATATTGGCAGCATCACAGAAGTTCCATGGCAAGACTTGGCTGTCATCCTTACCCAGCATGCGACTGTCAGCTTATCACAAACCTTTCATTTGTCAAAATGAAGTATAAACACAAATACAAAACGCTAACTTCTGTGTATGCATTTTATCACCAGTAATGATTCTCTGCTACAGGCTTGGAGAAAGAAGAAAAAGTGGAGGAATGCTGTCTTTGTGGTCTTCAGGTGTTTGTGTCAGCTTGACGCACTTAATAATAACTTAGCCAAGTCTGCAAAAAGTTCCATTTTGTGTAGACTTTCTTTGGAAAAGCGAATGCTAACATCACCTTAACGGTTACCTAAGCTGGAAGATAACCAAGAGGTAGTTGCATGCATCACGTTTTATTCGGTTGGTCCCTTGACTACCATCTTCATGACGACCTTCAGACTCATCAGGTCCCTTGACTACCATCTTCATGACGACCTTCAGACTCGTCAGGTCCCTTGACTACCATCTTCATGACGACCTTCAGACTCGTCAGGTCCCTTGACTACCATCTTCATGACGGCCTTCAGACTCGTCAGGTCCCTTGACTACCATCTTCATGATGACCTTCAGACTCGTCAGGTCCCTTGACTACCATCT
>JAODLC010000028.1:9531825-9546874 GCA_026781145.1 Hippopotamyrus pictus | reverse complement strand
TTCAGACTCGTCAGGTCCCTTGACTACCATCTTCATGATGACCTTCAGACTCGTCAGGTCCCTTGACTACCATCTTCATGATGACCTTCAGACTCGTCAGGTCCCTTGACTACCATCTTCATGATCCTAACTCCATGAAGGCGCTCATACTTTCTCGCTGCTCTTTTCAGGAAACTGTCATTAGCGTAACACAGTGTATTAGCAGCATATGAATTGAGTTTTTATGGTATGTTTGTGCCTCTTTAGGGCCTTGATGCATGATGTTCACACAGAGCCGGGACGTATGGGAGACCTTTCCAACAGCACTTTCAAACAAAGCACAGCGTACTTATGCCCCGAGGGAGACTCCTTTCCTCTGCAGGGGTAGGTTTTCAATTTAAAAACTTATTATTTAATGTCATTTACATGTTTTATTTTATCATCGTCGTTGTTGTTGTTGCTGTTGTTGTTCTGTAAAAATGGCCACAATGTCTGTCAGCCTATGATGGACTGGCATTCTCTCCAGGCTGTTCCCCTGCCTCTTGCCCTGAGGTTCCAGGCATAGGCTGCAGGCTAACTTTGCAACCGTGGTTAAATGATCTGAAGATGGATGACTGGTTATTTTGTAATTGTTTAGCCCAGTCCGGGTCACAGTAGGTCCTGGAATAATACCAAGCAGCATAGGACAAACGGTCAGAGTTCCCTGTGGACAGGATAAGGATGACAGTTATATTTGTAATGGGTCTGTCTTTGTTAGTTTTTATGCTCCCAATCAGGTTTACTTTTAGTAGTATTTTGACCATCAAAATGAATCAGTGAGTGTGTCAACATTCTAATAATATATAATGTTAAACCACCACATGCTGTGATTTTTTTTTTCTTTTAAGTAGCGGTGGGGGGGGACAGACCTGCATCTTTTGTCATAGAGAAAATGAGAGTTGATATTTGCTGTGCTCCTCTGAAGCTGTCACTTGAATGAAAGCTGCAAAAAATTAATAAGCTAGTTTGTCTGTTTTGGTGCACAATGCTTCCTGTCTACTGCATGATATTAGTTGCAAAATACTTTTTTCTGGACTTCAGATGATCTTTTCTGAATCCTTTTCTTCACTGGAAAAGTACAGCAGGGGAAAAAGTCTTTGAGTGTATAACCTTTGAACTTTTCCATATTAGCAATTTAGTCTTTATTTAGAATCTCAGACACTAGGACAGAATAAGGACTCATCTTCGGAGAGAACGTAGTTGAGCTCAAAGACGATTTGCCAGATTGGTCACAAAATTTCAAATAATGTCAAAATTACATTGGCTTCATGAATATATTAAATACATTATTGAAAACCTCTTTGGTTATTATCATGTCGAATGTAGGTTCAGTAGATCCCTGTAATTTAGTCACTGATAATGGTGGAAGATTCTAGAATGCTCACATGTTGCTTCTGTCTCTTTCTTAAAAAAAACACCCACAGCAAGACAGTTGGGCACAAACATCAGACATGTGCTCTGCCTATTCCCACCAGCGAGGGGCTGTCTGTATCATGTCCTCCGCAGTCGTCTCTCTTCCAGCCTCCAAACAGGTATGACATTCACTCCTTCACTCATCACTTTGCCAATAGTCAGTCTCAGAGCCACCATTGTGAATAGCCTATGAAACATATAGTACAAGTCAAAAGTCTGGAACGCCTATTGAACATCATTTATTTTTCAGCAAGATAATGACCCCAATCACACCTTGTGGTTATGTAGTAAGTATTATCATGTAAACAAGGAAAGAGATGCAGTGCTGTGACAGATGACCTGGCTTCCACAATTTGGGATGAGCAGGATCAAAGAGTAAGAGCAAGGTAGCCAACTTGTGCCCAGAACTCCTTCAGGACTGTTGGAGAAGCATTCCAGATGGCTACATCTGCAAGCTGGTTGAAAGAATGCCAAGAGCCTGCAATGCTATCCTTGATGCCAAAGGGGGCTATTTTGAAGAGTGTAAAATTTGCGATATATAAAATATGTTGCAATATTTGATATGTATTACTTTTTTGTTTTGAGGCCTTTTACTATTACTATTAATTAGAGACAATTGCATTAAAAGTAGCTGTCTCTAGACTGGTACTGGAAATAGATGTATGTAATGCAACTGAGTGGTCAACAACTGTAGAGTAAATAATAAGATTTGAATCAAACGCTTTTTTCCCAAAAACCTCAGCGACTCCTGGTCCTCCACTCCCAAGAGTGACTCAGAGCTGGTCACCAAGCCCTCGGACAAAGACAAACGGGACAACCCTGAGATGTTATGGACGTGGGGAGAGCTACCCCATGCTGCCAGGGTACTGACGCACTGCTGCCGTAGCGCTCACTGTCACATACTTGCTGTCCAGATGAATGCCCTATGACCGTAATAGATTCCATTGTAATGACATTTTTCACTGTTTCTTCACAAGCTTCATATATGGTTGGTAGCCAGCAAGTGGCCAGAACCATCCTAAACTTGTGGTGAATGTTGCTTATTTGTTTTCAGTGCTACATAAGAGTTTTAGGAATATTATTTTGTTTATAGGATTAGGATTCTTCCATGGAATTAGTTTTTTTTCCAATTCCTAAACATAGGTGCTTTATTGCTGAGCTTTTTTGAAGTTTTCCATAATCTAGTGGACAGGCAATGTGAATTAAATCGAAATTGGGCCAGTTCAGGACTTCCAGGAACTTTTCATGCTGTAGTTGGTCTTTGTAAATCATTTCACAGTAGTTTCATAGAATCATACACTACTGCTGTGTAGTGAAATGCTTTTCTACTTGCTCTGGATTGTGCTCAAGGAAGATAAGAATAAAATATCTATCCATCCACTTTTTACAAAACCAATTATCCCATTCAGGGTCACAGGGGATCCAGAGCCTAAAGGCGCAAGGCAGGGAACGATCCAGGATGGGGCCCCAACCCATCACAGGGCACACCCCCTCACACACATACATACCTATGGGCAATTGGTAACTCCAGTTAGCTTCAGCATGTTTTTGGACTATGGGGGGGGAAACTCAAGTACCCGGTGGAAATCCCACAACTACACGGGGAGAACATGCAAACTGCACACACACGGAACCCTGATGGTGTGAGACAGTAGTGCTAACCCTGAATAATATATATAAGATAAAAAATAACAATAGTAATAAGAAAGTAACAGCTACATAGACGATAAAAATACACTAAAAATAGAGTGCAGTGTTCAGCAGTAGTAAAATGATGATATGGGATGATAAAAGTGCATAAAGTGACATGTTAGGTATGGCCTGTTGTCGTATGAATGAGCTTCAATGTCTTGCTTTTGTCCTCAGTTGTCTTTGGTCCCAGTTGAGGCGGCGGTTCAAGCGCCGCCCCCCCCTGTGTCTGTCCCAGTGTCTGAGAGAACGCACTTCCGGGCCATCTCCGGGGAATGTGCTCCCGAGGACCCCCCACTCGTCCCCTCGACGCCTGAGGCTAGCAGCCACGAAGTCGTAGGGCAGGAAGAGGAGGGGACAGTCGCCGCCCCCCACCCACTTTCTGAGCTGGATGAGGTCGAGGACAGTCAGGTGTCCTGGCCAGTCAGCAAAACCGACTCACCCTCGAAAAAGAAAGGTATAATTTACATGTGGCATCGGATGCATTCCGAAGCTAATATTGTGAAATAAAATTTATCATGATCTCTTGGGCATGCTGTTGCCTCAGACAAACGGAGTCGACATCTGGGGGCAGACGGTGTTTACCTGGATGACATCACAGAACTGGAACCTGAAGTGGCTGCTTTGTACTTTCCTAAAAAGTAGGTCTTATACAGTATCGTGTAAATTTTAAAACATTACATCACATTACGTAGTTCAATCAGTAATTAGCTGAAGTCCTTTCCAAGAGGTACGCAAAACATTCTTGTGGATGGGATAGCAGTTGGTTACATGGCTCTGTTATTAAATTATGAAATCAGCTGAAGAGCATGTCCTTGGTATGTAGAAGGAGACCTATATGAACATTTTTTAAAATGTATAATAACCAAAGCCACAACCAGAGATGAGGTCAATTTGGTGTGCTTGTGCACAGTAATAAAAAAAGGTTGATTTTGATTTTGAAATGTGTGTCTGTGTGGATCCTGATTTTAAGATAACGTATATTTCCAGTGGTCTAGGCAACGTAATCTTGGCCAGGAGATCAGCAGTGTCTTTTTCTGCAGTGATGGGGGAGGTGCTGTCAGGAGTGGCTCCGAGTGTGGAGCCAGGAGTGCCAGCCATTCTCCACAGTCGGTTAGCAGCTCTGGCGTAGACAGTGGAGTTGATAGTTACCCTGAACAGATAGGCGACCTGCCCTCTGTTACCATCTCCCTGTGTGGGGGACTAACTGACAACATCGAGATTACCAAAGGTAAACATGTAAGGTACAATATTTGTAACTGCAAATAGTATTAATTTTTACATTTTAAATATTCTAAGTATTTTCAGTGTTCCTACATATTTATATCAAGCTCTTTTAAATAGTTAATTGTATTTGTAAGGGATCTTATTTCACTAGTGGAAAATGTATGATGACAGTACAGATTAAGTACATGATATGAAGAGTAGCAGTATTAGTATTAGAAATGAGGCAATTTGACAATTTTATGAAACAAATGAATTGTCCATCATTACTGAGAATCCTTTTTTTTGTATCACAGAACAGTTTCAAGAAAAGGTGGTGTCTTACCATCAGTTTGCGGAAAATCCTGCACTCATCGACGACCCGAACTTGGTGGTGAAAATTGGAACCAAGTGAGCAGTACGGTAGCCCCTAGTTCCAGATTCCCTGTACCTGAATGTACAGATGCTAAACAAGCCTGTCATTCCACCTTCCAGGTACTACAACTGGACCACTGCTGCTCCTCTGATGCTGGCTATGCAGGCCTTTCAGAAGCCCTTACCCAAGGTACTTGTATGTTCTCGTCCTGCTCGATGCTGCTCAGATGAGGATGGGCTCCCTCTTGAGTCTGGTTCCTCCCGAGGTTTCTTCCCCTTCCTGAAGGAGTTCTTCCTTATTTCAGGCTTTCTCTCTGGGGACTTTGGGCCTGGAACTCCATAATGTGCTATATCATAATGGTCCGTGTTTAAAGTGCTACACAAACACAATTGAATTGAGTTCTGAGTTCTATCACTGCTACTATTTTCACTGGGGTTATGATAACAGTAGCTTTTAAGGACAATATCATTATTATTGTTTTATCGTTATTTTTTAACAGCAGTAGCATTTATTCGTAGAAGGACGTCTCTGTTTCGTTAAATGATTTTGTTTTATAAGTTCATTATAACCATCTCTGTCCCCATTTCTACGTACTTTACATACTCGTGTCTGGTGAATATCCTCAGACCCAGGCTGAGCTTCTCAGAGATGAGCATAGCATGACTGTCATGAAAGAGGAAGGGTAGCTGTTAATTTTTCTATGTGAGGCCATAGGAACCATTGGAATGTCCAGTCCTGGCACACTTTAATTTGGCCGTGACCCAAATTATACCGCAGCGTTAATAAAATGCATTGTGATGTTTTTGTGTATAGAGTTCTGTGAATGTTGTTTTGTAAACTTGTCTTTTCCCCTCTGTTCTGTCCTCTGGTTTTCAATCGCCCTCCTTCCTTTTTTATTTTCCCATGTCTTCAGTATTCATGTTTTGGTTTTGTCTGTTCCGCAATGGATTTCCTGTCCTACTGTATGCCCAGTGTATTGGCTTCCCAAACTGTACGTCACTCCCCCCGACTTGCCCCACCTATCTTGCTCTGGCTCCTTCTCGATTTCCACTTTTTTAATTTCACCTTTTTGGTTGAGCTTCCGTTTTGGTCAGGGCCTCTGTTCCGCTCGCTGTAGGCCACGGAGGAGAACATCATGAAGGAGAAGATGCCAAGGAAAGGCGGCCGATGGTGGTTCTCATGGCGCGGGAGGAGCAGCAGCTCGAAGTCGGTACGCTGGGGCCGGCTGCCCGGCGAACACGTGCGGCACACTTCAGAATCCGAACACGACACACTAGGGGGCGACGAGTTTCTGACTCCTCTGGGCTACTGCACCAGAAAGCAGGACAAGTGCCCGAGGAATATTTTTAGAAGGAAGCATTGCATAGCTATTGGGTTAAAATAATCTACACATTTTACACTTTATACAATGTTTTAAGTGTCCAGCATGTCAGCTGAATGCACCAGATAAACCGTTGTCTTTTATTTTGACAGGAAACCACTGCGGAGCATGTCAGTGAGGACAGAGAGCAGCCTGGGAGTAGTGACCCTATACACAGGTACCATCAGGCATGTGGAAATGAAGGCCTGACTTATAGCAATCCAAATACTAGCACTAATGCTGTGCAAATTCTGTCATTATGCATCCATCCATCTTCCAGCGACTTATCCTAATCAAGGTCATGGGGTCAAGGTCAAGCTAGGGTGACCACCTAATCCATGTCGGGCGGGAGACACTATGAGCTAGGATAGGGTTTGCAAACTACCATTTCAATTTAGCACTGAGTCTTTGCTGTGTGCTGATTGGTCAGTCTCCTATTATCATGCATGCATCATTAATGTTAATGTGAAACAGCTGGATGAGTCTTTCAATCAAGGAAACAAACCAGTCAAAGTACAGGATGAGCCAAACGATTTAGCCGAGCACTGGAGAATTTCAGTTTTAAAGTAGTTTGTAAAACCTGAAGTAGCTCATGGTGCCCCCCTGACATGGATTGGGTGGTCACCATACCTGGAGCCTATCCCAGACATCATTGGGGACAAGGCAGGGGCACAACTGTTTGTTTAATTTAGTAGTTTGGTTGAACTTCCGTAAATGTGTGTTTTGTTTCTTACACACGTGAACAAATATACATGAGTATTTTATATTTGCTTTTCACGCACTTCTTCAGGCATAAAGACGAATCATCCTCCAGTGATGAGGAACACCAAGGAGCTAAATCCAACCCTTGTTCCATCCAGCCTGAGGCCTCGCTCCCTCCAGGGGGAACTTGCTACAAAAAGACACTTCGTCTGAGCTCTGAGCAGCTGGTGAGGACTACACTTACATTTTGTGTTCCATCGTTGCACCTGTGCCTAATGCTTTATAGATGCCAGCCAAGTTATTTACTATAAAACACAAGGAAATAATGTAATTTTAATTAGATACAATATACATATTGGCATTGTTTATATTAGTTTTTATCTCAATAACATTCTGACTAGGGCACTGTGGATTTGTTGTGGCTACAATATCTTTGAGAATGTCGCACAATTCCAGAATAGTACAGTAACATTGCCCACTGTCTGCCAGAGGAGTCTGCAGCTGAAGGAAGGACCCAATGATGTCGTCTTCAGCGTCACCACACAGTACCAGGGCACTTGTCGGTGTGAGGGCACCATTTACTTGTGGAGATGGGATGATAAGATAATCGTTTCTGACATTGATGGCACCATCACCAGGTACAGTGATGACAATGGATACAAATGCATCTCTTTGTGTTGGGACCAAAGATGTTTGGCTGAACACTGAACCAACCATTCACTCGTGTATGTGGTACATCTCCTGAAGATCTGACACCCTTGGGCATATCCTTCCAACATTGGGTAAAGACTGGACACACCAGGGCATCGCTCGCCTATACCACAATGTTAGCCTGTGAGTATGACGTTTCATTCCATGCTGTACATCATTACAGAACACCAGCTTCTTTGCTCTCTCAGATACAGCTTCTGGGAATCTGCATTGATTTGATCCAGCTTGGCATTTCCAAGGCATTTTTTACTCCATACTTCTCAAGATAACTTGATTGAAAATCACCAACAAGCAACACTAGACATTGTCAACGCTACTGTATTACATTTATGTTTACATTTACATTTTTAGTAGAGACTTTTGTCCAAAACGAGTTACAGTCGCGCTGTTGTGGAGACAACTAGGCATAAGTGAAGCTTGGCTGAGTTTCCTTTGAATGCAAAGGTAGAATTATTTGCCGTTTTGGAGCAGATGCTACACAACAACTACACAACCTAATAAGACTATTCAAAGGACAGAAATGCAACATTAAGAACATTCAGGGAATGTAAAGAGGCATCAGGCTAGTAGAGGAATTCATAGGACAGCCGGGTCTTTAGTGGAAATGTGAAGACAAGACGTGATTTGGCAGATCATCCCACCGTCAGGTTGTCAACTTAAACCTCAGTTAAAGCTTGGAATTCATAATTATCTAGCTCACCTCTTCTTGTAGCTCAAATCTTTGTAGTCCACATCTAGATGAATCAAACTGTCATTTACCAGGGTGTTTTAGTAAATGGACTGCATTTATATAGCGCTTTTTCTACTCTTATGAGTACCAAAGCACTTTACAATCTATGCCTCACATTCACATCCACACACCGGTGGCGGAGGCTGCCATGCAAGGCGCCAACCAGCTCACCGGGAGCAATTTGGGGTTCAGCGTCTTGCTCAAGGACACTTCGATGGGGTCAGGAGGACCCAGGGGCTTGAACCTGCAACCCTCCGGTTGCTGAACGGTAGCACTACCTCCTGTACCACCATCGCCCCATTGGGCTTTCATTTTTGATCACGGTCTCTGTATTGCTATAGAAACGGATATAAGTTTGTGTACTGCTCTGCCCGGGCCATCGGTATGGCAGACATGACTCGAGGGTACCTGCACTGGGTGAAGGAGAGGGGCACCATGCTGCCACAGGGTCCCGTCCTGCTCAGTCCCAGCAGCCTCTTCTCTGCCTTACACAGGCAAGTGACCCTGACTCATCAAACTGCTATATCCCTGGAATTCCCACATTTTCATGCTTAAAAGGTCTAATTTTATTCCATCTCTCTTCAGGGAAGTCATTGAAAAGAAACCAGAGAAATTCAAAATTGAATGTCTGACCGATATTAAGAATCTGTTCCATCCAAACACTGAGCCCTTCTATGCAGCGTTTGGAAACAGAGCTACGGTAAGTGGAATACACCATGACGACAATAGACCACAGTGTTATGGGAAGGGGCAGAATTCAGCATGAGTGTGTTACTGTCCAGTAATCATACTGTGGTCCATACTTAGATGTTTTCATACGTCTGGTTTGAAAATGTTTTGATCACTTTGCGCAATGGTCCTCAATCAGTAGATCATTTATGATCTTGCTACATTGTGGTATTAAAATTATGATGGATTAAATTTTCAAGTTTTGAATTAAATTTTTACTATGTAATCAAGATTATTTCTTTTGAATGTTTTACTGTAGTAAAAGCATGCGAAAAAATCCTTTGGTTTGTTGGATTAGCATGTGAATTGATTGAAATAAATCTTATTGACTATCTACTAGCTGTTAATTATTCATGTAGTTCTCATTAAGGTGTTACAAAACAATCTGATGTGCACGTCTTTCTGATTTGCTATAAAGTTAGACTGTAAAATGTCAGGTACACAGCTTACAACTGAATTATATATAGAATAGTTTACCTTTTTAGTACTATTTTCTATATGTACAGTGCTTTGATATGACATGATCAAGAAAGTAAAACGTACTGTTTGTAAATTCTAAATTATGTGAGATTATTACAAAAAAATTGTGATATTCAATCAGTCATTTGTTGAGATGTAATTCGACTGTTGACTGTCTTATAGGATGTGTACGCATATAAGGAAGTTGGAATTCCTTTAAATAGAATATTTACGGTCAACCCAAAAGGAGAACTGATTCAAGAACATGCCAAGACAAATATTTCATCGTGAGTATAAAGGAGCCCCCGAAGGCAACATTTAGTCATTTTTGGTGGGTTTTTAATGCCGGCACCTGAGATTTAAATTACCGAAAGCTGCTTTCTCATAGCCAGCCATGTGTCCTCACTTGATCTTTTCAGGGTTGATTTCAAGCTGCCTTTAGACCATGTTTTTCCATTTACCTCCATCTGTCCACACACTCACTCACTCTCTCTCTCTCTCTCTCTCGGTTCCATCTTTTCTGTTCTCACACAAAGGTACAGGCGCCTGTGTGACGGGGTCGATCACGTCTTCCCCCCCATCAGCGATGGCGAATTCTCTGACTTGTCCTTTTCTGACCCTTTTGGTCAGGTGGCCCACAGTGCGGAGCAGGAAATGCAGTGTCCAGCGCAGTGCACTGGCGATAACCCAGATTCACATGCTGAAGCCATTTGACCAAATGGCCAGGCACATATATCGGAAAATGCAGGTCGATGTGCGGAGAGCAGCTTTTCACTGACTTACTGCAGAACTGTGCCATTAAATGAACGTGTGATCACATACATACATGTACAAGTGATTGCTGCATAAACAAACCCACACACACAAACAAAAGACAAACACTCTGTCTCAATATGTGAGACTTGAGTTTCAGGGTCACATTGCTAGCATCACTTTAGCATCATCATTGCAGTTGCAAGTAAATTGTGCACATTTGTCATTTTAATTTTATTACCAATTTTGTCAATGAGAAATTACTCTGTTACATTTTGTTTAATATAGCTATTGCCCTGAAAAATTACCTTTAAACAGGATACTGCTGCAACATCTCAAAAATAATTTATATTATACTATATATATATATATATATATATATATATATAAAATATGTTCATGATCATTATCATTTGCAGGGTTACAACATACTCGTACTTTAAGTCTTGATATATGTAGAGGAGAAACACTTACTAAATGACTTTAAATACACACATTACATCACACATACAGTAAGTTAAGCAAGTACTGAAGACATAATGTACTTGCTAATTTAAGGGAAACTCAGGACTTTATAGATTTTCAAGTCAGATTCAGAGCAATGTTTGTCTGCTGTCTTCTCCTCCTACGTCCAGATGAGTACCTCTAACTGTCATTTAGAATTGTTTTCTGTATTTAAATGATGTATTTTAATTACCCAGATTATGTTTCTTTTCAATGGGTGGTAGCAACACTGACATTTCTAATATTTCACCTGAATTAATTTCATATATTTTTATGCATGTATATATAACTATTTTTCAAGCTTTGCTAAGGAAAAATATATCTTTATTTAAATTCATAACGCAATATTATTTATGAAATTAATTATGAAATTGTGCATTTTTAAAGATAATTATGCCAACATGTGACCATAATGGGAACCTGCAGTGTTCACTGTATTTTAGTCGGTTTAAGTTTAATGGCAGTTTATTTAGAGAACAAGCAGTAGCAAACTGAGAGTAGAGTATAGTTTTATTTTTGGATATTGAAAATTTGGCTAACTAGTGATTAACTGCAGTTGTTCATGAGCTATTAAGAGATTCTTTGAGTAACTGTGATGTATAAAGCTAGTTAAGATTTCATTCTTATGTCAGTCTTTTGCAACATTAACACAAAAAATGATGGAAACCCTTGGCAGTGTTCGCATCTATAGCCTTTATTTGTGTGTTGCTACATGGATAATAAAGTAACAATTAGCTGCTGATGGATAGTGTGCAAACACACAGTGGCTTAGAGATGGTAGGCAATGTTATCTGACCAGACGGTGACTTCAAATAATCAGTTGAATGCTAGGTTACAGAAGCTCATAGGCCCTGCAAGCCTTGTATGCAATGATCAGCCTTCCCTGTCCGAGGAATGACCTCAGGAGTCAAAGGCCTGTCCGACAGAAGAAGCAGAATCACCCTGTTGTGTGAAATGTGGATTTTTTTTCTCAAAGTTCAAAGAAAGTGCGCACTTTTCCCTTAACACTTGAACGCTAGTGTGCATTGCATCCTTGTCTGTATGTATTTATATGTTGTGTGTACAAAAAGGTGTAATACATTCATTGAGTGTGTATTGTTTATGATAAATATGCATACCAGATTGGTGAATTCCACATTGTTTTCTTAAGTGTACTACTTTAAATGGCATTGGAAAGCCATTGATCTTTTCTTTTATCATATTGATACTTGATTATGATTCATTTCATAGTAATAGTAGCTGAGCAGTTAAATTGTACTTTAAGTGATCATATTCCTACTCATATCATTTACTTTATTGTTCATTGTTGAGTTCTTTAAAAATAAAAATCCCATTTTTGCAGAGCTCAGCCCTTATACTCTTCTTTTGCCTACGTTACTTGCCAGACCTGCACCTCCACCTTTGTTTTCCAAAATGGGCATTTTATTATTATAATGCAGATATAATTATATTTGTCATTTGTAGAAGCACAAGTTCAGAGGAATTCTTCTGTTTTCATGTATTGCATCTTGCTCACCTAAGAGGGTGACATTTAGTTAGTGCATGAGCACTTTTTGGGTTTTGGATTTTAAGGACTCAAGGGCCCAACAGTGATATGATCATTCAGTTGGCCATGGGATTCAAACCAATGAGGAGAACAGACCCCCTACCCCATAGAGGTACAAACCGCCCTACAATTACCACATTCTTTCTATGAAAGAGCGGTATAAAGAAAAAAAAAACTCGTAAACTTAAATGACTTATCTATTGATTCATTTTATGTTCAGATGTACTTAGATTATTGTATTGTGAAATGTTAGATTGTCAAATATTTGTATTGTTATTTGTGTCAATAAATATAAGCAATAATTATTTGCAGATGATCTGATGTTCCTGTGTTCACAGATAATGGTATTTTTATGCATGTTAAAATTATCTAAAATCTAAAGCAAAGGTTTTAAGCAAGCCTATATGAATTCACATATTCCACACTCAGGTTGAATTAACCATGTAAATACATAACATCTACATAAATATCAGATCTGTAATATTGTATCATGATTACAGTATGAATCAAAAGTAAAATGTATAATACATTAAAATACTGATTTGCAGTGGATTTTTTGGGGTCTATAAGTGTTAAAATTGCCGTTTTATGAAAAACCTGTATGACTACAGCATTTTCCCATTGTACACTAAATGTAAGCATTTACTGTGTGTGTGACATATGAATGAATCTGCTTTTCCTCTCAGAATGTAACACACAGCATGTAATACACACATTATCTTCTACAATGACTCTTCCATATTCACCGTCTTATCAATGAATTCAACATCCACATCTTCATTTTTCTTTTTCTCTAAGGTAGTCAGCTGTAATGAACACACAACAAGTAAGATTACCATGGCTGCAAAATAAAATTGTATCTTCCAGGACAGTGATAATGGTACCCATACCCAGCTTCTCCACGGCTTCAACACAAACACTAGGGTACATGTTTTCATTGTAGGTGGCCACAATGATGTATAGCACTGTCTTCACAAGTATGAGACCTTGTCCATTCTAAAACAAAAGGATGATGAGAAAGTGATCAGTCTAGTCATGTGTTCATATGTACATCTTCTGACATAATTTAAATATAGATGGATGAATACCGACGGATTTGGAGTACACAGAGTTCCTGTCAGCTCTGACACATGTGTAGGATTTGTCCTGGAAGCAGAGACCCCTTTCCTTAGCGACTTCAGTGTGCTTGAAACAATCAATAAACATCTGGACTTGTGGAAGAATCTGAAGCAATACAGAAATAATACTATAATCAATGAATTAGGCAATCCAGATAGGTCAAACAACAAATATTTATGCACTTCTGCCAATTCAATACGTTTGTTATATTTATTTGTTTGTTTGTTTGTTTGTTTGACTTGGAACATTTCTGTCTTGGACATTGAAAATAATCAAAATTGAGCTAACCATTAGCATAACAGAGAAATATTATTGCTTTACTGACTAAACTATTAGCAAAGGTTGCAATGGGCAATGTGTACATTTATTCACAAACTTTGTCTGTAATGATAAAATTATTTTTCCCTGTATATTATACATAATGCACCTGTCAAATAATTTGATATTTTTATGTAGCTTACACTTCCACAATTAATAACAATCCGCGTATCCGACAGTAAAAGCAATAACACAAGGCTTTTGTAAACTAAATGGTAACAGAAGTGAACATTAGTAACAAAAAAGATGTAATACTAAGTACTTCAGCAAAGTGCACAGGGTATACGGCACATACTTACATTAAATCTAGCCGACGCTGCGGCGACACTCGCGTTTTTTATGGTCAAGATTGCAGCGCTTTCTACGTGTTTAGTTCCTATTAGGCAATCATCAATAAGAATTTGCAACCGATTCATCTTAGAAGATCGCTAGTCGGCGAAGTTACAAGTCCGATTTTCAGGTTTTGTTTCCGTGAGAAAACGAACCGTAAACCCTGGTTACCATGGCAACAACACTGACGCTGTAGTCCTTTACGGAAGCGCATTGTTACGTGCCGTATTTATTTTGTATGCATGTAAACTAATATAGTAACCTGCTACCCTACCTGGCACGAAGCAGAATGTCCTACAGATTTATTTTCCTAGTGTTCAGTTCCAAAACTCGAAAAACTATTTAAAGTGATCATTTATGACTTTTTTATTAGTATTTCCTGTTTTTGTTACAATACTGATGGTGGGGGAGTGCAGCATTGTTGTTCACAGACCTTTTGAGAGGCAGGTGCTCAAAAGTTGAAAAGGGGGCACTCTGGTGCACAGGTTCACATTCATTAAATAATTTGGGCGAAACAGGCAGGTGGTAAGGCACCCCAAGCCCCCAGCCCCCTGCTATACAACCTGAACCACAGGGGATGATTTCTAGACCATGCAACATGCTTGAGGTACTTCTCATGTTTAAAAACTGTATTCAATTAGCATATCATGCTACATCTACATTTCAAGGTCAAACAACAAAAAAACCTTAGCGGACAATATCATCAGAGGTGGACATTTCAGTTCCAGAAAGTAAAAATTCAGACACAGATTTTCTTTAAAAAAAAATAAATAAATAACAGGTCAGTACTGTGTGAGAAGAGTGGCAGCTGTTATGGCTAAAAAGGTTGATGCCTATGGATCCTGTAGGTGTAACAGCCTGGTGTCTCAATACTTTAGTCCATATATACAGTGGTACCTCGGTTCTCGAATTTAATCCGTTCCGGACTCCAGAATGAATCCTAAAAAGTTCGAGTTCTGATTGAATTTTTCCCCATAAGAAATAACGGAAAACGAATTAATTGATTCCCGGTCCCCCAAAATTACACTTAAATATGTTTTTTTTTTTTAGCATTTAAACACAAAATGAACAGGATAAAACAAGAAGAGC
>JAODLC010000028.1:9471340-9516473 GCA_026781145.1 Hippopotamyrus pictus | reverse complement strand
GTGGCCCCGTTACCCTGCATCATCCCGTGACCCGCCAGTGGCACCGATACCCTGCATCACCCCGTGACCCGCCAGTAGCACCAATACCCTGCATCACCCTGTGACCCGCCAGTGGCACCATTACCCTGCATCACCCCGTTACCCGCCAGTGGCACCGATACCCTGCATCACCCTGTGACCCGCCAGTGGCACCTTTACCCTGCATCACCCCGTTACCCGCCAGTGGCACCTTTACCCTGCATCACCCTGTGACCCGCCAGTGGCAGCCAAAATGTCTAACGTTTAAGGCAAAGCAGGGGTTGGAAGAGAGAGGATGCCAGCACAGAGAATGGAGACTCACATGGTGGGCAGGGTCTGGGGCATCAGGGCCTGCTGGACAGGGCACAGTTCCTCTGGCTTAGAGTCTCTGTCCACGTAGGTCTCTGGGAACCAGCCTGTCTTACCCTGGCAACTGCCATACAGCCAGCCCTGCTCACCTTCCGTTGTTTTGTCCACCTAGTGGGCAGAGGAGTGAAACAATAATAAGACATTGGCAATTTTGATTGTTTATTTCACCATATGCACAAGTATGAGCATAGGTACAATGTAATGCTTCTATTCACTTATCTGAATATGGGGTCCGAGCGCAGGCTCAGCCTTTTATGCGGCGGTCCTAGAGCACTATGGGGCACTAAGGGCCTCATTCAAGGGCTCAACGGACATGTGACTTGCTGAGCCACACACCACCAGACAAAGATGTGCCAGAAGTGGGCTACTAATCCACTAATTGGTAACACAGCTTTAAAACCACTGACTATACAGCAAACAAAAGAGGTTCTTAAATGTACACAAGACTACACATTTACTCAATCTGACACTTTCAACCAAAACAATTTTTTTTTTGAGGGTATACCCTTGGATTTGAACCCATGACCGTTGCATAATGCTTTGCTTGTTCAGCTACAGGAGCACAAACATGTTACCGTGCTGCATACGTGGGCTGTGACAGATGTACCCTAACAAGGAAAAAGCCAGCATAAGCAGCACAAAGAGCTGAAATTCGTCATTCGTAAGTCACATGACAGTGGCCGCACCTCTATAAGGTCATCAGCCTCAAACGTCAGCTCGTCTACAGTCCGTGCTGCAAAGGGGTACAGGGCTCTGTAGGTCGTCAAAGTCTCAGATTCCATGTGTGCAGAAGTGACGGATGGTAGAGCATCTGAAACAGACAATTAAACCACCATTCTTCTACTGATATGAGTTCAGATATCCATGATTTGTATCCTTCTTGTACTATTTGTGAATAAAGGATAACCCTTGGCCCTGCACACCATGCAGTTAAATATTTGTGTGATCATGCAATAAACAATCCAGTTCTGAAAAAACTTTTTTGCAACGTTCTCTACCAGGGGGCGGAGCCCAATATGGCTGAATTGGGAGAGTGCCACCTTCCTCCCAGCCTTAGCTCCAGGCTACTTAAAACACGTTAATGGCTGAGATCGAGACTTTGTAAATTTTGTTCCTGGGTGGATGCTGGCAAGGTCAAGATAAGCAATCGCCCCGGGCCGCATCTTCTGAAAGGGCGCCACCTTCCCCCCCCAGCAAGCTGCAAAGTCGGAGCAACCCCTGGCACCCACCGCCCCGGATAAAATGAAAGCGGTTAGTGCCGTTTGCTGGGGGGGGGGGGGTTGAGGTTGCCTGCCTAGGCTGCTACATGGCCTTCGAGCAGCACTGCTAAACACCTTCACGCACCTGTTCCCGGCCAGTCAGGCCTTTTACCTCTTCCGTCCTCACGAGTCCCTATCACCACATCATTTTGCGGTTGTGGTGGCGCCACATCGCCTCCTCGACCATCAAAGACATCCTCCTGCTGCTCCTGCTGCTTTTCCTCTTGTCTCCTTTCCTCTTCTTTAGTCTCCTTCCCTGCCTCCCTCCCTTTCTCCTCCTCGTCCTCCACGGCCCACCGGTCACCGTCCACCTGCTCCCTGGCCGCTTGCAGGCGATCCAGGAACTCCTGCTTCTCCTCTGCTTGGAGTTTGGCCTCCCTCTCCTCCCTCAGGCGCCTCTGGCGAGCCTCCTCATCTTGCTGCAGTTTCTCCTGCCACTGCCGGTCCTTCTCCATCTTAGCCCTCCTGCATGTTATGTTGTCGGTAACAAAATAACTTTAAAAAAAGTATGATCTGTAAACACAAACACAAACCTCAATGATAAACAGTGGCAGAACTGTTCATTTGGTATTTGACAGATTACTCTGTGCAGTACAATGTTTTGTACAGTATATTATCACTAGTGGTGAGGTCTTTTTTTGTCTAACCATGGGGAAAAAGATGTGTAAATCAGTGATATCACCACCCCCCAAAACACCACAAAGTAACATCAAGGCAGCCAGCAGGTCACCTGATTGCCTCCTCTTCCTCCTTCCGTTTCTCAAAAAGCCGCTCGCGGTGTGTCTGCAGCTCGCGGAGTTTGCCCTCCTTGACGACGTACAGCTTATCCAGGGCTGACTGCTGCTTCCTCTGGCTCTCTCGCAGCTCCTGAGATAACACACAGCCATCAGCAACGGGGTCACCGAAGGGGGGGGGGGGGCGCACACCTGACACCTCTACATGATCTCTGCTACCCAAACATCAGAGAGGCAGGCCTACTTTGCCGGGAGATAACAGGCCCTCACTGTCAAAGCTTAAAAAAAAAACGGAAGCAGGACATAACTAATTAAACGCACATTAAACAACAGAACATGTGATAATCCTCTTAATTACTGATAATCCGCTCATTATCAGATAATTACCAACCAGTAGCTAGCATTGTGTAGGGGAGCTAAATTTTCAATAGTTACAGCGATAATGATAAAACATTGTCGCTATATTATTATTATTATTATTATTATTATTATTATTATTATTATTATTCTCCTTTGTACATTTACCCAAAATAGAATGTAGATATTAAAACTTTTGTTTTTATACACTGGTATTGACAAATGTCCAAATTGTACGACAGGGTTAAGTGTGACAAAAATGAGTTAGGGTGACCTTGATGAGGAGGAAGAGATTGCTAAGACAGCCCAGCAAAGACAGAAGGCCCTGAAGCACACAGTCGTCCATATCGTCAGACTGCAGGTGGAAGCGAGGGAAGAAGAGAGAAAGAGAAAGAGAGAGAGATAAAGATAGAAAAAAAGGGCACTACCAGAAAGTTCAAAAAGAGGGAAAAGAAACGAGCTGAAACGTTAGCATTTCCATATTTAGCATCATACACACAGTTTACAGTTAGCTTGTTAGTTTGTAACGAGGTCTTTTTTCTGCTAATGTGCTTGGTTGGTTGTGCATGCGTTCAGTGAAGGAGCAAACGGCCGGAGACTTACAATAGGGTGAAAGCAGAATTTCAGGTCAGACAGCATTGTTATCTGACCTACATAGCTTAGCATTTCAGCAGTGCTAAATCACTGGGACAGACCCGGGGCAGTGTTTATCTAAAGGTAGCTATGTTACAAAGACTGACAGGGAGAAGATGCCACGTCAACCTTATGTATTTATTCAAGCTACGTGTTCCTGAAGCCATTAGCTATACTGCTCCGGCAATTACCAGCCATGAATAAGAGCCTCGATACTAGAGCGAGTGTTACAGCACTTCAAATAACCACTAGCCTGGCAGCCCAAATCTCTCTTAGGGAACAAATCTACACATTTCAGGAATACAGAATAAGGCAATTTAAAATCGACCAGTGCTCACCGATGCAGGAGGAGTAGAGCAAAAACAGTTATAATATTAGCCTATAAAAAAACTCTTTACAGAACTGTACAGAACCAATGCATTCTGGGAAAAACAACATTTGCATGCAGTCTGAAAAACATGTGACCATCTTATTCCTAAATCTACCTTGATGGTCTTGTTATAATCATCCATCTCCAGAAGCTTTGTCGACGTCTCCTTCTCTAGGGCATCCAGCTGCTCCTTCAGTTTCCGACATGTTACGTCCTTGTCTTCCACACTTTTCTTTAAGGTTGCCATAGATGATACTATGGAGAACATAAAGGGAGGCCACGCTTTTTTGAGCAGACTCAAATTTTGCTGCTGTTCACTACAATGAGAATTGCAAGAGATCAGTCTTACTGGGGAGGTTGTCAAAGCCAATGTTGTTCAGTTTTTCCTTCAGCCTATGATGTTCTGGAACCAGCAGAGAGAGCTTCTTCTGATAGTCCTAGATTCCAAAAAGGAAAAAATCAGACCTGGAATGCTTAAAAGCTCTTCTAAGTTCAGCAGCTAGTGTAGCTGAAGATTGTAATGGGAATCTAATGAGCCACATTCAATATGCTAAGTAACAAACTGTCTGCTAGCACATATGTCTAATTATTGACACAAAATAATTTAAACATGCTGTATGTGAAAACTGCAGCCAAAGCATTATTACAAAATAATCAGTGCGGGGAATATCAGGTCCACAAACTACTAATCCTGACCAAGATATTGTTTCTAGCAACCAGATGAGGGTCACAGTCACAACTGGACCTGAAATGCCCACCACTGAAAATAATAATGCATATTTGGTATGTGCTGTACTGTTCAAAGTCCATGGGGTGCCATTTGACGTTACTATACAGCTCTGCCAGTTTTGTGTATATGTGGTATTATCAGCAAGATGAAAGGACCAGGTTTTATGTGTTGAAAGAGGAGGTGAGAATTCAGCTACTCTTACTGTGTAACTGCTGTTGGGCTGTGTTTTAGTGGCTGGCTCCTTTGCCTCACACCTCATGGGCTACGATTCGACTCCTCCCCTGACTATGTATGTGCAGAGTCTGCATGCTCTAGCCGTGTCACACGCATTTACTCTGGCCATCCTCTTCTTCCTGCAGTCTTTAGACTTGCACTTAGGCAAACTGGTGCCTCTGAAAATCGCCCAGAGTGCGACTGTGTGCATGTGCCCTTTCACAGACCATGACCGCTTCCAGAAAGTTCCCCAGCTTACGCCCTACGCTCCAGACCTCCTATGACCCTATACTAGATATGCAGCTGAAAGATGGGTGGATCTGGTTTTAACTTTGGCTCTGATCAACTGGAAACGCTGTTGCTAAACATTGTTCACTGCTTCCTATAAAAGGTCAGTACAAAAAAAAGAACTGAACGCAGTGACTCAACCTCAAACTGCTTCTGTAGGGTGTTGATCTCCATGATGTGGCAGTCCCGCCTCTGGTTAACCAGGTCCAGTTCAGCCTTCTGGATCTTTTTCTTACTCTGCGCGTCCCGGAGGCGATCGGAGATTTGCTTGTGCTTGTCCCCCTGTTAAGTGTGCAAAGCATCAGTTCTTTTACTAGGAGCATTTTTGCAAGGCCATTGAACATGCAAATATCCGCTTTTGAGTTATACTCTACACCAGGGGTGGGCAATCTTATCCAGAAAGGGCTGTTGTGTATCTGGATTTTCGCTGCAACTCCCTAATTAGAGGACTGATTGACTGAAGTGTCCTCACACCTGGGTTTGAACTGCTGACCTAAAGGTCATCCCAAAAACCTGCATACACACCGGCTCTCGAGGGTGTTCCATTCCATAAAGCAGAATTTCTGTTAGCTGGGTTAACTTAAGCTAGAACTAATGATGGTCCAATAAGAGTCTAGGTAAGGAGCATTCCTATTGGACAATCATGACTTGTAGCTCAAGTTAACCCAGCTAACTGAGAAATCCTACTTCACGAAACAACGCCTGCTCTACACCGCACAGTTCAGCTAATGAAATGTTAGCGACTGAACTTTTAACATTCATATAAATTTATAAGATACTTCAAAATGCTGATATGCTAAATACTACCAAGCATATAAGGTTTAGTAAATGGAAAAGGTCACATGAATAAACGCAATCCTCACCACAGCCTCCAGCTCCATCTCCAGGTTCCTCTTCTTGGCCTTTAGCCGCATAATGTCTTCCAGCTCCTGGTTTTTGCGGCTCAGCAGCTCGTGCCGTTTCCTCTGCTCCCAGTCCTGCCGCCTTTGCCGCTCCAGCTCAAGCCTGGCTGCCTGCAGCCATGGGGACACAGACACGACTCGTGCTTAAGCGCTACTGTCCGACGGGGTAGAAAAAGCACTGGATGCTGATTTAGGCTTTAAAACTTCAGTGATGGTTTTGAAGGAGAATAATATATCACTCATAAACACATATAAACACACTCCATATAGACTACATCATTATGATTTAACACAAACCATTTAAAGTTTTTCCCAAGTTAGAGAGCAATCTTATTTACTTTGATCACTAAAATCAAAGGCTGTATGATGACAAGCATAGTAAGTATTTCCACACGGAATCTGAAAAACAATTAAGCAGAAAATGAGTTCTGTAAAGCCATTACGTTTTATGTGATATGACAAGTCTTGTAAATATGCTCAGCTCATTTCATTATCCATTAACTAGTAACCATTAAGACACACTAACACCCTGCCCGGGTGAAACTCTTATACTCTATGCTGCCTCTAATAAGCTTAAGTACCTCCCCCACCCGACCCTCTCAAGAATAAGAAAAGGTGGAAGATATTCAAAATGAATAAATGAATATAAATAAAATAATCACACTATAACGTCTCAAAAATGGTAGAGGACCAGCCTACCCTTTGTGGAACGTCACGGGATCATTATGCAGTGCATATAGAGGAGTCACCAGCTCTGAAGCTAGAGGAGGTGAGTTTTACTGATCTCCCACCCACACTGTCTAACACTGTAGATGAATTGGGATCTTTTCGGGATGAAGGAGCCCACCGGCCCAGGGTGTAAAAAGGAGACCTCAGTTTGGCTCCTTCAGACAGGCCTTTCACTCACCTCCTTGCGCTCCAGCTCCTTCTGCCGCTCCTCCTCCTTCTGCCTCTCAAGCTCCCGCATGCGCTCCAGCCTCCGCTCCTGTTCCAGTAGCTGCCTCCTCTCCAGTTCTAGGGCTTCCTGCTCACGTCGCTCCTGCTCCTCACGTGCCTCCTGGGCCCGGCGCTCCTCGTCCCGCCGCTGCTGCTCCTGCAGGGCCTGCCGCCGCTTCTCCAGCTCCGCGTTGCCCCGGTCGAAGTTCTCCTTGCGCTTGTCCTCAAACGTCACTGAGCCAATGAGAGTGAGCCACCATGGAGCCTCAGCTCATTGTCCTTTGAAATCCTTAACATCGACCAGGCACATTTCTAGGGCTCTGTAGGGGGCCTTCGTGACAGAGTCTTCCAAGACCTAGAGCTAGGCTAGGACACTAGAACCCATGGGGAATGCAGTAGCAAATCATAACTATGACTTTGCACATCTCACTGGGAGCTGAGCCCCCCCTAAGGGTCAAATAATAGAATCATCCCCAACACATGCCCTGATTGTAGAGGAACTTGAAATTTTTGCGGCTCTGTGTAACTTAATAAACACAGAGTATAAGACACCAAGTACTGACAGTACAGTTTAGTGGTTTTACTTTGGATTAATACCACAATCTAAATTGAGGCTACACATGAATTCAGCAACATTTTTGCAGATATATCTCAAACAGCTTGGAAGACACGATTATTGCGTTATGTGTATGAATGACTCGTACCATTGTTCTTGGCTTTCTGTGTTGTCTTCGCCTCAAAGTCCTCAGTGGCTCCAATATAGATAGAAGGAATGTTCCCATTTGATATATCATTCAAGTTTCCACTCCTGAGGAAGTAAAATTTAAAAAATGCAAATGATAATGATTTGTATACAGGTTATACAATATTTGTACAGTATTATATAAAAAACAGACTGCAGGTGAAATAATTAACATTCAGTTTTTGCAGCACACTATCGATTTAGGATACAAAACCAGATACCGGACATTAAAATATATCTTGAATTTTGGTCAGTTATAAAATTCTAGCATCAATATGACGCTTGACAAAATATGCTAAGATGGAATGTTTGGGGAGGAAAATAAATTAAAATATTTAAGAATAAAATTAAAATCTCGTGCTGAAAAAATTAAACTGCTTCAGTTCTTCCTTAAGGAATATTTATTTATGATAACAGCGTAAAAACTGTTAGCATGCAGAGTGTGTCTCAAACCTAGATTTTTCATACCGAAATGAAGGCGGCACGAGGTCCAGAGGCAGCGTAAGGGGCAGCGGCTGCCCGATTTTGGCCACATCCACCAGATGCATGGCCAAGATGAATTCCTCGGCTTTCAGCTTCCCATCCTTATCCACGTCTGCCAGATTCCTGCGGGGGATGGAAACCTAACACTGTCACCGTTCAGATAATGAACACGGACACACTGTCTGCAAAAGCAAGATCCCTTTATCAAATAAAATAGAGATCTCACAAAATATAACAGGGAACGGAGAGCCGCGACCTATTTAACAGCTGCAAGGCGCAGGTTTGAATGTTTAAAATTTGCAATGGGGGTGAATCGTTGTTGCTACTAGACGCAGGTACAGGCAGGAACAACTGAAACAGTAATATCTGCGATAAACAGCCACATTGAATAGATATTTAGCAACACTGCTGAAGGGTTTCCATATAAAAATGAATTTAAAAGGACTACCATCACACTTACCAAATGTTAGCCAGCTGCGTCTGCGTGAGCTGCGATGCAGTAAGTACATTCCTGACCTGAGGACCTTTGAATCAAATTCGACAGTCAGCACAAATGAGAACCTGGCGCCAACAGCATAATGAATTTCAATGCGCAGCAAATCGATTGTGAGGAGGCCTACCTGAGAGGTAACCGCTCATCTGTTTGTCAAGACTATTAAACTGCTGCCGATATCGGAGCCGAGAAGACTGTGGTACCGCCCAGTCCGAACTGCCCACTTTGGGAGAACTGCTCACTGGGGAGTTTGTGGAGGACGAGTTGGAGCTGAAATAAATTGGGTCAGATTTCGATCTTGAATTTCGAGTTTTAGACCTTTCCAACCACAAGACCCAGAAGATACCTTTAGGGGATTTTTACCTGCTTGATCCAAGGTCCAGCAAAGACTGTGCTTTAGTCATCTCAGTGTTGTTAAACCCCAGCGGAGAGGAAGAAAAGGAGTTTGAGTTGGGGAGAGCTGTAAGACAGTAGCAGACCATCAACAGTGGCAAATAATCACCTTCTTTTCAGTTGTTCCACAATCAGGTGTCTACTCATAAATTTGGGAGAAACCAATTCAAGGTGGTAACCTGACGCTGAAGGACGATGTTGCTCACTTGAGTTGAGGGTGGTGGTGGAAGGCTGGAGGATACCAGCTGTCCCGTTTGGCAGAGGGTGCGAGCTAAGGGACGGCAGCATATTCAATGGAAGGGAAGCCATTGGTGGAGGGACAGCACCCATTGGCGCCATCGAGGTCATTGAGGATGCAATGGGCATGGCTGGTATCCCGGGCATGCTGGACATCAGTGAAAGGTTGGGGATGGATCCAATTCCTAGGCGTTTTCATTCAAGAAGATTGATAATTAGCAAATGAAAGTTTCCTGTGGACATATTGCCATTTATCAGAAGATATGTAAAAGAAAGCAACAGTTTATTTTTATCCCAGCTTCTTATGCAAATTATCCAAATTTAAAAGATACCTTATACAAAAGAATCCTTATTTTATATAGACAAATCACTTATTACAACTTGTTTCTTCAAAATAGTGCTATTCTGAGCAACATCAATCAGTCAAGGAAAAGTAATTGCATTAACTATACTCAAATTGCCTTTTTCTCCCTCATTGACACATTTCAGACACTGGCACTGTAACTGTTCAGCATCTAATTCCCAAATCCAAGCTACCCAGGTCTTCAAATCTACAGCCGAAGACAGGATGTCGGCTCAAAAAATTACCCTGCGTCAGACCATTTTGCATAGGTTAGTTGGGAATGGGAATGACAGCGATTTTGGCCCCCGGCTTGGGGACATACCGAAGCTGGGGCCTGGGAGAGGCGCCTGCTTCATAACAATCGGAAGCGACAAGGGGAGGCTCTGGCCTTGCAGTTTCAGCTTGATCAGCTTCATAGCGATGGAGAACTCCAGCCTGTCCATCTTTCCATCCTTGGTGACGTCTGCGAGAGTCCTGTGACAGAAACATCAGGCCTATTTACTCTTCCCTTCTGTAACATTCTGGAACAACTGAAATTTTTCACATTTTCATACACAACCCATTTTATTATTTTGAAATTTTACTGCTGTCAGTTCATTCTGATGGCTAATTTGAAACGAAACAACAGCTAATATGGTTAACATTCAATATGGTTCTGGCCTGAAATCTGTGTCAGGTGTATTCGGTCTGGATAAACAAAAGGACTATATCCATTCTCTCGAAAAACATGTAGCTGATGTGCTCCACAATGCCTTAAAACATAAGAACGTTTTACCAGAAATGTCATACGCCGTCTCAATTTACCAGCCAAAAACTGTGAACATCAGCATTTTGAAATAACTCCTAGTTTTGCTGAGAATTCATACTGGGTGACAGCTTTTTTTTTTAACACACAGCCTTGTGGGCTTATTTATTTCAAATTAGGACAGGCAAGAGATTATAATTCATCAGTGCCAATTAAACATTAAAAAGGCACACAAAATAAATATGAACTGGATTGATAAATACAATTTTTAGACCATACGATAAACAGTAAAAACATACAACAGGGCTCAATTATGTAATGATCACATATTAATGGTTAGGGAGCAAACAGCCTCAGGATTCCCAGCTGGGAAGCAGAAGAGCGACTCACCATATTTCTGTCAGCACAGAGGCAGGAAGGCCGGACTGCTGGAAGAACTTGCGAGCCAGATCCCCTACATAAAAGGGGGACATTAAAGAGTATGAGATTGACGGGGACTTTTAACTCTCCTGGAACATGGATCTGCCCCAGCCGGTAGGGGTGCTGCCCTCTAACATCCTCACAGGCTTCGCTTGGTGAATAACTGACCCACCATGGGTTGACGAGCCAGCCAATGTTAAACAGAGAACGGCAAGGATAATAAACTGGGTCATCTTTACTTTACCATCATATATCTGTATTTAGACAGAAGCTGGTGGTTTGACACCATTTGCAAGTGAGAAGCCCAGTGACTTATACAGGAAGCTTAGGGTTTTGCACACCTGCACGCGACTACGCCCCCCCCCCCCCCAACACAGAAGAACATGATGAGCCAGCCACTTTCCGAACTGCATTACCCTGTGAGATCCAGTATTAGGACTGATATAAAAACGAAACTTATTTATGGTGCTGCATGACATGGGGCGACACCAAAAACTGTAAACCTGAAACGGGAAAGCTGTCCAAAGCAGATCGAGTTATAAAGGCGGCGGGGAATTTGGATATGAAGAGGGATCGATGGCGAAGAGAAAGAGCAGACAAGAAATGCAGGCATAAGGAGCGAGGGAAGAAGGAGGAAAAAAAGCTAAGCAAACAAAATGTCCAGGCAAGGACTTGAGGGAACATGGGGAAACTGTTGCTGGCAGAGTACAATGCATGCCGGGTGGCATTCTTGAGTCGGGGTGGGCGGGATCGGATAGGGGAGTGGCATTTAAAAAAAATAAAAATGGTGCCCAGCTTTTGGTTCCTTCCTCAAGCAGTCAGGAATTTTATCTAATTACATCTCAGGGAGACGATCGATCACCCTTTTCTCAGTACCATGAGAGAATACACATTCTCTCTATAGCACCCGTGCAGCTTCACATGAGAGTTCAAACGAAATTAAGGCCTTCTGTCGTTATCAACCGCACCACTGTGCACTATTTCAGACAGCGCAGCAGAATACACTGCCACACTGTGCCCTGCACAAGATTAATATAAACCATGAAATACAAGTGAATCGGCCACTGTATCAGATTTAATCGTTTTGACGGACAGATTAGGGTAAGGGGGAAAAATATATAAACTCAACATCCAGAGATTATTTGTTTGTGTTAAGTAAACGACCCCCTGCTGATGGAATTGAAATTGTGGCACATCTAGCTTAAATGTGTCCTTACCATTACCCACAATGCTCCACATCAAAGCCCCTATGCATTAAATGGCTACAGTTGCAATGCATCTGTTTTCCTCCTAGCTAAATAAGACTGACCCATTCATAACTGGCATTCAGAATGATATTACACATTTACAAAAAATGCTACAAATACACAGCCTACCTTCTACCTAATTCAGGTAATCATACAATACATTAGGCAAGCCATCAATAAATCAAGAAATACAAATGTAATATGAAGCGAACCTGGTGGGGGGGGGGGGGGGGGGGGTCAAGAACACAGTAATTAGAACATACTGCGGCACAGCTATAACACAAAACTGTGGGTGCAACCTGCAATATCAACTGGACTGTTAAGGTTGTTAGTGAATGGGGCGTACACACCTGACACATATCCCAGAGTGGGTGAGAGAGCATCAAACTGCTTGTCGTGCTTGCCCCTCTCTTCTGTAGTGATGGCCCAAATACTGTGAGGACCTGGGGGAAAGAGAGAGAGAGAGGGAGAAGGGAAGAGAGAAAGAGAGAGACAGAGACCAGGCATGAAAGAGGGAATGAGATTGAAAGCGAAGAGCCAGGCAAGTAAAGAAAGAAATGTAGAGAGAAGTATTATTCAAACAAAAAAACACAAACAACTGGCAAAAAAAATATCTTGAGGACATACATTTATGCAAAAAACCGATACACTCTTAGACAGTATATGAACATGTGTTTACAGGAAATACCACAAGAGTGACATCATGTCCCTTATTTTCCTGTAAACACAAACATTACGCAAAATCATATAGATACTGCAAAAGGGAAACGAAAGTCTCTCCTTTTTCAAGTAATTGAAGTTCTTTGCCAACATACGCAATTTTTTATATTTACAATAAAGACAAGTCACACATTTCACACTACACTGTATATCAGAGAGTGTTTATACAGCATTATAATATAAATAATGCTGACTTAAAAGCCCCTGTGAATAGGAACCATTATATGCTAAAAACAAAAAAACATATTACATGATATTGCTACTGAATGGCTCATTCTCTTATCACAGAACTTCAAGACAAGAAATATTTCCTTTTGTTTCATTTTCTGTATGAATTGTGGGTATTTTAGTTTGTCTGCTCACTGTACAGGAAGCCAAAAGCTGATTTATTAATCCATTTATTTTATAATACTGAAACTTGATGTTTGGAATGTCAACATTTAATTTAATTTTCCTTAGTCACCAGCTCGGAAAAGAAGAAAAGAAGAAAAAAAAATGAGATATTAGAAAGACTGTTCAGTTAATTCTGTGCAGTTATTACTTACACGTCTCTATAGCATACAATAAAAATAGTTTCTTTCAACACTTTTCAATACATCTTACCTGTTTTCTTCTCAGAAAGTCTTGACAGTGGATAAAACTCATCACCCCAAGCAAATAAACTTTATATAGGCAAAGAAACCACCACCTTAATTCATATCAGTCTTAAAAATATTAATATCATCTGACAAACATCAACTTGTCCAAGGAGCTCCTAAAACAGGAAATGAGTGACCAAGAATGACTTTCTCCTGACCTCAAACACAGTAGTTTTTTTAACTGCAATGATATCTCATCCTTGTAGTACAAACACTAGCCTACTCAAACACCCTGAACACCACCAGGTGATAGCACCAGGCGCCAACTTATGTGCCCACCATTAAACATCTCAGACACACATCCCTATGTAACATGGTGTTGACAAGGTCAAGGAACAGTAATACAAGAAAGGGACATCCTGACCAGTCTGATTAATACTTTCCATATTCAGACAGACTTGCACACAGGTCTCCCTGTGTAAATGACCACAACCCTCAACAGAAGTGTTTCACCAAGTTTCCTGTTCTAAACATGTCCTCCACAACTCCATGCTTGGTGGGACGCCCATTACCACACCGTGGTTCCTGTTTCTCAACATCAAATGCTCACAAATAATACCACCTTTAAGAAGAATTAACCAGCTTCTGTCAGTAATCCAACGCACAATAAATAAAAACAAATTCACCCCCCTGCTGGAATGCAGGAAGAGAAACGCAGCAAAGATTCCCAGCTGCCCTACTGGTAGACCTAGCTAGCAAGGGAGGGAGCCAAAGGAAAGATTCAAAACTACGGTGTTAAAAAAAAGACATTATATTTAATTAATATTTAATTATCAGCTACCTTAAAATCTGTGCCGAGCACCCAAACACGTATTCATATTCATATTCATATTCATATTCATATTCATACACTCCATTCACTGACACCTGTTTGGTTGGACCCTGGGTAACTCCCTCCAGAGCAAAGTTGGCAGTTTTCACTAATCTTATTTTTAGCACCACGGGTACTTTCATGGTGAGAAAAAGAGGACACTATGATTAATTGAACATAGAAGCAAAAAAAAAATCTGATAATTTGTTATGTTTCAAGGGATTCTGTACAGCTGATTGGGCGAGTAATTAATTTTCACAGACCATCACACCTTGGCCTGCAAGGACCTGTGTCTAAGATGTGCTATTAAAGTTAGTTATAAAATAACTCATTAAATCAAGACTGCCAATCAATCAATAATTACTCATGAATACAAACCTGTTTTTCATAAATTCAAGTGCTGTTCCCCACAGCAGACAATCACTGTTCTGATCAGTGGTTCGCAATTTTCAGTATTACTGCACTATTTTTTATTTTCTATTTCATTACCCAAAACAGCTCAGAAAGCCCTGTTTCTAGAATTATCCGACAGCAGAAACAAACAGATCTGCTAGCATCAAGCCTACAAGGACGTTTCCGAGAAACGAGCAAACGTTTTTCCCCAACACACCCTCAATCCGTCCAGCATCACAAAGCAGCTCCTAGCCCCTCCAATCCCAAACCGTCTCAACTACTTCCACCGTCCCTTTTGGAAAAAAAAAAAGAGGACAGCATCATTTTTCACACCACAGCAGCTTCACAGGTTCACAGTTTTTTCCCTAATGCCATGGAAAATATATGGTTGGCAGCACAACTGTGATTTTTGCTTCTGCTAATAACGCAAACAGTAAAAAAAATAAATAAATAGACGATATTCGCTACAATGTTAGGAGGCTGCTGCTTGTTCATTAATCTAGACCGCTTCACTTTTCAGCCAGGTAAACGCCACCAGAACAGCGCTACCGGTTCCTAAGCTCAGGGGATCCCAAGCCCCAAGGCACGAGCATTTTATAAGGCTAGCCAGCACTCTGCAGTAAGTATCACTCCATGCCCCACCGTAGGTAAGAGGGACACCATGATACACACGCTAATTTCTCATTTCTGTCCTTGAGGCACTCAGGAAGGAATAAACGTAGCATCTCACTCCGTCGCGCTCTCACGCGTTCACACACATACGGACACACGCGCGCGCGTGCACACACACACGCTCCGCTGCACACTGGCACAGTGTTCTTACCATTCATGGCTGCAGGTGGGGAGGAGAGAGCCGGTCGTCCCGGAGCTCCGCTCAGCTGGCTAGCTTGCAGTCATCTGCAATGTACACACACAGGCGCGCCCGCACGCACACACGGACTGGGGGACGAAGAGAGAGAAACATCCTGCCATTAATAATGCAAGGAGGGCAGAGCGCAGCTTACTCCGGCTCTATGAAAAAAGGAGGAGGGGGGTTTGGAAAAGAGGGAGAGGGAGAAAGAGCAAAGCGAAAAAGGGAGGGGAAGAAAGACAGACCTCCAGCCTCGCATGAATTTCCAATCAGCAAACGGTACGCCGCCGGGGGCCAGTCCTGCATGACACACACAGACAGAGAGAGGAGAGAGAATGTGGAAAAAAAGAAATGGGACAAGTGAACAAGGCAGAGGGACGTGTTACTTCATGGTCACAGACCTCCATGGGTCTTCGTACGATTCCTTCACCTCTTCTTTGATAAATTAGGAGGGAAAACAAATAATTGCAATTGTAGGAAGAACAGTGAAAACTGACAAGATTTTACAGACTATTCCGCCCACTATTTAAACCTGGCGCAAAGATAGCGCTCCCGTGTATAATCAATTATCATGAAAAAGTAACTAAAGTTGTCGAAGAATTTGTTCTGATTCCTTTGTTTTTACAGTTTTTATGAATTGTTGAATTTACTAAAATCTCCTCTCCCTTTCTCAAAAAACTAGGCAAAAACCTTAAAAATTCTTGCTACACTCACAAAACCTTAGACTTGTCTTGCAAAATCAAACGGTTGACCCAAAAATATTTTAGCTTTACTCAAAATCAAGCAGCACTACACAAAATACACAAAACCAGCCAATGTATAAACACTACTCAGCTATCATTACACACTACATAAATAAATGCAAAACACTCTGGGTAACAGGAAAATAATCTTTATTTAGAATATTCCTGTACTTATGAAAGCTTGCATTTAAACAAAAAAACTTGCAGCAGAACAAAATTGCACTATATGATTTTATTTTTACAGCAAAATCAATCATTCATTCTACCACAGCATCATGCCTCTGCGCTGGGTCAGGCCACAGGACTGCATCTACATCACAGGCAAAGTTCTCCCTTGAAAGGCAACATGGAATGAGTTCTTTGGCGTGCCGAATCCAGTCTTGGCAAGACTGCACTCCTACATCGTCACATGCTGCATCCATAGCTTGGATTAGATTTTCCTGTGTGTACGGGATTCGGTCATATACATTCCACCGCCATGCTGAGAAAAAATCCTCAGTAGATTTTAAAAAGGGAGAGTACGCTGGAAGGCAGACCACAGACATGGGATGCTCTGCCTGCTTGTGACTTTTCTGCTCATGTTTCATCCTTATCTGGTTGCATTGCAGGACATGGTCAATGGTTGACAGACTCACTGTTTATTCCTTCAAAATGCATATTCTCTTGATTAATCTGCTGTTGTATTTCACGCAATCGACTTGCATGATTTTGATGGAACATCTCAATAATAAGTGTCTCCTGTTGTGAGATCATGTGTCCTTCCATCCTCATGTCGCCATCTTTCAATTCTACAAAAAGATAATTTTGTTGGAAGCATATATGCCGTATTGTAAATGTTCTCTATTGTACCCAAATAGATATAGTACCATAAGGAAATTATTTTTCGCTGTCCCCTTTGTAGAGATTGGTGGAGTAATTTACTGAGACTGAAATCATGCTATAACTCTGAGACAGGAATACATTTTACCTGTTTTCTTCACTGAAAGTCTTGATTGTGGAGGCCACTGAGAACCTACTTAAATTTGGTTCTACATGTTGCCCTGCTTCCATCAGTCATGCCATGAAGCAGAACATGATCTATGGTTGTTGCTCCAATTTCATTTGAAATTATAGCCTTTCTTATTGATCTTCCTCCTCCTCCTCTATAGTTGTAGAGCTCCATCGTTGAATTCACCCATGCCACTTGCATTTGACTAGACTTATATCCTGTTTATTGATTGGGTTCTACACACCACAGATTGGACATGTGTAGGCAATTTTGAGTGGTAGTGCATTAATGCTGAAAACATGGTGTTAGTTTTGCGTAACGTTTGCAGTCTTTGTGTGCCATTCGTGGTATAAGTGCACCACACTGCTAAATGTGTCTCGTGAATGAGAACGTGCTTAGAGCTTTGTTGAATGGGAGATTCAGATTTGCAAATTGTGTCTAACCTGATGAACACTGTTTAGGAGGATCAACTGTGGGATTGATTTGATGAAGGAGTTTTGATAGTTGACAGTTTCATTTTTAAAATGGGGTTTAGTGTTTTAACAATTCAGAAAAGCCGTAAAGCAATATGAAGTGCTTCCAGCCAAGAAAGAAAATGCATAAAATTGGGGTTTTGACACCGAACTGCAATTTGTAGTGCTGTGTACCTTACATACCCAGTTCAGACCACAGCCAATCTATTAATCAACCACTGAGTTTTGCCTGGTACACACAAATTGGCATTGGCAACAGAGGCTAATTAATTTTGTTTTTTTATGTGAAGCTGGCAAAAGAGAGACATATAGGAATACCTAAACTGATGAGCTGCTTATTATTCCATAAATTAGCATTGAAATGTTGTTAGCAGTAAAGGAATACAGTAAAAAGGCTGACATGATCATATCCTGCAACTTCCTCCCATTTTCTCCCTGGAGTGGTGGATGACATCAGAGGGAAACATTGGTACTGCAAGACAAAAGAAAACTGAAAAATGCCTGACACAGACACTGGCTGTTGTGAACAAGTACTGTTTCTTTAAATAGCCTCAGACTTCGCAATATTTCCATAGGTTTTCTTATAAATGCTGATCCAGTCGTGCTTGCAGTAATCAGCAGCTGGGGAAGCCAACGGCCTCTGAAGTAGGGGATTCCTTATTCTGGGACAACTTCCACATGCAGGTCACTGACAAACATATCATCCAGACGCAACTGTTAATTCTAACAACTTTTTGCAAAAAGTGTTTATATAAAGGGGAAGCAGAAGCAGCTATTCGTGAACCTGATTTTTGGAACTTTTTGGTCTGTGACACCTAAAATGATGTTTGGTGTCATATCAGTTGAATGGGTGGTAGGCAGGGTGGAGAGGGACTCTGATAATGCATTGTGCTTTGCTCTGGCCGTGACTAGTGAACAGAGACTCCATCATGAGGAAACCTGTACCAATAATCTTTTCTGCCATTTTTATTCTCTTTAGGGCCTGTTTCCCCTCCGAGTGGAATTTCCAAACCATTCTGTGAAACTTTGGGTTAGGGCACTCCATGGCAGAAGCGGACTGCGACGGTCTCCTGGGGTTATTTTTTTAGGTGCTGTAAGAAACACACCAAGGGGGTGACAAGGTTGGAGGTGGGGCCAACACTACCCTTTGGATCCTCTCCTGGGAGGGTTAGCATACCCAATAGCACAGTGTTCCCCAATTATTTCCCCCGAAGTGCCAAATTCTATCAATAACACAAAACCAAGGGCCACTGCCCCCTGGTAAAAAAAAAAAAAATTGGTCAGGGGTTGGGGGGGGGGGTGACATTTAGCATGGGGTTCTTGCTCTGTTGTGGAACCCTGCTATTGAATTTTGGAACATCAGCATAACCTATTTCAAAAAACATCTGTGCACTCTCTGACATTATTTACTGTAATGCAATTCCCCCAATTGCAAGGCATCAATTGGATGCTAGATTTATCTGACATTTGAGGGGCAATGGAATCCTTAATTACATGACTCCTAATACAAAACCTGAGCTATGAATATCATAATAACGAGACAGGCACAGTACGCAATGACCGTCCTGTTCCAGGCTATCGTGTGTGATCCCAATAGCTTGCTCAAGCTTGGCCTATCAGGCAGCACATTCTAATTCTCATTCTGTGGGCTTACATAGCACAACCAATCATACGGAAACCATCTCAAATTTGTGTTAGAAAAAGGAAAACAAAAGCTTATCAGTTTTATTCCCCGCCGATATCAGTTCGTGCTTTCAGTTGGTGCTTGCAGTAATCAGCAGCTGGGGAAGCCTGACTAATAAACTTGGCACATACCCACTAAGAAATACAGACATAATGCTGACAACTGAATAAGACTAAAAACTGATTGAACTCTTGACCAAAATCCCTCCCACTCAGACATTGACTACTGCACAAAATCAAACTTACATGAAAGCCAACCAGGACTATTTAAATGTAAGTGCAGTACCAAGCGTCAGTGCTGCGTACCTTCAGCTATGGATGATGATGACATACAAGATATACGAGCAGCCCTGGTCCTACTACTACACTGTTGCATGCCGATTACCACTCCCGACAAATTCTAAATTAGTGATCTGTTAACTATTGACAAAACTTGGGTCCCAAATAAAATCCAACTGCAAAGAACAAACTAGTTATTTGTTTGCTGTAACTTTTCCCAGTCAAACTATCACAGTAATACTGCAATGCCCTTTTCAAATACATCTATTATTACTGACAGCAACTATCATACAGGTATATGTGCAAACAAAAAGTGATTCAGGCATAATTTTAAGTAGTAACATCTACACATGCCTTGCCTATACAGAAAAGTACCTGAAATCAGCTTGAATCTGGTAATTTCAGAACAACTTTATGGAGGAGGCATAACTGTTAAAAATCATCACAGGAGGACTGTGGTATAAAAGTTTAATTAGATTTATCATAAAGCCCCACAGCGGCAATTTTAGTATGTGATTTGAGTTCATTTACTCATATTTTAATGCACAGATTATATTGGACTACTGAAGCCAGGAATCGGGAGTATATACCAAGAAATGCAACTTCTGGACAACTCTTCTTCAATATATGCATTTTGTACATGCAAACATATGATTCACTGGGCAGGTTCGTTTAATGCACCCCCATCCATACATACATTTTCCATAACTGCATATCCAATACAGGGCTGCAGTGGGCATGGAACCTATCCCAGTGAGCAAAGGCCCAATCACACAATGTACACAAAACCACACACGCTGAATGGGCAATTTAGAGACACAAATCCACCTAACTACATGTTTTTGGACTGCAGAAGGGCCAGTAATCAAATTCCCTGCCCTGAAGGTGTAAGCGCACAATGTTACCTATTGAGCCGCTGTAATGTTCCCTAACCTGTCCCTTTCTAATATAATATTAGTGAGAAACCTTCCAATTTACCTTTACATTTTTAAGTGCTTGACAATGGATACACTTCTTTTAAATTCAGGCCAGAGTCCTTGGATCTCCCAGGGTGGATGTCAGAATTATTGTCTTTATTGGCTTCAAGGATAGATGTCTGTTGTTACAGCATTAAATCAGATGATTAAAAGCCCATGACCAAGATGCTGGACAATAAGAATAAAGACCACTTCCAAAAACAGACTGTCTTTAAATTTTTAAAATTCCAGCCACCAATAATTTTCTTCAGTCTAGACTGTATGAAATAAAGGCAACCTCTGTCACATTGGAAAGCGACCACAGCCCACGGAGGGCCACGGGGCATGCTGAATTTAACTCCACGTCAGCTCTTAATTGCTTTAGTAAGACTATTATTAGAATAGGATCCAAGTTCATCGGATGCCCTAGGTGTAAATCAGTCGCTAACAGAAAGGTAACCCAAAAAACTGTAATCACTCCAGTCTTCCATGCAAAAATGATTTCCCTACCACTGCTGCAAAGGATATTCCAAGAATGATTTAAAACACTAGCATAAACCATTTACATATATGTAGCTTTCAATATATTTTCAAGAAACGCATTCAATTCCAACAATATGCTAATTTAATATAGGTAGAATAATATGCACAAAATTTGAATAGGTGCTGTTTCAGCCAGTCACAAGTGATGGAATATAGACATTTATACTTTTTTAATTAAATATTTTTAAGCAAAACTGGGGCAAGTCTGGAATTTTTAATTATGATTAGGGAGTCCCACTGAAGATAAAGGGTAACAAAACAAGTCAGAAAAATAACGCAACAAAATCATTTTCACTGAGAGTAAAAGGTCAAACTGCAGAGCTCCAAATCATCATAAAAATATAGCAAATCCTATGTGATGAGCTTATATCTAAATGCTTGAGTATACAATTGTGAAATGGTAACACACTATAGCAATATTTATTTATTTTTACATACTGATCACAGATAAGGAAACTGAAACAATCTACCTTAAGGACATATCACACACAAGAGTTGTCTCCTCCCTCATATTAGCAAACAATTATAATTGGTGACCAAGTACTACAACAGGAAATGATATACTGTACACGTTTAACAGCCATTAAATGAAGGGTGTTGCTCAGAATTCTCATGCAAGAGCCAAGAAGAAATTAATTCATACTTTTTTTTACCTTAAATAATAGTGAAAAGTTACATCCCAAAAATCTTGTTGTTCTTACATACATGCATGCATTATTTCTCTACTAAAATGCAACATCAGTTCTTTTAAAATGGAAAAGCTCCACCCAGGCACATCCAAGCAGGGTGTCACTATCCATAAATGAATGTTCCAGCCTCTGATAAATATGTGTTAGAAACACAAAAAGGAAAATGACACAAAGAATGCACCTAAACCACATTCACTGACTGCTGAATTGCAAAGTCAAATAAGTCGATCTGACGCTAGAGTCTAAAGTATAGTGATTGAAACAAAGTACTGCATGCAAAAACCCTAAACAGACATTCCATAGATTTGTAAATGCTATCTAAAATTGTATTTAAACTTCCAGCACATGTGTACAATATGGAGTCCTAATGCATAACTACATCCTGCTGTTCATTCTGCATTCATTAAGCAGTTCTTTTTAAAGCAAATATCACTACATGTTGAAAGAAATATGTCCACATATACAGTGTGATTATGCTATCCCATTCCTTATATATATTGTTGTTGAGGAGGAGAAATTCTCAAAGTACTGACTCAGTACCATCATAAAATGCATCAGGTAATGTATAATAAACGCTGCAATTAAATCACCCAAGTATTTGAAATCGCATTATCCACATGCAATTACCGCTAAGAGGCCAATTAATCATGTTTAATCACGATAGTCATATATACTTAAACACTTCGTGATGTGTTCCCCAATAAGTCACTGCATAAATAATGATCATGACATGAAAGATGTCTTTCAACAAACAAGGAAGCATTTATCTCGAAGGGCACACACACACACACAAGTCATTTTACGCCACATTTAGTCGAATGGTTATCAAAACAAGAATCAAGGATTACAAGTCATTTAATTTGAGAAAATGGTGTTGCGTGGTGCCATACAGCAGAATATTTACCAACATCTAAAAGATACAGACACGTCAGAAACACAAACAATACCACGTTTGTTTTTTCCGCGAATTATTTATTTTAAATCTACTTGTACCGGAACACTGCAATATTGACTTTCCTGCAACGCTGACTATTGTATGACAGCATAAGCCCTCTAACGTCAAAGAATAAGGCATTTAAAACCATGCACATCAATATATTCACTCGCTTAATTGGTGATTATTTCTTCCTGCAGTGTAACGCTGACGTTTCGAAATTATCCGCACGAAGTCCTATTGATGAACTGTAAATTACAGCATTTACAACTATCCACGTCTAAACTTTGTGAACTGCGACACTTGCGTACCTCATTTACAATACTAACACTGGCTATCTATTCGACTTTAAACGTCCACTTTGTCATATTTTGAGTAAAATTCCCTTCTTGCTGATATAAGACAACGGCTTCTTCATTTCCGATAAATATGCATATTTACTTAATCACTATATAGCAAACGACAGTGTTTAATTTTTCTACTTCCTTAAGATACTTCCATTTCAGTCATTATTATTTAGTCGAGCGTCACTGCAAACAACTGATCGAACAAAACAGCATCAACATTTCCCTCCGGAAAACAAATATTAATCGGGTACATTTTGTGTCATAATAGCTAAACTATAAATCGGGTAATACTCACATTTATAAGAAAAACATGCAGTATTGGCCTTCTGAAGTCTTTAATCCCAGCGCCAGGTGCTACGTCAAGAATCGTCTAAGAGAATCACTGATAACCTACAGGAGCAACAGCTGATTACAAGAATTACATTTTTAATTTGCTGTTGAACCTGTTGCTGATGACAATATGTAAGCAAAAACATGGCTGACAAATACTGAGTTTTGCACAGCGCATGATTTTAATCCAGCCACGAACTGGGAGGAGAGTAATCTGTCTCGTAGAACCAGTAGCATACATGCCGCATACCGCCCCCTTTTCATTTACGGGTCACACCCCAAAGTCCTAAATCATCAGTGTGGAAAAAATCGGGGTATCAACAGCTCTGGCGTTAAGCACCATAGTGAACATCTAGATCAAAGTATTAAAATTTGCTGGAGGTAATCGCAATTTACCAGTTTGTTAGACTACAATACGCACATTCTTTGATGAATAATCCCCGCATTCTATGGATTAAGAATTAACTTTTTAATGATATTGTGCTGTTCTGTACGTGATGGTAACATTTTAATTTAACTGCATTTAAAATTGTTCGGGGGAGATCCTTCATGGTTGGTGTATTACACATGACCATCACTTGTGTAAACATAGAAATGAATACCGTAAAACGTAAAACATGCATTCTTAAAATGAATTAAATGCTTCCGGGGAGATCCTTCATGGTTGGTGTATTACACATGACCATCACTTTTGTAAACATAGAAATGAATACCGTAAAACGTAAAACATGTATTCTTAAAATGACCACTTTAAAATAAAACTTAATCAATGCTTCCCATTTATCTAGGTTACCGGATGTTTTTTCTCGTCATTTGGAACTATTTCGAACGGCGGTGGTTACTGGCCACTATTGGAACGACAAACCAAGTTCACCACCCCGCCCCCCCATCATGTCTTTACAAGCTGCAACATCCATTCGTTTTCTAACTACTGCCTCTTGGTCAGGGTCGCGGGGATCGAGGGGTCTTTATAAACTTGCTACTGCAATTATTATACCTTGTCATCTAGACTGTTGCTTATGAAAGCCTTGTCTTTGTGTAATCTGCTTTAGACCAATCATCTGACGTTGAATAATGATTTCTAAGACAATTTTAAATGCAGTTATACTTCGGGAGTCTAAACAATTAGTTTGTATTTAACGTGGTTTAACTCAAAACTAGTTCGAATACAAGGCATGGACCTGAACAGTTTATTACGGTCTCTAGCCAAAATAATCATAGAATGTGCTGTGATCAAATATATGCACGAATTATGTTTTTTTGTCAGTATTGCACCAGTCTTAACCTTGAGCTGAGCGATTTTGTCTGTGCATTTTGAAACAAAAAATGTAAATGAAGATTTAACTCAAAGCAATAAAATAAAGTTACATTTTGGTTGCGTATTTAATTGCTAGCTTTATACTAACATAAAGACTAGCGTAAGAATAAAGTGTACGATTAATTAATATATATGATTAAAAATCGTATAACAGTAGTTGATAATCTGTAAAGCAACCAGAACCAAACTACATCTCCCACAATGCAGTGCAAGTCTGACATACCAATATTACTATATATATTTATATATATGCCAAACGGATTATTTTGAGTGTGATTATCCATATATCGAGAAATTAATATTTATCATTTATATCACCTGTAAAAAAATCTTAGATTTGTATTTCAGAATAATACCAAATAAATAATTTATGTAGGCTACTCCCCCGTTGTTTCATTTTAGATGTTTCCCAACGTGGTTTCATACTGAAAGCACCAAAATTACAGCAAGTTACTATTTACAGGACCATGTTTAATAAAAGGCCTAAAAGAAATTTCAGGCAGAGGCAACATGAATCGAGTGACGAAGAAGAAGGCAATAGAGATGGGAACGGTGCGGAAGACGGAAAAGAGGCGCCGGCCTCCCATAGAAGCCAAGACAGGGGAGTTTCTTGCAGTTCGCGGCCGGAGGTAGTCATCCCTAAGGCGGATTCCAGTGGCTGCGAAGATGCCCGATCCAAGACAAATGATCCGGCGAATCTGGACTTTCCGAAAAAGAGAAACATTTTCAGCTTCTTCGATGACAAAGAAGGTAAGTTTATTTCCTAGGGGCACATATAATAGATGACAACGACTTCTGGTCTACATTATATACCAATCTATTGGTACAAGGTTCAGCCATGTGTTCAAACAGACACATATAATGACCTGTCTGTCTCTGGACAGCGGATGGATGTGAATTTAAAGTGAAAAAGTCCGCCGAAAAAGAGGTCGTCTTCAAAGCAAGGAAGAAAGACGATTTTCCTGCGAAAGAATTGCATCCCAAAGGTAATGTCAAAGATGTATGCATCTACAAAATATGACTTTTTCATCTGCGTACCTAACACAGAATGTGTCTTTACGGTTCTTTTTTTAAGTACAAAAAGATGCAGATGCAGATGCGATGAACCTGTCCTCCGAAGAGGACTCCAAATGCCTTGAAGTGGATGAAGAGATGCGAAAGAGTGAAAGTGACTGTAGTTCTCCACGATCTACCCCCTCCAGAACATCGGAACCAAGGCCAGGTTTGTTGTGACTGAAGTATACTGATACCTATCCTTAGAATACATCAATAATTTGATATATAATGGTAATCAAATAAAATAATTTTGCATCGAAGGTGTGTTAAATCACATAAGATTACATTTAAAATATCGAAATTGCATTACAGTTCTGTGTGTTCTGTAAGTAGCAGTGCTTTGTGTTCAGTGTAGGTGTCATCCCGGACGCTCGAAAAATCCGTGCAGCTAGAAAACATCGGAGGAAAGCAAGAACCCAGAAGGACTACATCCCCCTAGATGGCAATCAGGGGGGCAGCTCTGGTGAAGGGGAGGATGAAGAGGAGGATGATGATGATTTTGTCCGGAAGCACAGCGATGACGAGCTTGATGACCACCAGCGTCGCATCCAGTTTGCGCCCAAGTCGAAAAGTATCAGGGAAAGGATAGCTGAGAAGATTGGTGAGTCTGTCAGTTCAGAGACATCTTAAGTGGGCACCATTAATGGTGCAGCCTTGGGGAAAATTATCTATTGTGTATATATAGAAAGTGAAGCCTTAGGGACAAGATCCATCCATCATCTGCTTATTTCACTATAGTTTCACTTTTTTTTCCTATTTTGCTTGATGTTCTGTATTGTATGGCTGGGCCTCCCTTGTGATTCTGATCACTGCTTTTGCAGGAGGGAGTGAGAGCGAGAGCGGCAGCCCGGACAGCGAGGAGGAAGAGGATCGGACCCTGTGGGAGGAACAGCAAATTGGGAAAGGAGTCAGAAGACATAAGGTGAGCTCCTGTGAGTGTTAGTTGGTACGGTGAGCCGATTAGCTGCCGGCACGCTGCCCCACCGTCCCCCATATGTGCCAAGGCTCCAAGTCACCAGCAGTTTTAAACCTCACGTATAACGATCTTTCACTTCCTTCAGCTTTTCTGATTCTGAATTCCGTAACTGGTTAAACGCCGTGATATTATATATGTAATGACTTTTAAAAAGTTATTTTCAGGAATTATTGTAAGCATTCTTTGATGCTGGATATGCATTTCTAAAGCAAAAATAAATAGAAACAGAATGGAATGGAATAGTGTTGTTATTTATCCCCATATACCCCTTTTTGTTCTCCATGAGACACAGACATATGTAGAGGTGAGACCAAGCTTGGTGGTCACAGCACAGGGTCAGCCAATGAGCAGCAGTCCCGGAGCTGGGAGTTAAGGGCTTTGCTGAAGGGCCCAGTGGTGGCATCAGTTTGCTGACCACAGGATTCTAACTGGTGACCTTCTGATCATGGGCAAAGAGCCCCAACGCACTGAGGCACATACTGCCTCCCACCCTGTCTAATTTCCAGTTGCTGAAGAACAAGCATAACTTACATGTCAAGCTTTTCCAGTCTGCTAAACAGCCTGATTCTGCTTTAGTTTGCTGATGGGAAATGCCGTGCTGGTGACCTTGTTTGTCATGTAATGCATTTCTACTGCAGGCTTGTTAATGACACAGAAAATCCACACTGCAGAAATGTTTGTCTTTAATTTGATGAAGCAGCACATGAATGGTTGACTCGGCCGTGTAAATTTAGGGGAGAATGGCAGAGTCTGTTACTCACTGACTTGTCTTTAGTGTCAGGTGAAAGCTCTCTGGTTTTCTTTCTGCATAGTTTCTGTACATGCTCAGTTTCCAGACAGCAGCGATTCCCGGGATGCCGTTAAGCCGAAGAAGAAAGTCGATATTCCCCAATCCCTTCCGGCAGTCAGCATTGATGTCATAAAAAAGAGAATAACCGGGAGGTAAGTGACACATTCTGACAAATTTCGGATTTCTTTGAATTAGGCGCATTAGATGATATATTTTGGAAACCCCAAATGTTAATCAAGATTGAGTTCACAAATAAAGACTAGCTCTCCTGTAGGCTAATAACTTATTCAGGGGATCTGCAGCTCTCCAGCTGGGTTTGAGAGGCTTGGAGCTACATAGGAGAGACCAAGGCTGCTTGGCTACATGATGCTGGTTGACATGCCAATTGATGATTTGGATTCTTCCTCTAGGCTGGAGTCATTGAGAGAAGTGCACCGAGCGCATGAGGCAGAGCACCGGAGAATGCAGCTTGACATGGAGAGTGCCAAGGCCTCCTTGGAGCTGCTGGAGAGCGGGTCCTCTGACGAACAGCACAAGTTCTACAGAGGCATGAGGGTCTACGTGCAGAACCTGACTGAGTGTCTTACAGAGAAGGTGGGCTGCCACAGTGAACGTTCTTAGGTTTCAGGCACCTATACCGCTTGATGAAACCCTTGATTTCTCAATGGCGTCTACTCAGCCATAGTTGCCATGCTTCTCCAGTCTAGAGATGTTTAGCATCAAAAATCTCACGTATCAGTGTCAGTATCAGTGTCAGAGGTGCTTAGCTGGAGATATTATTGTCAAAGCATCTTTGCAGCAAGTGGACAGCAGGATTGACAGATGCCATGCGGAGACTTTTTTAGGGGCAGGTCCTCCCCTTTAGTAAATTTTGTGTGATTGTCTGTAATCTTAAAGTGGCACTTTTAGAACCTCAGAAGTTGTTTGGGCAAAAGGGACGCTCAGCCCCCACCCCCCCACATATCTGGTATTGAATATGAGACTGTCTTTGTGAGTGATGGCATTGTGTGTGTGTGTGTGTGTGTGTGTGTGTGTGTGTGCGTGCGCACAAATAGACTTTCCCCGAGTTACGATGGGGTTGCCTTCTAATAAATCTATCTAAAGGTGAAAATATCTTAAAGGGAAAATGCAATGTAATAAAGTACATGTAACCTAACAAACACCATAGCCTGGCCTATAGTCTACCGTAAACATGTTTTGAATGCTTACATTAGCCTGCAGTTGGGCAAAATCATGAACACAAAGCTCATTTTATAATAAATTGTTGAATATACAATTTATTGAATAATCATACCCGTCATGAAGTCAAAATAAAGTAGCACAGACTATTGTACTCTGAGCAGTGTCTGTATAAGGAAGTAGTGCCCCCTTCTGGTCTTTTGTAGATTTTTTTTTTTTTTTTTTTTTTAACGCTTATATCGTGGGCACTGAATTTGACAGTATGAAATAACTGCTGTGACTTGACCTTTTGTTAAATTTATAATGTAGTACCATAATTCATTTAGCATAAAAATGGAATTTTGCAGCCTATGTTTTCTGCATCAGAGATAGGGATCTTTCTATCCAGCCTGTAGAATAAAAAATCGATCTGTTTTGCATGTAAAACAAGCTGATTGTTGCTGTTTGACTCTGCTTTTTTCCAGATAGTACTCATTAATGCAGCAGAGATAGAAATGCACACACTGCTCATTGACCAGGCTGAGGCACTGTTGTCACGTAGGCGAGAAGCAGTGAGGAAAGAGTCCACTCGCCTTCAGCTGCTGGTCTGTGAGTGTGCTTTGTGTTTTTGGCCTGTGCCACAATGCATGCAGCAGATTTGAACAGAAATTTAACTTGACTGTTTTGATATATTTCTTTTTAACATTAAGAATAGTCTTTTAGAATTTGTTACTTTTGTTATTTCATGGCCTTGTTTCAGTCATTGTCATTTTTATATGATCCTCTAGATAGCACAGATCCAGTCATCACTGAAGTTGCAGAGAAAAACCTTGCAGAGATCTCAGAACAAAGGTAAGCAAGAAGTCAGACGAACAGTGTGTTTGTCATAGATCAGAGGTGACCGACTCATTGAAAGCTTTAAAGCAGTGCAGCTATGTAAGTATTTTTAGGTTCTAGATATCTAAGGTTATCAGTTTTTAAATATGTTCTTTTCAGCCTAATTATTGGTCATTTTGTATATGACTGGACTTTGGATATCAGTTCACATGAATAACACGAGTTAATATTTTAACGCTGTCAGCCAGAAGAGTGACCTTGAAGCAGGTTGTGAGGGTGGCTTAGCAGACTGTGAACCACTGACACATGAGAAAGCGGAACTGGACAGAAAGAGAGGTAAGAGTGTCACATATGGACTGGACGGCAGTCAGTGTTTCTCTTAGTCCATTTTGATTATTTATTTATTTGTTTGTTTGTTCATGTCCCTAATTTGAGGGGTGTGCCCTCCGTAATTGTCACTTTTGTCATCCAGCTGAAATACTGAGGAGGTCGCAGGAGATCTTTGCTGATGTTCAGGAAGACTTCTCAGATGTTAAGAAGATTCTCAGTCGGTTTGCGGAGTGGAGAGTCTTGTTCCCAGAGTCCTACTACAATGCTTACATTAGCCTCTGTATACCCAAACTCCTGGGCCCTCTCATCAGACATCAGTTAATTGGCTGGAACCCATTAATGGTATTTCATCTTTAAACAAAAATTGAGAGTACTGTACATTGTACAGTGTGTAACACTTTGACGGTGCACAGATGGTATAATATTATACTATTACTTATGTATTAATTAAGCACAAACTAAGTTTTAGTTACATACTGTTTTATCCCAAGCAGTTACTATATTTACTATATCTGTTCATTTTGTAAACCTTTGTGAACTACTGAAGGAACTATTAATGAACCACTAATGAAGTACTGAAGTGACTTAAATGAATTATTCATGTTTGTTCATCATTAATGAATCATTTGTCTCAAATAGTTATTATATTTGTTTGTGATTTGCACTTCAGTAGTAACTGAGTTATTACTTTGTATTTGTGCCCCAACAGGTAAAGCGTTACTGTAAAATGGATATCTCTGCATTGATTTCTTTATATATAGAATGACTATTTCCCATAATGTTCTGCAAAGTTTTCAAATGTATTTTATGTTTTATTTGAGGTTGACAGTGAGGACTTTGAGTGCTTACCCTGGTACTCTGCAGTCGAGAAATTCTGCCATGGTGAGGGATATGAGGAATCTGATAACACAGACAAAGAAACATTGCCTTCAATCATCCAGAAGACCATCTTACCGAAAATAGAAGGTCAGCTCCCTCAGATCTTTCTACAGTCTGTAGTTCCATATTTGTTTACACGAAATTTCTTGAAATGGTCTTCATAGCATTCTGTCAAGCTGATTCAGTTTTTGTTATTTCACTCACAGGTTTTGTGGAACTTACCTGGGACCCTCTGTCATCGGGACAGTCTCGCTGCCTTACAGACCTTTGCCAGAGGCTACAGAATGATTACCATGTATTTGATGGAGAACAGAACAAGAATGCTAAGGTGCAGATTTTATTGGCTAACAGTGATTGTTATGTACCTAGCATGGCCGTTTTCATGTGGTCTGTTTCCTGAAGTTGATTTGATGAAGCGCTAAGCCTGTTAAAATCTTCTTGCAAGGCTTTTCTGGAGGCTGTCACTACAAGACTGAGGAATGCTGTGGATGAAGATGTTTTTGTTCCTCTTTATCCTAAAAAGTAAGTTACCGGAGCGTCTTTGTCATTGATACTAATTTACCCAATTAATTTATTGATTTGTTAATTTTCAGTTGCAGTCTCATGGTGAGTTTTATGTGATGGATGTTAATTGTGCAATGTAGATATTAAAAGCCTCAGATTATTTTCTTGATGAAAGAAACCTCTTGCAGACTGATGTTGAACAAGTTGAATTTTGTTAACGATATCCTTTTGTTCAGGCTACAGGCTAAGCTGCAACTGCTGATTTTTTTTTTTTAAAGTATATTTCATTTCGAACAGGTTTTTGGATGACAAAACCTGGCAGGCATATAGATTTCAAGACATGCAATTTTGGTCAGCTGTGAAGGTATATATTTCTGATTGCATATATTGGTTGATACGATTGCATAGATTGGTTGATCTGATGGCATAGATTGGACCAACAGAAACTTGTTTTTGTGTTCCATTAGCTCCTTGGAAACATTACCTTATGGGATGGGTTGGTCCCAGAAAACGTGCTGATGGAATTGGCACTAGATAAACTACTGAATCGCTACTTGATGATGGTTCTTCTAAATGCACCACCTGAACAGGAATCTTTGGAGAAGTGCAAAAAGGTATCGAGAGAACTTTCCTGATTGACAGAAGAATTTTAAAGCTAAACTGAAATTTTCATTTCATATGTTGATGGCTCAGGTTACAGAGCTAAATGGTTCTGCATTGTGTGACACTGGTGAGATGCTCCTCTTGCAAATATTTGTTTTGAAATAGGTGGTGGCGTGTTTCCCAAAATCCTGGTTTGCGGAGGCAGAAAGTCACTCTTCCATTCCTCAGCTGCAGAACTTCACCCGTCACCTCCTCCAGACGACACATTCGCTCTGTGAGAAAAACCCAGACATCACCTGCCAAAGGTAACAGTGCCCTGGGCAGAGAGCTACTGCCCTGGGTTTAATTGCAGTGGAATCAGGGCTTGATAGTTCCATCCCGGTGCACTGAAGTATTTTGTCTTGCAGGGAGGTCATTGCAGACGTTTTGACTGTTCTGAGAAACCTCAACGCTCTCGACAGCATTGCCAGTATCACTGAAAAGTACCATTACAAAGATGTATGAAATTCAGCTTTTTTGTAATGCACGTACTGTATAGATATTTTATTTTGACAAGTAGTATGTTGTATAGTTTTTGTCTTTATCTTGCTATTTTAATTGACCTCAGAATGAACTTTTTTTAATTAATAAAATGACATTTTGATATAAAATTGCATTTCCAAATGTTTCAGTATTTTTGTAATGTGTTACTTAGCACAAAAGAAAGTGTGTAATTCTGCTAGACTTTTATTGAAAATGTGGATTGTTTTATTTATTTATAACTTTAAGTATATATAAAGCTGATTTTGACCCAAAAATGTTACTTACCATCGGTCCCACCTGGAGGTTTCGAAGTCATTTCCAATTATTACATGGAATAATGTGTTTATTTATTACTGTATAGTCCATACTGGCTTAGGTACAGGAAGCCTTTGCTCACTTTCTTTTATCTGGAGAAATTTGCAGGAAGTTGACTGTTGAGTCCCACAAACACTATCATCTTTTTGCATCTAGAACCTTCTGAGTAACGTGCTGAGAATCACGTGACAGCAGGGTTGCAGTACAGTGTAATTAAACCCTGGCCTCAGAGACTCCAGGCCCAGACGAGATCCTTAAAATGCTGCTCTGGTGAAGACAATGCCGGTCTTTGAGCTTACTGCAGCTTGCTTGATGTTGGGGAGCTTTTGTCTGAGGCTAGGTAAGGAGAGTCCGCCAGCACCCAGGTCACTGTGGTGTGAGAAGTAGGGAAGACTTTGGGCAGACTGCCAGGAGACAGGAGATGTGTATGGATGTAATCCAGGTGAAGACCTAGTAAGAGTGGAATCTGGGATGAAGTATAATGTTACCTCAGCTTCTATTTTTTTCTAATACACATGAAATCTTAGTTTTATATTATTTCTATTCAAATTTTCTTTCAAATTTAACGCATAGGTTTTCTTTAAGATGCAAAATTGTCATTCAGCTTAATGGATGTTTTATATGGCAGAGGCAGGAATAAAGAGTGTTTGCTCACCGTCTTAGTCCATCAAAATGACCATTTCGGGGTTGGCTGTGTGCAATAAGATAACTTACTGTCTAGAGAAAGTTGAGTTATTTATTTTCTAGCTCAAAACAAACTTAATTTCCTGGATATCTCTCTGCTGCCCTGGAAATGCCTGGGTGTCTCTCCAGAGGAGCTGGAGGAGCTGGAGGAGGTGCCTGGGGAGAGGGAGGTCTGGGCATCCCTGCTTTGACTGCTGTCCCCACGACCCGACCCCGGATAAGCGGCGGATAATGGATGGATAGATGGAATTTGGAGAAATAAGGGCTACTTTTTCATGAATGGAAGTACATTCATTTCTATTCTACAGCCACCAAGTGTCACATCTCAAATTTGACAAAACGCCCAGTGCAACAGGAGCAGTAAGTGGATCTAAGATTATAACAAACAATGTGTTACATCTAGCAGGGGCTTCAGCCTATGCACATTAGCTCCGTGGGCATCTAAAAAAGTAAGACGGCCAGATTGTTTTCAATTATCAGGCACCAGACAATATCAGGCTCACAGTAATTCCAAAAAGTGCCTGAAAATGACACCCATCTGTTTTTGGCCCATTTTTGGATCAGATCTTCATTCACAAGATGGGTATTAAATTAATACATTTACTCAAATGACAACACATTTTAGGATAGGAGGCTCAAGGTGAAGAGAACAAACTCAAGTAGCAATCACAGACAGAAAGTATTTTCTCTGTTCATTAAGTAGCTGCATTTGTTTTTTTATATTCTATGGATTGACGTGTACATTTGATTCAAGGTTCCTGTGGGAGCTTAGGAAATGGTCTGGTACTGTTGTATCTTGTGTTCAGCAGAGTACTGCCCTTTACCTAATCATTAGAAAACAGGTTATTATTGTGAAATAAGCAAAATGTGCAAATATAATAATGAAAAACATTGCCATCTTTGTGATATATCAGTCCTTCTCAATTCAGTAGAATATCATACTCTTCTTCCAAAGATTAATACATCCATCTTCTAACTGCTTATCCTGTTCAGACGTACAGAAAGTTTAATCCGGGAAGCTAATTAAACCACACACTGAATTGTGTCCCTGAAGAAAGAGTGCTCCTTTGATACTCATGACCAAGGGAACATTCTAACATGTTCTTGTTTCTAAGCAGTTAAGACGCTTTAAAGCTAAACATAAGTAAGATTGGAGGATTAGGTATGAAGCATTTCTTACGGAGTGTAAAACATCTCTTACTGACTATGACATAGACAAGAACTTGATCTTGTGTGTGAGATTATCCCTGTGGGACTGGGTCCAGGCTCACCACAAACCTTATACTGGATCAGCATCATGGAACAAAAAATTGGATTGATGAAAATCTTTTGACGTGTCACAGTCTTGAGGAATTCACTCACAATTAGCCAAATATCTAAGGATAGTTTTATTAAAATGATCAAAAGACAAAGGTTGGTAATTATTAATGCTTTGGTAATTTTAGGCAATGCAAATTTTATGAAGAACAATAAATGAGAAAGCTATTACTAATCACAAATGGTTCAATTGTGTTTTAATTCAGCAAAGCTAACATAGAGCACAGATTCTCTGTTCCTAGGAACATTCTGGAAGACGGCCAAGACAGAAGGAGCTGTCTCTTTGTCCTTGGCAATGGTTGACTGTAAAGGACAGACCCTTGTCCCAGTAATAGCAAATACCTCATTATGTAGTACAAATGCAAGCTTAAATACCAGGACATTTTTTCTTATCATGACCTGCATTGCCTTATGCAGGTGTTTTGAAAGAAGGATACTGTTGCCTTTGTGCTAAAAATAAAATTCACTCACAATCAATTGATTAATTAAATTAAATTAGGAAATTAGTACCGATAATCTCACTTTTTCTGCAAGACTGGTATGTCAAATTATCAGCATCTGGTTTGATAAGAATTTCCCTCCTTCATTAACTACATACTGACCAATTTCACTGGCTGCTCTCCCGTGGGGAAGCTCGGAGGCACTGACAGTGACTTACTACAGATGGGCTGTGCAGATGTTGAGACACCTCCTAATTATCACCTTGACTAATCAAGCTGTTCATTTCATTGCACTGTACAGTCCTAAAGCTTTTTTATTATCTTACTCCAAGTAAGGAGCCGGGATTGCAATTAAGTTAAAACAAACACTGTAGGCAATGAGGAAGACACATGCAAATATGCACAAAGGATAAACATAAACGGACAGTTATGTGGAAGAGCGTCATTGGGGACCGATAGACTCCCCATGCATTTTATTGCTAATTGCATTCTGTTGCTAGTTTTTGCTGCTAAAATTAAGGTATACAGTTTATTTAATCACACATTGTCTATTTTTCTGCTCTGTATTTCCACTGTTGATATTTGTACTTAAAATACCCCATATGAATATACTGTGTGTTGTCAACCAATGACGTTACTTATGTATATTAGTAGTATTTGGACCTACTTTTGTATTTATGGCTCATAGAGTGAAATTCGCCTGCTTTTCCGTGAAACACGGATATGCTGTCCAGCTCAGCCCTGGTTGTTCTGGAGGCCTCCCCTCACTGCTGCCGCTAGCTCATGTCTGTTTACAAGAAAAATAGTGAAATATTAAACTAGTTTAAATAGCTGTAATGTCACAGAAAGCAACCAGAGGTATTTCTTCTGATTTTTTTCACTCACTCTTTTGTGCCCCCTAATCAAATGGCATCCTAGGTGATCGCCTATGTTGCCCATAGAGTGGACTAGCCCGCTAGGTTCTTGCTTTGGTTTATACCATAGAACAGGGGTAGACAACCCTGATCCTGGAATGCCAGTATCCAGCAAGTTTTCTGTCCTACTCGGTCTCTGATGAACCACACCTTATCTCAGACAGATAGAAAATTGTCAGGTAGGATAGAGCAGTGTTTCCTATTCTGGTCCTTGGCAACTGACAGACAGCCAATGGTTTTGGAAGCTCGGAAGGAGCAAAAACGTGGACCGACTGTGGGTCCCCGAGGACCGGATTGGGAGACACTGGGATTGAGGAATAGTCAGTGAAGGAAGCATCTGACCAGGTCTTGGTTTGGGTTACAAAGTCCAGCCACTCAGTCACTTTGCATCCCTTTCACAGCCTACCTCAGGCCAGGACATGACAAAGAGACCTGTACTCATCTTTTTCCCTATTTTCTCACCTCTCCATCCTCCCATTTTCATTCTTCATTCTACACCCACAGCCACCAAACTCAGACCATGCCCTCCAACATGCATTGAAAACCAAATCTGCCTACATTCATCTTTTTTTCATCCCTCCTTTCCTCCTTTGACTTCTATTCATTTTACTGAGCATTCCCTCAGTCACTGTAAATGCCCCAACCACTCTACCATATGTTACCATAGCAACACCACAGAAGGTAACTTAACTACCTTAGCAAGACCATAAAAACTACCTAGCGACAGCTTAACAACCACCTTGAGGAACACAGCAACAACATAGCAACTACTATACATGCTATAACAACCACGTAGCAACACCGTAAGAACCACTTTACCTTAGCAACACCACACCAACCAACCAACTAGCAACACATTAGCAACCTCCTTGAGTAGCGCAGTGACAGCATAGCAGCCACCTTAGCAACACCAAAGCAACATTCTAGCAACCACCTTAACTACCTCAGCAACACCTTAGCAAACACCTTGAGTAGCACAGCAACTGCCTAACACCCAGAATAGTTACCACAGCAACCACCTAGCAACAGCATAGCAACACCCAAGCAAACACCTTTAACTATCTTAGTGACACTATCGCAACCAGCTGGCAGCACCTTAGCAACCACCTTGAGTGGCATAGCAACACCATTAAATTGCTATTCCTCATTTCAGGATGCTTCATAATAAAACCTCAGGAATCTTATTTGTCTTACTCCTGTCCTGAATATATACATACTGATATTCTGCTACAAGTGGGTGCAGAGCTCTTCACTACAGGCCTCCATGGACAAATTTGGACACCCTTGGCAGAAAGAATTACCAAAGTCATTTATACCATTTGCAAGTTCTTTTGTAAAGAAAGTGACAGAATGGGCTGTTCTGTCAGTACCACCTGGTTAAGTAAAGGTCTTTTGTCCCCAAGAAAAGATCAAAGAGGAATACTTCCACATACTGTCTCTAGGGGGCTCCACAGTGTTCAATTTGATTTTAATCTCTGCATAAGATTAATTTCTCAGGGTTTAGAGATTAACAACAATCCCATTTGTATATCATATGGTACAATAATTTAATTTGTTTGATTGCTATGACCATGATAAATTCCATATTTTATTAGGCACAACATTCATGCTTTACATAAACATAATTCATAAATAAAAATAATTTCATTTTTTAAAACAGTGATAAATTTTGCATTGGTGTTACTATAGTGAGAGAAATTATTTTCCATAGAGAGAAATAATATGAAAATTAGTTTTAATGTAAATTTCTTTTATTATTGTGTTTAAAGTCTTATTTTGTATTTCTAGACTAGAATTACAATATCCAGGGAGCAAGATGTGTGACCAAGTATGACCGAGTTTAACATCCCCTGAAAAGCAGACAGGAAAACCGAAAACCCAGAAGCTCAGCTCAGTCTAAACATCGCTACCCAGAGAAAGCTAGAGGAACCACAGGGATGGGCTTTGAGTCTGCAAAGGCTTGTGATGATTTTATCCTTCCCGCAGTGCTGATAATGAGTACTTTAAGGGGCATTCAGTTAACGACATGACTGGTTGGGTGCTTTTTAAAGCCAAATTATGAGGTCCGTGGGAACACTTAAGGAGACTGAATGTAATCTCAGACATATTCCGTATAGAACCCAGAATATCCATCTCAAGAGATGCACATACCCATAATTTTTCTATGGGATTACTTTTTTCATACCTAAAATGTCCTGCTTAGGAAAACTAAAAGTTAATCATGTTTCTTAAGTTTAAATTAGACAGGAAAAACTCCTCCCCAGGGATGATGAACAGGTTTCACCCTTTAACCTGACCAAATGAGGGGGCCATAATCTCTAGACAGTATAAATCCGTCTCATCGGAAGGGGGGGGGGGCACGGCTTGTGCTCCCAGACGTCCAGAGTGCCAGGGGGAGAATGTGAGGTCTTGGCCTGCCTTAAACTTCAGGATACCACTTTCCCAGCCATATAAGGAGTGTGTAGAGACGGTGTTTTATTTTTTTTTAAAGACGAGGGATGGGAAAGAAGCGAAGCTGCTTACTTGCATCTGGATTTGGCGAGGAGAGATGTACATTAGCAGTTTTCGGCATGGCATGTACCTTGAAATACGAGGAGGAAAAATGGAAAAGTCATCCATCCATCTTCTAACAGCTTAACAGGGTTGTGGGCATCCTGTTGGGGGCTGAATAGGGCGTAAGGCGGGGGAGCACCTTGAATGGGATGCCAGTCCATCCATCCATTTTCTGAAACCGCTTAATCCCAACTGGGGTTGTGGGGGGACTTAAGCCTATCCCAGGAACAATGGGTGCAGGCGGGAACCAACCCCAGGCAGTCGCCAACACACCACAGGGTGTGCCAGTCCATCACCGGGCTCAAATGCGTTCTACCGTGGGCAGTTAGGGATGCCAATAAGCCTAACTGTATGTTTTTGGATTGCAGGGGGGCATGAGAGTACTGGGGGAAGTCCCACATGGGGAGAACATGCACGCGGCTGCTCTCTGGGATATCGTGCCAACCAGAAATGGCAGTACAATCTATTGATATTATTAAAGATGTAACTCTCACAATAAAAAGGAGGGATGATCACATGGTTATTATAGATCTGTAGATGACACAATCACACCTGGTCAATGTGAAAAAGCGCAGAATGTCTCTGAGGGTACATATCCTTTAAACCTGAAGAGTATTTTTAATTCAGTTTGGTGTTTGTTTCTTAAGTATTTTATATGGCATGCAGCTGTGATCAGTCCTTGTGATTAATTTAAAACCCAGAGTAATATGCTAAAATAATGGACTTGCTGATATGATTAGAAAGTATCGGCTTGTACTTACAAGTACTATGAAAGGCAGTTTCATACTTTCATCTAAGCCAGCATAAATCGACGTCCCTCTGTAGATGCATTGCTAGCTAAAGGCATTTATTTACGAAAGATCTCACTACAAGCACTTTAGAAGGACCAGTTCACCTAATCACATTTTGGAGCATGGAAAGAGACTCAAATACCTGGAGAAAACCCACACAAGCACAGCGAAATGTCACAAACTCCATACAGACATATGGGGCACGAACCCCAGCTGTGACTACACATCTGTATACTTCCCTTGAGGTACTTCAATTTTTCTTCAAGGTTCTTATATTTCAATAAATTTTTCCCATTGAAAGTTTTCATTTAAATGTAGGGTTGTAAATGTAATTGTAATTGGTGTTAGGCTGTGTTGCATTCTATGTCCCTCCAGTACCATTTTCTAAATGTAAATTTAAGTTCGTAACATATAGGCCATATGCAGTCAGAATCAGAACGGGGCTGCGGATTGGCCAGGACCAATGTCACAATGTGTTTTAGACCGTGCACAATGGCCAGAAGGTCACCAAATGTCATATTGCATTAAAGCGTCTCCCGATGGGGACATGACTAAAGTGCACTGAGGCACGCGCTAAAGGTGCAGTTACTAGATAACGGCACAAACAAACGCTGGAACAAATGCTAATCCTGGGCTGTCTGAAAGCCATTATGTAGATGGTGAACTATGAGCATTTTTTCCATTTTCATAGCTGGAATTAAAATGGGTCTCTCTGCTGATGTGACCTTTTTAAGCTCCTTCTAATATATGATTTTGGTAAGACATATAAAGCATGCGGTTGGCACAGATTCTCGATGTATAGTCTTTGTTGCCTCATACCTCTAGGATTGGAGGTTCAAATTCTGCCCCCTCGGTCCTGGAATCTGGCTGTTTTTTTCCTGTATATATGGATTTCCGTGCAGTTAGGTGCATTGAATGTACTACTGCCATTTGAAGACCTGGCATCCTGTCCAAGGTGTGGCCTGTGCTGTTTGGAATGGGCTTCAGGCTCAACATAACCACATACCACATAGGCATTATGGAAGATAGATGGAAGGATGGATGGATGGATGGAAATAAATGAAAAGAAAAACCATCAATAAAACAGTGTACTGTGTGAAAGTCTCGGGCATTTAAATAAAATGATTCCTGTCGATCTAAACTATATTATGTCTGTCAAAGTGTGTCAGTTTAGCCATTTCAAAACCTCTCCTAAAATAACCCAGTTTTTGCAGTAATCATCCAAAATGCCAGTGCATTTTTTGACTCAACCACTAGCACACCTCAAATGACTAATCAATACCTCAGTGAGTTAAACTAATTCAGTTAAAAAATTAATTGAGCTGGTGGAGAAATTTAATGTATATATGGAATGACTGGGGTGCCCATGAGGAGAGGGTTTGGGAACCAAAGCAGTGTTCATCTAATCAGCCGAAAAGATATGAACAGACGTTGTTTTTATTTTTCATTGTTACTGTTAATTTGTTAATTTGAAGTGTGAAATGTGAAATATGAGCCTGGTAATGTTTTTTTTCTGGACAAATATACACCTACCCCCAATAAATAACTTTAAACATTGTCTTTGACTGCCGCAAGGCTGATATATACTCCCACCGGTACAGCGTAGGTATGGTGTAGCTACGTACCCTATGCTGCAGCCAATGCCATAGCCTGACGCACACGTGCCCAGACATGGTTACAGCGTCAGGCCACTGTGTAGGGTATACGGCTACGCGGGTACCGACGGCAACTTATGCTCAGCATGGCATGTAAAGTGTATTATCAACATGTCTGACAGCACCATGTTACAATCCAAAGTCAATTCAGCCAGGATAATTAAAGCAGACGTAGCGCATTAGCTATCTGCGATTAACAATGAACTTCCAACAACATAAATAGCTTTCTTGTAACTGTCTAGCCACACATGCAACAAATGAATATCACCCCCCCCCATTCACAGACCTTATAGCCTACTGTGAAAAGTACAAGTGCAACAAAACAGTTTAAATAGTCTATTTAGTCTTGGCCATCATTCACATCCTGTTATTGATTGGGAATGAAGCAGAATAAAAAGCTTGCTTCAGGCAAGAATAGAAGACTTTCCTCGAGGAACAGAGCTAGGATTCTGAGTGACGTCTGAAAGAGGATCTCTCATTTTATGTTAGTTAGGAATCCTATTATTTTTAGACTACTTCCTTTTGGCTGCTTGACTGGCAAAGTAAGACATGGCAGCATTTTATGTGAGGCTGTCCCTGTCTCAAAAGGCCCCCTCTCTCTAATGAAACCATCAGTTTTTGTTCAGTGTGAATTCAGCTAGAGCACTCTGAGTAGAACGGTTTCAGGCAAACTTTCAGATGTTTAAGTCAGTATATCTGGGCAAGAGAACTGTGCAAGCTTTTAACACACGAGATTAAATTATATGGCCGATTTATTACACGTCGGCATGCGGTGGCTTCCGCCCATTATGGCAGCAGTGTCTGTTTGATGTTACAGTTTGTAAGCGTAAAACCGCTCTTTGCCTTCGGTGAATGGATCCTCACATCTCCACTTCGCACCCTGTCTGCCCGCTCTAGGTGGTTCAGCCCGATTCCTTCCAAGGGTTGAGGGCCTCCAGCTGAAGTCTCTGAATCACATGTCTGTCACCATTCCAGGAAAAGGAAAGAGGGGGTTGTGGATTTCTGGCGTGGGCAGATCTGTAAACAGTACATCTCGCAATCCCTACAGCATCTCCCTGCAGTGCCAAGCTTTTTAGTCACACTCGAGACTCAAGCTTATTGTGGTTCCTACTGATAGGAATGTGACCAATTTCGTACTAATTGCTCACATACAACTAATGACTCCCCATGCATTCTCAGTTGGTAAGACCTTACTATTTATATTATAATCCACTTCCAAGCAATGTCGCGAAACTCATCTGTTCCACGAGTTCCTCCACTAGTCTGACACCACTGCATGTTCCCTGAATGTTCTTTATGTTTCACTTTCTGCCAGTTGAACATTAGTCTTATTAGGTTCTTGTCTTGTTTGGAAGATGTTGTGTAGCTCTTGCACAAATATTGCTTATGCTTGTACCTGGATACTGCACTTATGCCTAGTTGACTCCTTGACTGCCAGTATGTTCATGATGTGTTATTTCTCTCACTTGTATGTTTCTCTGAACAGAACTGTTTGCTAAATAAAATAAATGTAACTAATTTTCAGGATGTTTAGGGGTGAAGGAGTGGGCTTCATTTTAGAGAGCATTTCAAAGTTCTAAACATGTCCTAAAGCTCTTTTCTAGAATCCCGAACTCATTGATCTTTTCACAAATGTTGCAGCAGTCCATCACCCTCTTAGTCCTGACACATTTGGCCCTGATGTCACAAGACACCCCAATGCCCACGGCCAGCTGGGGAGGTCTGGCCTGGATGGCAACTCCCTCATTGAAGTGCTGATGCTGTGCGACTGAACTCTGCTAACTCAGCAGATCCACCGCACGAGTTGTCATCCTACCACATATCTGGCAGCCACAGGGGCCTGGAGAACTGAGGCCGTGAGCTTTGCCAGCCCGAGGACAGGGTGTGAACACTTTGGGTCCGTGCAGCCTTCAGCTAGGCATAAATCTCCTGGGTGCAGGTTGTCTTGATTCAGGTGTTGGAAGGTCAGCACATATCTGGATAATCTTCTTAACCTGGCATGAAGGTAAAATGAATCTAAATTCAGTCACTTGGGAACATCATTGATTTTGTTTAGATGTTTATTCATTGCCTTGTTCTGAACAAATGAAATGACATTTACTTACTAGCGTGCAACAGTGCTGTCAGTACCTTGTGATTAGAAGTTACTGGGGTGTTTTACAGCTGACAGGTCAAGGAGAGGGCTGGTTTTTACTCAGCAGCATAAGGTAACTCACCTAATTGACTGAACTGTGCATTAATTACAGAGTTTTGGCTTGTGGAAAACAATGCATCATCAATGTGCATGCTGTAATGGTATACAGTTATAGTTATTATGAAAGATGTGGGTTTGGCTTGAATTGTGGTGCACTTACTAATTATAAACTGTACATAGAACTTAAATAGCAAGTCTGTTTTTGTCAGTGGCTCTGTAAGACAATTGAGTGACTAATGCTTTGTATAAATCTGTTTTTTCAATGAAGATCATCTGTTACAGCAAGTGTGAATGTGTTTATCCAAGGAAAATTCCCCTTAAAGCCATTTATATGGGATTTTCCTGTTTTCTCAGTGGAAGGCTTTTCACCGTTCTTTAGTTCCAGCATCTTTCATCACGTCGCTCAGCTATTGTCCTTACAGATTTGGTTTTGATCACATTTCCATAAACGAATTTGCACAGATTCCCTCCACTACTCCGTCGCTTTTTTAGCCCTCTCAATGTAAATGCACAAAATCACTCTGCCCGTTACTGGTAGTGATGTGGCACACATGTAGTCATGTAACCTGTACAAAACTGTCATGACAGCTGTAATCTCTGCAGCAGGCAGCTACGCAGATCACGGGAGGCACAAAATTAAATTGTCTTTTGTTGACGGCACTCCTCTTTTGTTTTCGGTCTGTTTTCCTAAGTGCGGTCCCACCTTATTAGCATGTAATAGAGATAAATGCCTTTCTTAATTGCATTCTGTATCTTGTGTGGCTTGCACTCATTCATTCCGCTCGCCAACCTCTCCCCCGCATTTGTCTAATCGGATGTTCAGCGTTCACTTGTCACCGTCTCCAGATCGCAGTGGCACTTGGCTGAAACTGGCAAAAGGAAATGAGAGAAGTGCTCTTGCCGATCATCTCCACTGTCTCTCAAATCATCTTATTGCCTTCTGCTTCGATGTATAGCTAGAGAGATACCACCTGCAGTCTAAATGCAAAATACAAGATATGCTAAATCACTCTAGAAGTACATCTATTCTCCAAACCTCACAACCATTCAGGCAGGTTTCTCACTATGCATTTAGGAACCACTGCTAATTTCTGCTAAAGTAATATTAGAATTTTGCTAAAAGCAGTTTGTTGTAGTAGCTGTGGCTACGTTTGTTTTGATTAAACAATGTTGATGTTTTATTTCAGTGCTGCTGAGTAAGTCCCAGGAGTTCTCGAAACTTTGTTTGTTCAACTAGACTGCTATCAATATTCTGCTTTAAAATTTCAAGTTAGTAGTATCATTGCCTACAGCACTGCTTTGTGGGATAATTGCTCTTTTAAATCGGCATGAGAGATTCATTAGGCGTAATTTATGAGTGAGCCTGTTTTTTTTCCACTTGAAAGTTAGGAATCCATGGATCAAGAGAAATCCAGTGGAAAAAAGTAACTATCACTAATTGTAAAAACACTGTATAGTATTTTTTCTAAATCTGAAAATCTATTTAGAAATAAAATTCTAGGAGTCTCTTAAAACACAAAGAGAGAAGTAAAAAGAGAAAAGAAGCTAAGTAGAATCCCAGTGAGATAAGATCTGAGTCTGTTATCTCCTGGAATCTCTGTCCTCCCTTTGATAACAGAAGCTTCTCTGTGTAGGTTCATATCCCTCTCTCCTGTCAGCACCTGAAATATGACCTCCTTTTCTTTTTTCCCAGTCCTTGGGACCATCCCCCACCCCCACAACCACTTCCCACCCCCCTGTGGGTTCTCCCTCCTGTTTTGTCGTAACCAGATTCCCATCCAAATGTTTCAATTTAGTATAGTCAGCCTGCATGGAATCTGTCTGATTTAGCCATACTTGCCCCCCCCCCCAAAAAAAACTATCTACTCAGTGTTCTTTTTGTGGCCAGTGTTTCTTCAAGATCTCTCCAGGCTGGTTTCCCCTCTCTCTCTCTCTCTCTCTCTCTCTCTCTCTCTCTCTCTCCTTCTCTCTCTCTCTCTCTCTCACATGCGTTCTCTCTCCTTCTCCC
>JAODLC010000028.1:9452808-9471240 GCA_026781145.1 Hippopotamyrus pictus | reverse complement strand
TCTCTCTCTCTCTCTCCTTCTCTCTCTCTCTCTCTCTCTCATGCGTTCCATCTCCTTCTCCCAAGCGCTGAACTTCTGTGCTCGGAAGTTCCTCAAGGCCTAGAGGGGTGGGCGGACGTGGATGACTTCCCAGCACACCGTGGGTAACAGGCTGCTGCTCTGTGTCAGGAGCTGGATGCTGCTCCCTGCTCCCCAGCCGGAGCTGAGCTGTCACCGACCACGAGTCTGGTGGCCGGATGTGGCATTTCTGCAAATCTGATTCTGATACAAGAGGAGGCTCCAAGGAGGTGAAGAAATGCTGAGATAGAACTGACACCTTGGTACCTGGCTGGTCAGTGACACAGTGGTAAGTTCTTTGATCTGCTGCTGTGATATTGTCTGTTGAGTACTGTTGTCTGTGGACTGGTTGAAATGGAATTGACATGTACATGAAGTACATGAAGTACATGAAGTTTTTTGATTCACTGGTTGTACATTCGCACCTGTTATATATTCAATTTGACTAGCCGTGATAATGAAGCTGAAATACAATGTGGTTTATACAAAATGGATTACAGGTTGCTGCTCCAGAGCTCAGCTACATGGTTTGTATAATTACATATTTTATCAGTATATCTTACATTTTGCTCTTTAAGATTACAAGACAGCAAATCCCTGGACCTCCAATCCCTTAGGTTATAAGCTCACTTCCTTCATCACAGTCTGCTGCTATCTCAAACTATCACAGATGGAAGGTACCTAAAATTAAATTTTATTTATTGAATAGTTTTTTATGAGGACAAGTATCGGATAGCTGAAAGTTTTTTTAATGAAACCAGATAAATTCCATGAGCCCTTCAACTTTTTTATTGAGATGGGTGTTTCTCTGGCCACTTATCACCTTGTTTTATTGTCGAGCACTTGGTTGAGTTTGGGCAGACGTGTCACACCAGAAGCAGACGGAACATTCACTGTCCCGGTTCCCTGTTTACACTCCATAAGAGATGCCTGGCCCCTAAGCTTATGATGTGTTTCAATGACAGACTCTCCCCTCCCTAAGCACAATTTGTTGCTGAGAGCCAGCAGTCACTGTGTACCCATCAGCATGCAGTTTTTTGGAATGGAAGGCAAAGGGAGATGAATGGCTGGTGCCATGACATAGATTTTTCAATGAATAGGCGTGTGTTAGTCAAGCCAAGTGGAGTCTGAAATAGTAGGAAATGGCATTTAGAAGACAGCACAAGATGCAATGGAATTCATTAAAATGATACAAAATGACTTTGCATTTTCTAGCTTCGCTCAAGTGTGCAAAGACAAAGACTTTCTAGTAATCTATGAAAGCCACGGTTATTTCTTAACATTAAAATGTATGACTTCGCGTGTAAAATAGAGTTTCAACTAGATTGATAGCTTGTTTCACTTATTTTTTTTCACCATGTTCAATCCATCAGTCAACATTGGTTCAAGCTTACAGCTCATAACATATGAGTGTTACTGCCATTTGGAAATGGACTAAAACTTTCCGCTGAACTAAAAAATTTGGTTTTCGTAATTTGTTGCATAGCCCAAGGTTTTAAGGAGTGCTGAAATCAAACATATTTATTTTATTTAAAGATCTCAAAGACACCAGCCATTTTCACCTTTCACCTACCAAAGGCTAGAGGGTTTAGACCAGTGTTCATTTTTGTTCCACCCGTGGAGTAGTATTTCTGTCCTTCTTTGACAGATTTTCCAAAGTATCTGTTTTTTTTCTGTGATGTGATGCCCATAAGTAGATATTGTTCTCTGGATGTGGTCTAGGCATATCTCAACTTCTTCACAGAAGTCAGCTCAAGTAATCTGTTTGTCTTTTGTGGTTTCTGATGATGCATGAATGTGGACATATTAGAATCAAAACAAACCGCTGATCCTTTTGTGATAGTGTGACGGGCTGCATATTATGATTAGGACAGTATTATGCCTGAAAACCAAGAGTTTTATTTTTAGTTTGAAAAAAATGCACACACAGACATAAATGCATTCATGCCTAAACAATTAGGTGTTTGAATTTCCCCAGAGAGACTTAAGAACATGACAGCCAGGAAACCAAAGGTAGCAAAAACCAGGACTTTCAGGTTGAAAATCTTTGTAAACCTACAAAATAAGTAATCTTGTTGCATCTTTGGAGACTGTGAGCAATTGTACAAATAAGATACTGAAAACAGCTACAGCTGAGACAATGTCACGTTCCTCTGAAGTTAACAGCTGAATACTGTAAGAACCACAGGCTGCTTTGGGTTTGGAATCAGGATCCACAGAAAATAAAAAAATAAGGAAATGTGCTGTGTTGGCTGCCAGGAGTGAATTTGACCAAAGCTACATTTTGTGATTATAATGAATATGATGATGACTAGACTGGCCACTGTAAAAACATAAAACGTAGAATTCAAGAGCAGTTTTTAAAATGCCATCTGAGAACATTCGGGTGGAGGACGCACACTGCTTGCGAGAAATCATTCGCATCACCTTGCATATGAGGCGACCAAGTGGTTTTAATGTCACTGATGCTTACTGCAGGTCTTTTTTTATCAGAGAAAGCATCTATTTGGTGTCCACTTTGTCATTCATCTGCTGGGACAAGAACACCTCCCCATGCAGCACCAATGACACAGGAACTGTAGCTGAATGGGGAGGGATGTTTTTACCATCACAGACCGAGAATGAAAGTTTATTTCCTGACTGAAGGTATCTCCATCTGTGTACACCTCAGTGTGCACAAGGGTTGAATCGTATTAACCTGTGTACATTTTAGAGGCTATACCAGCTCTGTGTGGTTTGCTCTTGAGGAGTAAACCGGTTTCATATTACTGGGGGTCATTATGCAGTATGTACATCTCTGCAATTTAAATCACTCTTTATCCAGACAATAGCAAGAAAGGCCTTTCTTAACTGCATCAGAGGTGGACATTTCCGGTCCAGAAAGTAAAAATCCAAACCGGGATTTTGTTTCGACCAACCAGTTGAGTACTCTCTGACTGTGACTCTTTATGCTCAACTGGTTGTTTGAAAAAAAAATCCTGGTTTGGATTTTTACTTTCTGGACCTGAAATGTCCACCTTGATCTGAAGTGCCTTCTGTATAATGTGACTTACATTCATTAACTCTACTTGTTAACCTCTGTGAATTCCCCTTTAGCCCCACAGACTTCCATTCCTGAATACTGGAGTCAGAAATTGGGGTAACAGCGGGCTCGACCCCCTAAAAGAGATTCCTTTGCCGTTCACCTCCCCCCCGCCACTACCAACCCCCCCCCCCCCAGTGACGTTGCAGCTACCACATTGACAAGCACTATGCAGTCTGATTTTTCCCCTCATTTCTGGCTCAGAGTGAGGTGCGCACTGTATTACATACCTTAACGCTACAGCATGGCCGCTTAGTAGGAGAATAAGAGTTTCTCCGTCTTATCAAAGTCAGCTTCTGGGAAATACAGTCTTTGAAGGTCCCTATTTTTAAATGCATTTGCCAAAAAAAGAATCTCAGAACTTGTAAGCAGACAGTTTAGAAGTGAAAATATTTCCTTAAAGATAAAATTAATTTTACTGAGCAAACATAAAGGCACAGTAATTAATCTGTCTCCAAATCACAGACAGATGCATTAATTTATTTGTTGTTACCAACTGAGGCCTGAGTTTTGCATTGAAAACTAAAGACAAACTAAATTATTATAAAAACATCCTCGCTAAGCTGCCAATGGTGCAAAGGCACATATAGTATAAAGTAACTTAAAAAAATCTACTAGAAACAAACCAATCACTCATTTCATAATATGCTTTGAGCAATTTTGCTCTTTTATACACGTGGATATTAGGAGTACATCCTGTACGTGCTGATAATGATCAGATCACAGTAATAATAAACAGAAGAACAATCTGTACATAGTAATATGAGACAGACTGGAGCCTCATGAATGTGGGAAGGCAGCGTGGTCCAAATTACTTGCTGACATCATCAACAAAGCGGTGGCCCCATGTTGATGTAGTAGATAGTCCAAGTAGGATGTTAAACTCCAACTTCTGTGGACCACAACTCCATTCAATCTTACCTCCTGCAGGTTTAATATCGCTTGCTGCTTTATATATGCTGGAGGTGACATCATCTTGTGTTTCTGGTGTAAAGCGGTTCTTTATTGAAACATAATTTTTAAAGACAAGCTCATTGGTCCTCAGTCTGAAAGTCTGCTTTACTGTCATTGACAAACAACACCAATGATGCAGTGCATTCCTCAGTAACCCTTCTCCCACTGGGTTTAACATAGCAACCAAAACAGACGCACTTGTCATAGGGAGGCATGGAGCAATGAGCCGCATCTGTGGATCTTACAGGGAGGTTGGCCAGCACCGTAGTTCAGTGGAGCACAAGTTTTAAACCCTAGGACGAAAACTTCTGGCATAGTTTTATTCTTGACGCAGTTGCCTGGATTGCTTCTAGTCAAGGTTGACTGATAGTGGAGGTTAGGGGCCTATATAATGTGTCCATTAAATAATAAAAATAATTTGTGGCCCTTGAGTTCAGTGAAAACCTGTAACTAAAATTATACATGGTACCAAAGTTATATAATATGTATTTGGGCAAAGTTCATTTTGGTGTGAAAGTGAACTTCATTGCTTAAATACAGTCATATAAAGTATTTTTTCAAATGTGAAAAGTGACATTCACATTAAGTTTAGAAAGTGCGCCACTCTCAGATACTGCCGGTGTCAGTGTGAAATATTCAGTAAACTTAATGGATTTCCTGGAACTGCAGTTCATGAACTTTTATGCAGTTATAGTAAGATTAGCTTCTTCTCACTTCCACATCCCAATTCAGGTTTGTGGTGATATCTACAGTATATTCAGGCAGTCTGCTTGGGTGGCGGTGCTGATATTAAAATTCCATAAAATGACCATAAAAACCATGAAACTCTGTCTGTACCTGGTGCTACTCCGTATCTGCCCAAATGAACAGTTTTTTCCCACATTAATGTCTCATGAAGTCCACCACGCCTTTCCACCTCTTTTCTAATGGCATTTAGACAGATTTAAAAGACTATTCCAATAATTAATTTTCAGGCCCCCAGCAATTTCTGATCTCCACTCTACAACCTAATTTCTTCTGGTAGTAAAAGCCATCCATGTATTTTTGATAGCTACTTACGCAAAGTGGATTGCTTGTGGGAGTTTTACTTGCACAAAAATGTTCTGAGGGCAGAACAAAAAATGATTGGTTCAGATAGATAACCAATCAGATTGTAGAGGAGGTAGGTCCAAGCAACTAGAGAAAGAAGGACCAAGACATCTGATTGGTTGGTTCCGCCTCACCTAGTTGCTTGGACCCACCTCCACTGCAATCTGATCGGTTATCTCTCTGAACTAATCATTTTTCTTTCTGCCCTTAGAACAATTTTGTGTAAGTAAAAAAGGATTGTGGTGAGCCAGGGGTTCATCTCAGGAAGGACAGGGCACGAGGCAGGGGACACCCTGGATGTAATCCGTCACAGAGCATGCTCAAACAACCAGAAAGATATCGATTCATCTAAATCTCATTTTGCCAGGGGGCCCAGAATTTTTAGTTACGCTCTCGTACATAGGAATCTTTTTTTTCACGTAATCTATACATACTTTGACCCAGTTTGCAGGGTTAGGGCCCCCGCCCATGTGGCCCAACAGCAATATTATCATCCTTCCAGCCCTGGGATTCAAACCAGCAGCCTTCCAAACACGGACAGAGATTCCTAAGCTGCGCTGTGTGGCTATATATAAAAAGGCATTCTTATGTATGTATGCATGCTTTTTCCTCTCTCCTCTGAAGTTTAAAGTCTTACTTTCAGCCCCCTCAGCACAAATCCCCTCTCACTTCCCAGGCAGCTGACAAGGCAGCAATTAGACACCGGCAACGCACAGACCTGAATCGGTGGCCTTTTGGAGTCAACGTGCAGCTGATTGAGATAAGCTGGTATTGTGCTTTCCCGGTGAAAGAAGACACGAGGCCCAGTCATTTCCTTAGCTCTGCTTTTGGCTGGCTGGCCCGTTCTCTTTAATTAAGGGGACAGGGCTTGCTGCTTTTCCTCCAGTGGGAGAAATAGAAAAAGCTGATCAATTAAGGCAACTAAGGCAGGGCACATGCACGGGCAAACCAGCGCTGCTGCCTGGGGCCACCAGAAATGTTGTCTGGTTGTTACGGCAGCATATATATATATATATATATATTAGTCTCCTGGCACTTTTTTGAGAATTCTTATTGATCATATATTGGCCTAGTCCAAAACAACGAAATACGGCCTTTTATCTTTATTTAGTAAAAACCTGTTCATGGTCAAACACAATGCCCTATATTCATTCAACACCTGTGTAGCTCTGTAAGGTCACTGTCATGTACATGTCACGGCAAAACAGAGAGAAGAATTTTACTGGTGATGTCCATCCATCCATCCATTTTCCAAGCCGCTTACCCTACTGGGTCGCGGGGGATCCGGAGCCTATCCCGGAATACTGGTGATGTCATTAACTAAAATTGAATCATCGAGTGACTGAAATGACCAGAAGTGCTTCTTACAAAAATATCCTATCGAGTTTTTGGGAAACTGGGAAATGATATGGTATGATGGTGTGGTATGGCATGGTATGGTGTGAAGACATTTAAGATGGACTTTGGAATTGTTACCCTTTAAAATGTGATTTTAATGTTTAATGTAATGTCAGTGTGTGTGTATGTCCCCGGGTATTTTGTTTATGTAGTCTTTCTGTTTGTATGTATGCTTGTTTAAGAGTTGAAAAAACAAAGCAAAAGATGGGGGAAAAAAACAAAAAGTAAATGATAAAATATGGAATCACTGAGACACAGGGGTAGATGAGGAACAAATGACCATTTCAGTTAGGGTGCATACCTTTCGTACTGTATCATAGAATCTCAAGCTAAATAAAATGTCTCATTTCTGCTGGTTTTCTAATCTGTAAATGTATCAGTTTGATTATGGTAATGATATGAATCACTTTTCCGTTTTGCCGACCATTCCGGTAAATCGCAGATCAAAGCTAACAACTTGCACTCTGTTTTGCCCACATTCCGTAGTTTGGGAAATATTTCTGTGTCCAAGTCTGGAGCACTGCAGACTGCTTCCCTGCAGTTTTCCTACAGTATTTACAAGAAGCCATTAGTCATTGTTTACTGCCCTGTGACTGCCATGATCTGCCATCATCAGCCTTCTGGCAATTTAGCGATATTCTCTTAAACAATTTGGAGGCTATAGAATTACCTGTGGATGGAAAATTGAAATATATTTTAAAAGGTCCATTTGACATTGTAGTGCTGTCCAACTTTTCTGCTGTAATAAATTTTTCCTCCATGATCCTGGCTAGAATAAGCAGTCAAAAGATTGATGGACAGACAGATGTTTTCCACTGTTTGTAGTTTAGCTATATGAGTTTGAACAGAAAGTTGTTAGTCTTTCTTCCACTCCTAAATTTCCCAGGAGACCAGTAAAGTTTCTCCTCTTTCTTTCTTTCTTTCTTTCTTTCTTTCTTTCTTTCTTTCTTTCTTTTTTCATTCTTTCTTTTCTTTTCCTACATCTTCCTTTCTTTCTCTCTCCCTTTCTTTCTCTTTCTTGTTTCATTATAAGGCCATCAAACAATCTACAATAATGGAACCTTCTGAACCGTAATGGAGATGTGTCATTTGCCAGAGTGAACACTGTGTATGACTGAAAATGAAAAGATGTATTCGATATTGATTCACTTCCCTAGCAAAACACACCATCAATCAATTTACACGGCAAATAGGCAGCATCTGTATTGCTACATGGGCTCCGCTGGTATTTACTGATGCTCGTTCTGCTGGTTATTTAGCAGGCTCTTTTAGAGAGTAAATGAATGAACAATCATTATGGAGGAAATTTCATTTACATGAGATTCAGATATTTTTATGGCGCCTTAAGTCTCTTTTTCTAACCAGCACAGAAGTCTCAGTTCTCCATTTAGTTTTTGGACAGATCTTAAATCCTAATATTTGCAGCGCTAGTCAGTAACCATTTATGGCTTACATACGAGAAACAGACTCTAGTCATCTCAGCCCGTATGACTCCTTTGGACACATGGGGGAAACATGATGGGTTTAACTATGATGCCTAAAGTCTGTGATTCATTCCTTGCGTGACTCATCATCTCATTCATCCTCTTTTTTTTCTTCCTCAGGTCTAAAAACGCTGGTTTCTTACTCGTCTCTGCATTATCTACATAACCCTGCCGTTGTAGAAGGCAACGCTTTTGCTGTGGGAGCAACACTGATAAATAGTGAATCTGCAGAAGGTACAGTTATCTCTGTAACCTACTGAGCACTTCTGGCTCTCCCATGTTGCTGATGTCACCTCATGTACTTTGACATCAAAAAGACTTTGCCTGTATTATACCTTATCTTATCTTTCAAATAACATCATCCAGCCCGTTGTGTTTTATCCTTTCAGGTGGACACATTGATTCTCGGATGTTGATCTGTTTTTCCTGGTTTCTAGTTGTGCTGTTCTCCAGATGGCCTCCTACTCTTTTTCATGTGGGTGGAATGACCTCTTCCAATAACAAAGCTCTCTAAAAACGTTGGAAAACTCCATCCCCTGACCCTTTCTGTCTCTCCATAGGTCAGCTTCCAGCATTTTCTGTGTTTTACTGTTGCTTCAAGGTCTGATTAATGGTTTTCCTCTTTGCTTATTCAGATAGGCCTTGCAGCAATCATGTCCTTTGTACGTGTTTTGATTTCTTCATTGCCTTCATTAGTCAGTACCTTCCATGATCATCAATAGTTTGGGTGCAAAATAATGATGTTGTTCTTTGAGATTCCTTTTGAGACTAAAAAAAAAAAAAACAAACAAATAACTGTTTCTCTTGTTACTCCCTGGTGAATTTAAGTACATGACTCTGAAGTACAGTACTCCCTGTAGACTCCCACACACTATAATGACTGTGCTGTTTTAATCTTCTCAGTCATCTCAAGTGTTAAGATCCATTTGTCTTTATTTTTATATAGCTGACAGTTGCGCTGATCTATTCACAGACTCCAAAGAGTAAATGGGAAAGTAGTAATGGTCAATAGTTACAGCCGTTAATGTCATACATTGAGGAAAAGCTGATGACGAAGGAGAGAACGCTAAAGCTACAGTAATAGTTGTAGTATGGAAGACCTCTGGGGATCCTTGCTATCTGGCCTCCAAACCTCACAGGGCACATTATCCTTATCTAACTCTGAAGTGTGTGCAAGTGTTGCTAGAACAAAGGGTCTGAATAAGCATCGATCATCTGCTCTGCATTGTGTAAGGCAGGCATCGATGGCTGGCAGATCAGGAACTCAACCTGTGGTGTATATCAGCGGTGTAATTGAGGGAGGTGTAAAGTATGACAAGGAGGAGCAGATTAGTACCGAAACTGAGGATATATATGCAGTCAAGTAAAATACTGACATTTTGTACAGAATGGGACACTAAACTGAGGGAAAGTTATGAACTAAAACCAGCTACCTAAACAGTAAAAATATTAAATCAATGTTTTTTATTGCACAAGTCTCCTCCTGAACTAAGTTTGATAGCCAGCATATGTAATATGCCATTAGAAATATAAACTTCTGCAGACTGTTTATATTGTGTTAAAAAAAGCCCCAAGATGCTTTATGGTTATTTTATGTTGTGTATGGTTATATTTTGTGTTGTGACAAAGAAATTTATAACAGTAAAACAAGGTGTCATTTTTGTTTCTTTTCCTTCAGGTAAGTTTTGTTTTGCTTTATTTCGAACATAAAATAATTCAAAAGCAGATAATGAAACATTTCTTAAATTATCCAGACTGTATTTTGTAGTCAAAAAAATCTACAGATCTGATTTCTGCCCAAAGTAAATTCAGCCCCAAGGTTCTGTATAAACACTCTGTGTAGTCTGCCCCCGCCCCCATCCCTGAAGGGGCACGCAAGGAGAGTGCCTTCAGTCACTGGTCCTATCATGCCAAAGACTAAGTGGGCTACCCACTTTCGTTCAGAGCTCCTTCATTTCTGTATTTGTAGGTGAGCCCAGCGATGGGCTTGACTCCTGTCCAGGACTGTGTCCTACTGAGAATGTGTCAGATTCTTTCTCCATATACCCCCTAATTTACATCTGGCAGTCATCCATCTTACAACTGCTTATCATAATCAGGGTCATGAGGGGCCAGGAGCCTATTCCATGCATTTACATTTGTTTATTTAACAGACACTTTTTATCCAAAGTGACTTACAATAGAGAGAGGCAGTTCAGCTAGTTCCTGTAGTGACGGGTTAAGGGCCTTGCTCAAGGGATTCCAGGTTAAATCATTGCTCTGGCCACGGGATTCCAGGGAGCATAGGATGGTACTATATCGCAGTGTGCGTAGATAAACGAAGCGCTGATTATCCATCAGTCTTAGAAATGCACAGCATATCATTGAACGTATCGGCACAGGCCGATGTTCATTAAAAGTCAAGATATCGGCATCGGTCGAAGGTGTCAGTCCTGGCTGATGCTGGCAGCCGATATTTAACTTTAGCAATATTCAAAGTTAGCAGCACCAGAGCGAAAGATATGACTACTAAAATAATGACGATGATTGCAACCGGTTATCAGTATCAGCCAAAACTTCCACATTGGTGCACTGCTAATCTGTCTTCGAACAGCTTATTTAATAAGGGGTCCCAGCGAGCATGAAGCCTACCCCAGAGCACCGAGGATGCAGTCCAGGACAGGATACTAGCCCATCTCACACACACAGCAATTTTGCCAGTCTGGTCAAACAAGTTTTTTTTTTTACACTGCAGGAAAAACACTAACAGAACATGTAGGGAATATGCAAATTCCACCCCCAAAGCAGAACTCAAAATCCAAACCCTGGGGGTACAAGCCAACAATACTGCCCAAAAATGCCACCTGACATTGATTATGCTTCAGTTTTTCCCATATATGGCCCATTTCAGTTACCTTTCAACATAGTCTGCACGGCCTGTATAAATACATATAACATTGATGTTGCCTTTTCAACTTCAGGATGAAAAAAAGCTCAGAGGGCGACCATGATCCAAAATGTCTGCAATGCTACTAAAACAACAGTCATACCCAGCACACTCTGTCCCGTACCGTGTGGGTGCTGTGGTTTCTTGAAAACTTTGCTCTTTTCCCCAGAAAAACAACATCAACCACATTTATGTTAAGGAGCTTCAAGCTGAAGGGTAGATGTCACAAAGTGTGTATTTTTGTTAATGAAAACTGCTTTGTGTGTACGTTAGCTAAAAATAATAAAAGAGAAAGGGAAGAAGCAAACCAGTGTTTGTGTCTGTGCCAGATGTGTAATGTATATGTACATCATATATTCAAACACAATTAACCATCTCTAATCAATATAAACAGAGAAGAAGAGTGAAGGAAAGGGGGCTAGAAGAGTGTGTCACACAACATAAATGAGAAACAAGCCGAGGCGCTAAGATCCACCATGGACACCAGGGCAGTGAACAAGGAGATGGCCCTGATCAGCAATGTCCTGGCAGCCTATACCTTTATTGCAGGTATGGACTGGCAGCTCAGCAATCTACAACAGTATTTCCCAACCCAGTCTTCAGGGACCCCCAGACAGTCCACATTTTTGCTCGCTCCCAGCTCCCTGCCAGACAGTCAGACATTTTTGCTTCCTCCCAGCCAGGAGGCTTGATGTCATCTTTGGGCCCATGAACAAGCACTCCTCAACAGACATATGTTTGAAATTCTAACTCTAAAATGTGCTAGTGCTCTGTCTTGTATGTCACTTTTGGGAAAAAACATCTGCCTAATAAAATAAATGCAAATGTAATATTAATATATTTGAATACTTTTATTGTCCTGGAGGAAGCTACTTAATTTAATATAATTTGATCTCTCAATACCACCACCCTCCACATCTCCAAAGATATTTATTTATCTTTTCCCTACCTTGCTAAAATAACATCCCCACCCATACTTAGGACACAATAATGCAGTAACTGAAGATACGTAAGAGGCATCATTGCAAAATCTTGTTTGTTTCTTTATTTGTTTACTTACTTAAAGCCCCATACATCTGTGTAAATACGTTAGACCTCAGGCAGTGCATAAAATAATAAAACCTGTTTTTGTTCATAGATAAGCACGGTTTCCTGTGCACGTTACCTACCTATGAGTAGTTACATCCTGCTACAGGTCATCACAGCTACGGTGTTTTTCCCTCACATCTTCCCTCCGCAGACCACCAGGAGCGTGCGGCCCTCTTCTTCATGTGCGGGGTGTGCCTGGGCCTGTTCTTCACACTCCTCGCTTTGGTGGTGCAAATCTCCTGTCGGACGGAGTGTCGGACCGGTCCGAAACATCGGCCCAGGTCACACCCACGGGCTGCCAAAGAGGACAGTGAGGGGAGCAACTCCGACTCGGATTCAGACTCGGCCTCGGACCTGTCGGCGCGGCGCCACCGGCGTTTCGAGCGAACGCTACGCACAAATGTCTTCGTGTCAGCAGAGGAGCTGGAACGTGCACAGCGGCTCGAGGAGAGAGAGCGCATCATCCGCGAGATCTGGATGAACGGGCAGCCCGACGTCCCCGGCACGCTCGGCACCAGCCGCTACTACTGACCCTTGGAAGACATCTTGAAAGATTCCCCTGTACGGTGCCTTTTGAGGGAGCCACCTCGACTTGCCATTAACAGCGTGAGCTGCAGTGCGTTCCTTAAGGTCGGGAGTCTGCACATGTATTGCAGAATAATTTATAGAGAACCTCTCGACCTTTAACAGACCTCTAAAGATGCAGAAAACTTAAGCAAGTCTGTGGTGGCAAGTGGCTGTATTCTGCATAGGGACACAGAGCCGTTTGCTGACTATGGTGTTAGATAAGACGGGGCTAAATGTGCCTCTCTGAATGCGAATGAACTTCCCTTGAGGTATATTGATTCAGAAATGAGAGCTTTAAAACTCTGGAAGCAAATAAGGCTCCTGTACACAGGTCTCCGTGATAGGCATCTGTGTACAAATAACGTTTGAAAGAAAAACGCTATGTGCGAATCAGACTATGAACCAAAAAAATGTTCATCTCGGTCTTCTTGAAATCTATATTAATATTTAATTTTGTTATATGATACTTTTTTTTTTAGAACTGCAGTGTTTTGTCAGGCATCTCAGGGATAACATCCTAGTATTTTCAGTCATTTGTATTTTTTTCTTTTTGAGAAAGCATTTAGGGAATTTTATTTGGAAAAAAAGGTGTGCCTTATCTGTCAAACAAGGTAGAAAACAGAGGACATAGAAGATGCATCCAAATATTGATATTACAATAATGTGAAGATGTCAAGTATCAACCCAAAATAAAATATAAAATATTCCATACATTTCCCCTGGAACTTCCCATACTCAGTGGTTTTGTGAAGATGTGAAAAGAAAATGAAAGACAAGCAAATATTAACATTTTAGGGAAGGTACTGTAAAATAGCCAATCAGCACACAAGAAGATTTTACATGTGGCATGAAAAGTGGTGAGAAAAATATCCCCTAAAAAGATCTAACAGGCGACACAGAGATTGTGATAATGAAGTGCTGGGTATTGATTGATCTGATTATAACCTGAGGTTTGTTTTGTAATTTGGGGATTTACCAGTAACTCATATTCCTGATTTAGGGTACAGCTCATCATGCTTGCTTGTTTTAGGTCTGTCATATAATGCAGTGAACTCAAATGTATTTCATGTTAAGGGTTAAGTGCAAAAATATTTAAGATTTCACATAAACCAATTTTACTACCCCTGATTTTTAAATCCCCACAGTAAGATGGCACTACTGAAGTTTACATGGTCCCTAGTTTACCATAGAAATCACTGATTTTACACTATGCTTCAATATATGTATTTAGCACTACACAATTATACCACTTCTGTATTTTATCTAACACTGTGGCATTTAATGGCATAAGTGAGTTCACCAGCACATTTAAGATGTAACCATAAAGGCAACAAATGAACTAGCAAGTTCATCCAAGCAACTGTGACGCTAGAGACCAGGGTACAGCGCTCTACCGCCTAAAAAATAAATTTGTACCGCCATCTGCTGGTGAGATTCTGTTAAAATTAAAAGCGGGAATGCAAACCGCAGAGAACGGCGGTTTTATGTGAAGTTCTATCTGAAAAGCTATAAGATAAGAACACTGCCTGCTGAGCCGCGGTGTAGCCTTGTGTTATGTCACTAATTGATAAAATAATAATCATTTGTTCACAGCGTAAATTTTAAAGCATTTCTCCTCAGGGCCGAACGAAGCCATATGGCGCCCTAGGCAAGCTTCGCCGCTGGCGCCCCCCGGGTAAATTTCAACGTCAAAATTAACTTTGCTGGTAGTTTGATAAGTCCTAGAAGATGACGACCTATGCCAGCGCATATGTATTGCCTGCAATTTTTCCCACAATTTCCCCACTCCTTGCTTTGTGTGGCAGTTACAATCAGCAGAAAGTGACTCTGGAAGATAGATGACAGACAGAGAGACAAACAGACAGACACCACTGAATCAGTCAGGGTCACATTCATCTGGCAAATGAAGAATAATTCGCAAAGCCGATATGGTTTACTGTCTCTCAGGATTGACCAAAAACCGTGCCTGTATACTCTGTCAATTGAATCACAAACTCGGGCACTCTTACGTATACTAGGTCGGCCTACATCTGTTTTTGTACACGTTTACATAATTTTCAGTGAAAGAATGATGCAATGACAATACTAAATATAAATGAAATATTTATATCGCTAAAAATCAGTGGGAGTGCGTACAATATCTTTCCATCATCGTGCCAATACCGTGTTTACAGTGACACCGTCTACATTTAGAATATTCTTGAATTTCTATGTGCACATATGAAGAACAGATTTTAGATGTGCAATGACTGAAACAGCACGTCCTTAATGGAAATGCAGCATACTGTAGCTGGGTTTTTACAGGGACTTGATGTTCTTGTTCCGGTCCCAAGCATGCCTGCATTGTTTGTACACAGAGTTGTAAAGACAATTTTAGCTCGGTCCGATTGGCTGCGAAAGAGGAGCTTATAGTGGGATATCACCCCTGGCAGCCATCTTTCAATTGTGTTTGTGCCGTAAGGTTTTTTTTAAAGTAGTGCTTTTATAGAGAGACACCAGAGGTAAGTTTCGTTGACGGTCGATTTTGCACAAATGCAACATTAGATTGTGGGTACGTATAAAAAAAACGTTAAGAAGACTGTATTAAAATTGTATTTTTTTAAATGTTAAACGCTGAAGTTAGGCAGAAACGTTTATGAGAATTCAAGGGGTTACGATGTGTAACATTTTATTTAAAAAGATGCGTGTTTCATTAAGCGTATCATTGTTTACTTTCTATCCTAATGGTATAAAAAAAAACTGCTTTACATGGACACTTCAATTAAACTGGATCATGAGCTGAAACATGCCATTGATCAAAATATAATGTCTGTTATTCATGTTTTCCGTGATGATATTAGGGGGTATTCACCATTTTGTCTTATCACAGCAGCCTATTTTACAAAGCTTTGCGTTGTAGCCGTAAGGAGGTGGTGCATCGCAATTATATGCAGAATTTTACTGCAGTCTTTTTCTTGGACAGTATTTGTTATTGTAAAGCAAGAGGAAACAACATCCTAATTGAATAATATTTTTTTTCTTTAAATAAACGTGTGTTTTGTATAGCGTTAAAGCCCATTTAGACTGTTGGGCGTATATGACATACTGTTTTGGCGGGTGCCTTCGAGGGTACAAGTTACTGAAAGGATCGAAATCTACTTAAATTCCCTATGATTTGCGTTGCGTAGATATTGTAGCCCAGTAGCGTCGAGCGTCAAAAGCGTAAGTAATCGGCTACAGTCGCTGCAGAAATATTTGACGCATACGGTAGAAATAATTTATTTTCTTTAGTTTTAGTTACTGATAAACAAGCGCCGAGTTTCTGTTAATGCAAGTTATACAGAAAATATGTGTTATTTTATTAAGGTGCCATCCCTATTAATAAGAAGAAATGTTCCATTTCTGTTAATATGTAGCTCATTTAACCGCGAAACCATTGCCCGACTTTTTCGGTGCATAGACGCCCGGTAGTTGAAAATCAGAAAAACGATGTATAACATTAATCAATATATTATTTAATATAGCCACTCTGTTTACTGTTCTATTTACACAATAAAATAAAAAGATCTGTGACTACAAATACAAAAAAACACGACAGGGCTACCATTTCTGCGGATAAACCATAAGGGAGTGGAACCATAAACAGACAGAAAAATGCCACACTTTTTGTTTACTAAGGTTTACAGTAGGTGCTAACTTTGATTTCTAACAATATTTTCTATGACATAAGAAGGTCTAGCTGGTTTCTGACTGAAACCAAATACCTAAAAAAGAACAGTTTATTTTGATTGCCATTCTAGGTAAATGATTAGTATACTGTTTGCCTGATAAACATTTTCGAAAACAAATAGGTGACTGATTTAAAAATTTAAAACTGACACCAAGAAAATATTTTTCTAAAAAAATTTCGATATTGTATGTACCAGTAATTTAATCCATATGTAGAGAATGAAACGGTTAAAACACAGAAGGATATGAAATGTTCCTAGTACTTTCAGTTCTGGTAAAGTTTCTGAATGTTCAGTCATAAATGATAATCACCAGGGTCTTGTATCACAAAACAGGATTTCTTGCTTAGCCGGATAACTCGTCAGATTTAAGGTCCCCCAGTTTAAATGTACTTTAGCTTCATTCACTTAAACTTAGCCCGCCCAGACAACCTTAAATCTGGCAAGTTGTTCAGATAAGCCAGAAATCCTGCTCTGTGATGCAGAAACATTGTGTCACAAAGTCTTTACCTTTGATTTAGAAATTGATTGGTACATTATGTTGGACTGTCCATGTCCTTACACACTACCTTACCTGCTGCACTATATATATATATATATATATATATATATATAGAGAGAGAGAGAGAGAGAGAGTGCAGCAGTGTTTTGTGGAAAGTGTCTGCCGTTGTTCCAGTAGCTGCAGTGTGAAGGAGTATGGCTCGTACCAAGCAGACTGCCCGTAAGTCCACTGGTGGGAAGGCACCAAGGAAGCAGCTGGCCACCAAAGCGGCCCGCAAGAGTGCGCCCTCTACTGGAGGAGTGAAGAAGCCCCACCGTTACAGGTGTGCTGGGAGCCACTTTGGCTCGCTCCCTGTTCCTTGTTTTTGTTACACTGTGAAACGAAGACAGGGAAGGTGCCAACTCCTCTCCTCTCCCAGGAGTAAAAAAACAATGTAGTGTGGACCGATCCAAAATATTTACAAAAATCATGAATCTCCTGCCACACTTGATTGACATAATCTAGTATTATAATTCACTCAGTTCAGAGGTAATGTCAGTGGCTCTTGATCCATGTGTGAAGGAATTTTGAAGGAATGACACAGCCTTAGTACCAAGTAGGTCATGTTGGTTCAGCTACCATAATAATTAGTTCAAATGAAGGCCCCCAAGAATCAGAGGGTGGCAAGAATCAAGATTTTATTTGTCACATGCACAGTGTTACTGGTGGCCTGTTCCTGCAACTGTGTAGGAGAGTAGAGGTAAGCCGACTAGGAACCAACCCTCTTCTCCATGACATCCAGGCCTGGTACCGTGGCCTTGCGTGAAATCCGGCGCTACCAGAAGTCCACTGAGCTGCTCATCCGCAAGCTGCCATTCCAGCGCCTGGTGCGTGAGATCGCCCAAGACTTCAAAACCGACCTGCGCTTTCAAGGGGCAGCCATTGGTGCCCTGCAGGTGAGATCCAAACATCTAGTCTCAGAAGCAATTTTAACGTCGACAGATCCTAGGGAAGGGGTTCCCTGATGTTTTTCTGCAAGGGCCAAATTCCATCAGCAACCCAAAGCCAAGGTCTCCGTTGTTGAAAAAATCTGCCTTCCAGGGGTCCTCCAACAATGAAATTCAACCATTCAGGAGGGGCAGAAGATTGATTGGACCGTCTGTATTCAGTTATATTTCAGTCAAGACACAAACCAAAGTTTACTAGTTGGTGACAATTGTATCACTTTGATTATGGACTTACTCTCCTCATGCCTCCTGAGTTAAGATCAAATGCATAAAATATTCCATCCATTTATCTTCTGTAACCACTTGTCCTATTCAGGGTCACAGGGGGTCTGGAGCCAATGGGCACAAGGCAGGAAACAACCCAGGATGGGGTACCAACCCCTCACACTCATACACCCATCACACACATACACCCCCTTACATTCACTCACACATCCATCACACACATACACCCCCTTACATTCACACACCCATCACACACATACACCCCTCACACTCATACACTCATCACACACATACACCCCTCACACTCATACACCCATCACACACATACACCCCCTTACACTCACACACCCATCACACACACACACC